>JAKSZT010018658.1:10705001-10780944 GCA_026826555.1 Tolypeutes matacus | reverse complement strand
TGAGGGCAAGACTGTGTCTCCCCTCAGACTGGGGCTCCCTGAGGGCAGGCTGTGTCTCCCCTCAGACTGGGGCTCCTGGGGCAGGGCTGTGTCTCCCCTCAGGCTGGGCCTCCCTTAGTCCTTGGAGCCCTCTCCTATGTCAGCACAAATCTCCTATACCTATTGCTGATGCCTGAATGTCTGCCCTGAACAGGGCCCTTCCCGTCCTGTGGAAGGTTGCTCTGGTTAATATCGGCTATACCTGACACTGTCCAATAGAACATTCTGTGGTGGTGGAAATGTTCCCTATTCACACTGTTGAATACAAGGAGCCATAGCCACATGTGGCTATTAGGCTATTAAGCATTTAAACTTTTCATTTGAGTTACTGAATTTTTAGAAATCTAACTAATTTAAATTTCAATAACCACATGTGACTAGTGGCTGCCATATTCAAGTAAAGTTTATAAAGTTTCACAAGGGGGACCTTGAAAGGGTGGCAAGTAAATTTATGCAAAATAACCCTCAAAACTGCCCTACCATTGGTGAGTCAGAGTCCTCTTCCTCCCCCTTGCAGGCCTGAGGGGGCCCAAGGTCATTTTCATTGGAGATGGCTCTGGGAGGCTGAGTGAGTTTCCTTGCCCCGAAGCCCCCCAGGCAGCTGAGGGGCCAGGAGGAGCAGGGAGCACCTGCTCTTAACGAGGGTCCCCAGGAGCCAGGCAACCCTCCTTCCAAGGGCTTGGGGCTGTCGGCACCTGAATAAGGGAGATTTATGGAAAATCCCCTCACACAACAGGCAGATTTTCCAAGCCTCATTGGCTGCTCTGGTCTGAGCCTTCATTAAGAGGAATGGGGCACAATGGAGGAGGTGGGGGTGAGGGCCTGGGCCCATTCAGCTCTCTATCATTCAGTACTGGGAACTCCATCATCGCCTGCCCCTCCTCCTCCGAGCTCCAGGAGAGGTCACACTCTCCATCCTTTTAATAATAATAATAAAAGGGCCTTTAATGTCCAGCAAAGTCAGATGCACTGAGGAGTACCTTTCTTGCATTTTAAAGATTTCCAAAAGAGCCATTCGGTGCTTTTCTTACGCCTTACAATGTGCAGCCTGGAAGTTCCTCCGCACAGTTAGCCTAATTTCATCACACTTTAGGCCCCAGTCTGTTGGACTTTTCTCTCCCTTTAAAGTTATGGCAACATTTCAGAGTGGCAAGGTCAAGTGTGTGATTTCCCAATAAAAACCTTGATTGGAAGGAGAAACCACTGGCTACTGGAGCCGGAGGGACCATAGAGATTTTCAGACCCATCCCCCACATTGTGCATTCTGAGCAGGGTGGGAGTCTCCCAAGCAGGTAGCTGAAGAGTTAGAGCCAGAATTCAGGGCTCCAAGGCAGTGCCTGCCTCCGTCCCAAGCAGGTAGCTGAAGAGTTAGAGCCAGAATTCAGGGCTCCAAGGCAGTGCCCGCCTCCGTCCCAGCTGCCTCTGCTGTGGTACTTTTACATAAATACCCAGGGACCTGGTGGGAAATCCCTTGCCAAAAGAGAGCAATGTTTAACCCAATGGAATGAATTTCTAATAGTGAAATATTAGGTCTTAACGCACAGGTGCTTTTTTTTGTTTTGAAGCCCCTTCTAGGAAGTACTCACCTTGTGTTAAGGGGATCAGTAGAAGTGTCTTAGAGGAGGTGAGCCTTAAAGTGAGCTTTTCAGGATAGATCATAAGGTTTGGGTGGAAGAAGAGAAGGGGGACATGGGGCTGTGAGGCATTCCCAGGGGCAGGACCCAGCTGGGGCAAAGGCTCAGAACCACGAGCAGGATCCCTTCCCCCATAGTGGGGACAGGAGGCCAGGCGTTGTTCGCCCAGTTGAAAGTAGACGAGTACAGCCAGTTCCCTGTAATGGCCGAGTGTCCAAGTCCTGGGAGGCGACTTGCCTTGTGGGGGGAAGCTGGCTGGAGCAGGAGGTGTTTATGGTTTCCCCTCTCCTGGGGGCAGACGGAGCAAGCCAAGTTTACAGTTGCACCAGAACTCTATAAACACACTTGGTGAACGTGTGCGTGTGTGTGCTGTGTGGGTGAGTGTCCGCTGGCATCCAACCTTCATCCCTAAAGATGTGCTGGCCCGACCTCCCTTACCTGGCAAGAAGATGCCCTGCTGGGTGGTTGCTCTCTTGGGCCTGGAGGCACTTCCCAGAGGGGGTCAGTAAGCCTGGACAGCATGAGGCCCTAGGGACCCGTAGGTCTCCTGTAGGCTCCCAGAGCATGGTGGAGGGTGGAGGATGGCCATTCTGGGCCTGGGGAAAAGCAGGAGTGTGTGTGTGTGATCTCACAGGAGGGAAGGGTACACCTTGGGGACACGTAGAAGAGAAATTGGGAAGATTATTGGAGATTCTCCAGCTTTGGGGATGCCTTGAGACTTGATCCGAGAGTTAATTGAGAATTATTGGAAATCCTTTATGCAAAACCCCTGTCAGACAAATGGGCCCCAGGTGGTTTTTTTTTTTTTTCTTTCCTTTTTATTGTTAATAATTGTGATATGACGCAGAATTAGTTACTGGTATTTTGACTGGGTCGTCAGAGCCATCCACATTCTGACCAGTGCTGAACCTGTGTGGGACAGTGACCTTGTTAGGGACAGCCTGTGGTCTCAATTAGGGGTGAGGGGTCAAGCTGTGGCCAGAGTGGAGCAAACTGGTCGAAATAAAGGGTCAGTCGTGGTTATGTCTGGCCGTGGGTCAGTGGCCAGGGCTCGGAGCCACATTCTGACTGGGGGACTATTTTCTCTGTGTGAAGCTACCTGTTCTGTGAGAAGCTGACCTGGTCTTGGAGGCATTGGAGAATAAAGGCAGGGAGCATTTTTTCGAGAACTCAAAAGACTTGGGTTTTAGTCCTGGTTCTACCAACTTAGGAGCTGGGTGACTCTGCGTAAGTTGCCCAACTTTACTAAGCTTTGGTCTCCCCTCTGTGGGAGAATAACAGTGTACACCTGCCTGCCTTTTACAGTGTGTGAGCTAATTATTGTGCATCCTATTATGAAATAAGAGCTAAATAATCATTAATAGTGCCACAGCCTATCCATTTCTCACAGGCCTAAGAGAAATCCTCAGTAGCCAGGTGGTTGGCTCAGATGGTGAAACCATGGTTCTCAAACTTGGCTACACATTCTTAAAAAGAATACTACAAAGAAAAGAAAAAAGAAAAAAAAGGAATTAAAAAGAAAAAAAGAATACTGGTGCCCAGCTCCTAATGCCCAGCTCCCACGCCAGTGCTCCCACATTCCAATTTAGTCACCTGAGCTGACTGTGGGGTCTGATAAAGGGCAATGAGATGGGGCAGCAGCAAGAGCCTCAAGGAAGAACTTTCTTACTAAACTGCTCCATCCCTCAGTTTCTTCATCTGAAAATGGAGTTAAAATTATGCTTACATTGTGGAGGTTGTTGGAAGGCTCAAATGAAATAAACACGTTTGTCAGTTGAAATGCTCAGCTCCAGCCAGCCAAGAGGTGTTTGCTGGATGATGGAGATGAGGGTGGGAAAGCAGAGTCCCTGGAATCTCCCTGTGGATCTCCCCTCACCTGAGATTCCTGATGATAGTCTGAAGCCAAGAGGATGGACAACATGGCCCCTGGAGAACCCAGAATCTGTTAGGGGTTAAAGATTTCTAGGTTTAAGCCCTAAGTAAGATCTTTGGGGTATGTGTCCTCTGTTTCAAGTATTGTTGCCCCAAGTGCGTTCACATTTGAGCTTGTGTTTCATTTTCATTTCAGAAAATATGGTCCCCAACCCTGTAGGCCTGGCGGGGGTGGGGAGGTGGGAGTGCTGCCCCTTCTAGCTCTTTGGGGGTGTGGAGGGTGTTATGGAGCTCCTGGGGGGTTCAGGTCAGGGATAGGGGCAGCCCCCTTCCAGGTTTCCAGTGTCTTGGTCCTCAGGGGAAAGTGAAGTTTTCTCTTGTGGCCTGTGTGTCTTTAAGACTTAGAGAAGGATGGGGGTTGGACTGGGGAAAATTCCATCCAGTGGGTTCCTTTGAAATGGAAGTGACATCTAGTGGTCTGAATAAGAACTGCCAAGCCGGCCCCCCCAGGCCCAGGCTGGCCCCTGGGGTCCCTTTCCTGGCAGCAGGTTCCCTCTCTTCCCAGGTCATGGCCCTGCTCATGGGGGCCAAAGCCCCCAGGACGGGCTCCAGACAACAGGGGAGCTCTCCTGCCCTGACACCAGGCTGGGACCCCTACCCAGGCCCAGGCACCATCAGAGGACAGGCCAGGGGCAGCCTGGAGAGGCCCAGGCACCGTGCCCCCTCCCCAGTGTGTCAGGGCTGCAGCGCAGGCTTCTCAGGTGAGCCGGGATCCCTGGATTCCTAGGAGCCCCATCTCAGGTCCAGCGCCTCTGGAGCAGGAGCCCTGTTCAGGCCACAGTGCTGAATCATCGGAAACCTGTGGCCAGGCCACCGTTATGCAACGGCCCCGGCACCTGCCACTGGTGTCAGCGCAGGCCTTCGGCCTCTCTTTCAGGAGGGCAAAGGGCCTGAGAAAGCTCGTGCACCCAGACTTGGGGGAGTGTGAAACGGGGGTCCTGGGAATAAGGGGGCGGGTGGGAGGAGAGGGAGGTGCCCAAACTGTTGCTCTCCAAGCCCCTGCCTTGAGGAGTGCCTGATCTGCAGGGGGAGACACAGCTCTGCCCTCAGAGCGGTCCCAGGGGAGGGTGGGGGTGAGGAATGACGCACACAAGCCCTGATGACCTGGGCTAAGCACCAGCAAAACCAGGGCAGATGATTATAGGACTGCAGAGCCCCAGGGCTTGAGCAGGGAAGGGGGCAAATGACAGGCCTGGGATGACGGAGCAGTGTTCAGTGCTCGGGGCAAGCAATGCCTATAAAGGTGGCAGGAACACGCCCCTTTCCTCCATGGGCTCAGACCTGCATTTTCCGGGTGTCTGCTTCACAGGATGAGGGGCTGCAGTTTGTCTCAGGCACCAGCCCAGTGGCACCAGGGCCTGAACAGGCAATAAAAGAGACTAGGTGGGATGGGGAGGGACTGCTGGCATTGCCTGGGACACCTGGCACACCTCTGTTTCGTCCCTGCCTGCCGCAGCCCTCACCCTCAGCTAGATGGAGAGGATCGGCTTGGGAGGCAGGAGCCCTAGGCCTGTGTCAGCCTGCCCCTTCCCTGCCCTGGCCCCTGAGTCAGGCACGGCTCTCTCTGGCCTCAGGTCTATGGTTCTGGAAGCTTTTCCCAGGCCCCTTCTCGGAGACCCTCGGCTCAGGCACATCCTCTGGGTGAGGAAGCCTCTGTTCCAGGGGAGGTGTTTTAGGATCCTCCACACAAAAGCCATGGAGCTGGCCCCTGTCTGGGAGATTCGAACAGCTAGCATCTTAAAGTCTTAGAATTTCTGATGTAGAAAAAGCTTGTCTAACTTTGTCTTGTTGACTTTTGTTTCAAAGAGATATTAAAGGGGCATGGGAAGGAAAAAAGTACCTCAAATGCAATAGCAACTGATGACACTAGGGAAAGGCATAGGCTGGTCTATCTCATTCTTGTAACTTTCCTGTAAGTTCGAAATTATTTCGAGATAAGATAAAAAGTTAAAGGATAATTCAAACATCAACAACAAAAAGGCAAACAACCTGATTCAAAAATGGACAAAAGACTCGAAGAAACATTTCTCTAAAGAAGATATACAAATGGCCAATAAACGCATGAAAAGGTGCTCGACATTATTAGCCATCAGGGAAATGCAAATCAAAACCACAATGAGAACCATTGCACACCCACTAGAATGGCTACTATTAAAAAAAAATGGAAAATAACAAGTGTTAGAAAGGATGTGGGGAAATAGAAACCCTTGCACATTGCTGGTGGGAGTGTAAAATGGTGCAGAATCTGTGGAAAACAGTCGGGCAGTTCCTCAGAAAGTTAAGTAGAGAATTAACATATAACCAGGTGTTTTAGTCAGGGTTCTCTAGGGAAACAGAACTGACAGGAGATATCTGTAAAATAGTATGAGATTTTATAAAATTGTCTCACGCGACTGAGGGGACGGATGTGTCCAAATTCCAGAGGGCAGGCTGCAAGCTGGGAACTCCAATGAAGCTTTTCGATGATTTCTCCAGGAGAAGCTGGCTGGTTGAAGTAGAGACGGAAATGCTCTCTTCTGACTGCTGAAATCATCACTTCTCCTTTTAAGGCCTTCAACTGATTGGATGAGACAGACATTGCTGAAGGCAGTCTCCTCAGTTGCTTGTAGATATAATCAGCCATAGATGCAATCAACTGACTGGTTACTTAAGTCCACAAAATGTCCTCACAGTGATAATTGGGTCAGTGCTTGCCTGACCAAACAACTGGGCACCATCACCTGGCCAAGTTGACACAAGAGCCTAACCATCACATCTGGCAATCCCACTTCTAGAATTAAAAGAATTAAAAGAGGGACTCATCAGATATTTGCACACCAATGTTCATGGTAGCATTATTCACAACTGCCAAAAGACGGAAGCAACCTGAGAGCCCGTCAACCCATGAATGGATAAACAAAATGTGGTATATACATACCGTGGAATATTTTTCAGCTGTAAAAAGGAATGAAGTTCTGGTATATGTGACAACATGGATGAACCTTGAGTGAAATAAGCCAGATACAAAAGGCCAAGTATTGTATAATCTCATTTATATGAAATAATTAAAATATGCAAATTCATAAAGTCAGAAACTAGAATATAGGTTGCCAGGGGATGGGGTAGAGAATGGGGAGTTAATGCTTAATTGATAGAGTTTCTTTTAGAGTAATAGAAAAGGTTTAGTAATGGACAATGATGATGGAGGCACAGCTCTGTAATTAACACCACTGACTTATATGTTTGAAAGCAGATAAAAATGAGAAAACTTAGGTTGTGTAGAAGTTATCAGAAAAAAAAATTTTTTTAAGCCATAGGACTACACAACATAAAGAGTGAACCCTAGTGTAAATAATGAACTACAGGGGGCGGATGTGGCTCAAATGGTTGGGCGTCTGTCTGCCATATGGAGGGACCTGGATTCGATCCCCGGGACCTCCTGGTAAAAAAAAAAAAAAAAAAAAAAAATAATGAACTACAGTTAATAGTATAACAATATCATTATTTCATCAGTTGTAACATAGATACCACTCTAATGTAAAATGTTAATAATAGGGAAAAATGTGTGTGAGAGGGGGTATATGGGAACTCTGTACTTTCGGAATGGTTTTCTGCAAATCTACAACAGCTCTATTAAAAATTTAAAAAGTAACCACAACAATTCAAAGAGAAATTTCAGTCTCTCTTCTATTTCCGCCCCCAGCCACTACTCAGTTCCCTTTCTCGGAGGCACCTGCCTTACGTGCTTCCTGCTTTCTTTCCCATGGCGCCATCGTATTTCATGGAACAGATGATTCAAATTTTTACATAGAAACGATTGTATAATGGAGTCGTTAAGAGCAGAGGCTTTAGAGGCAGACTGCTAGAGTTTAGACTCCTGCTTGATTACAAGCCAGTTGCTTAATGTTGGGCCAATGACTTAATCTCGTAGTGACTCAGTTTCCTCATCTATAGACCAGGGATAATAGCAGTAAGTATCTACCTGGAAGGATTTTGTGGGGATTAAATGAGATGATACTTGTAAAGGGCCTACAGCAGTGCCTGGTGTGCAGCAAGCTCTCAGTAAATATTAGCTACTGCTCCAGAGATTATTTAGCCAGACTCCTTATGAGAGAGTTGGGCTGTATCCTGTCTTTGATTATTGTAAACAATGCCACGAACGGGTAGCCTTGTCCACACGTCATTTGGTACTTGTGGGAGTATATCTTTCGGAAAAATTCCAGGGAGTGGAATCCCTGGGTCAGAGGCCATGTGCATTTTTCATTTTTAAAGCTCCTGCCAGGTTGCCTTCCATAGGGGTAGTACCAGTCACACTAGCCCAAGCTGTGCTCGAGCCTGTTTCCCCACCACCTCACTACACAGCGTGTGTTTTGCTTGAAGACAGCCTTTCTCAAATTTATGTGGGCACCGAAGCCTGTTAAGGGACTTTTTGGAGGATCATGAGGCCCTCGACTGCCGCTCACCCCCAACAGGATTCTGTGAGGGAATTTTCCAGAAGAAGCAAGAGCTGGAGGGGTCTGCAGCCAGCAAAAGCCCCCTGAAGGTCGTCTTTTCCTGGGCTCACTGCACAGGTGATCATGAAACATCATGGTACTCACAGGTTAATTCATTATTATTTTTCTGGGGCCTGCTAGCATATCCAAACTGTTTGTTAAATCTGATAAAACCTTCAGATTGTGCTTGCTGTTACCACTTCATTCCTGAGCCAGGGGCTTACAGTTTCTCATTGCATTTTTAATATTTTATCACATATATAAAGGCACACAGGCAATGGCAATTCTCAGTCCGCTGTGATAATGGAGCAGCCTGACTGTTCACCTGGAATTAGACTTCCTGCTATGGTTAACCTATAAACCCCTCTCCCTTCCCTTCATGGGAAATTGGGGTTCATTATAAAGAAAGGCAGACCCTCCATTGAGAGACCCTGTCATCTAAAACATGAAACCTCACCAACACAGAATATATCTAAAGGGTGAGTATTCCTTTGGCAAAAGAAATTCCTATTGAGTTAATTTTAGTTGATTTTTATTAAAGCCCTTTTAGACAGCTATAACAAGGCAGATGATTGTTCGAGGGCGGCAGCTTTGAGCAGGAAGCAACCCTGATACATTTCTCACCTGTTCTAATCACCCACAACTTGCTTATACCCTGATCTCACACAGGCCCAGGCTGGAATGCTCCTTTCTGATTCATGCTGATTTTAGGATGGTGTGCCAAACTTTCTAGGACTTTTGCAGGCTCCCTGGGCTAGTCTGGTATCAAAGCCTCTGACGCCACCAGTGCCCACCAGTGACCTTGCAGATCTAGCTAGTGCCAAGGACTTTGCCTAGGTCCTATCTGGGTCAGGAGAACTTCTCGAGGCGGAAGCAAACTCTGCATCTCTAGAACCCTCTAGGGGTCAGGTTTAAGGTAAATGTGTCCTTCGCAAAGGTCAAATAAGTTTCTTTTTTCCCAATTATTAATTAAATTTTTAAAATTTAATTAAAACATATGCAGAAAAGTGCACAAATCAGAAGTGTGTAAAGTGTGTAGCAGGAGTTTTTTTGTTTTTGTTTTTGTTTTACAAACTGAACACCCCATGCAACCCATCATCCAGATCAAGAAAAAGCACTGCCAGCATCACACAGCCCTTGCTCAGAGTCCCTTCCCAGTGGTTACTCCCATCAAAGGCTTCTACCTTCTACTCTTCTATCTTCTACCTCTGATGGTTAGTTAGTCTTGCCCAACTTTGGAATGTTATGGGACTGGAATCCCACTCGATGTGTCTGGCTTCTTTTGCTCGACATTGTGAGATTCACCCATGCGGGGAATACAGTTCATTCAATCTCATGGCTGTATAGCATCTTAGTGTATGAATATACAACTTTTAATCCATTCTGCTGATAATCATTGGGCTGTTGCCAGTTTGGGATTATGGTGAATAATGCTGCTATAAACCTTCTTTTTTTTTTTAAAGATTTTATTTATTTTTTATTTATTCATTTATCCCCCCCCTGCTGCCTGTGCTCGCTGGGTCAGCCAACCACGCCGTGTGGGCGGGCTTGCCTTCACCAGGAGGCCCCGGGAACCGAACCCGGGGCCTCCCACATGGTAAACGGGAGCCCTACTGATTGAGCCACAGCCGCTTCCCATGCTATAAACCTTCTTTCCATTCTTTCTTTCATTTTTTTTTTTTTTTAGGAGGTACCGGGAATTTGACCCAGGACCTCATACATGGGAAGCAGACACTCAACCACGGAGCTACATCAGTTCCCCTAAGTTGTTTCTCATTTGTTTGCTTGTTGTTTGTCCTTTTGTTTTTAGTAGGCACCAGGAACTAAACCTGGGACCTCCCATGTGGAAAGCAAGCGCTCAACAGCTTGAGTCCCATCCACTCCCCCCAAAAGGGTTTTTATTGGTTAAGATTTATTTATTTATTTATTCCCCCCTCTCCCATTGTTTTTGTGCTTGTTGTCTGCTCTCTGTGTGTTCTTCTGTGTCTGCTTGTCTTCTCTTTAGGGAGCACTGGGAACCGATCCTGGGACCTTCCAGAGTGGGAGAGAGGTGTTCAATCTCTTGCACTACCTCAGCTCCCTGGTCTGCTGCATCTCTTATTGTCTCTCTTCTGTGTCCCTTTTCGTTGCGTCATCTTGCTGCACCAGCTCTCCGTGTGGGCTAGCACTCCGCACGGGCCAGCTCTCTGCTCAGGCCATCTCGCTGTGCAGGCCAGCTTACCTTCACCAGGAGGGCTTGGGAATTGAACTCTGGACCTCCTATATGGTAGACGGGAGCCCAATCCCTTGAGCCACATCCGCTCCCCCCCAATAGGGTTTTAATGACAGGATGATAGTCTGGCATAAGGGAAGGTTGACCATTTATGGAGTGACTATTTATGGGAAAAAGAAAGGGCAGAGAGAGACAGAATGACAGAGGATGAAGAAGCAGAGACAAAGAGAGTCAAAGACAGAGAGAGAAGACATTGTCTTGTTCTACCTCCCTGCCTCTAAATCCCCAATGGGCCTCCTCCTCTGGGAAGCCTCCCACCTTCCCCCGACTCCCCCCACCCCACCCTCTCCCTCTGAACTCTGGCATACCTGGCCAGTTATCTCCTCTGTGCTCACAGTTTCCTGCCCTGGGTTGGCATCCATTTCATGGATGACCATCTCATTAAATCCTATAATGTTCACAAATAGCTCGGCGCAATGCCTGGTGCACAGTTTGGGGCTTTCAGTATTCATCTCCCTGGCAGATCGACTGGCTCTCGGAGGGCAGAATTTGTGTCTTTTGTATCTTTTCACTGTAGCTCCCAGGCCTGGGTCCAGCTCCAGGCACATTAGTGGGGGGCGGCAGGGAGGACAGCAAGCAAGGTGGTGGGTTGGAATCCTCATCCAGTCAAGGCCTGGCCACCCTGAGCTCAGGCCTTCTGGTTGTTGCCAGATCTGGGTGCCAGACCACATCTGGGAGCATTACTGAGTTCAGCGTGAGCCTGGGAAAGGCGGAAGCTCCTGCAAGCAGGGGCCAAGGCAACTGGGGAAGGCTGCTGGGACCGCTCACCAGCGAGGGGGGCCTGAGCAGCAACCAGGCACCTTATGTCTTCCCTCCCCCACCCCCTCATCCCCAAAAGTGCCAAGATTCCTGACGCCTCTCCCAGACCCCAGACCTCCCCACCCTTCCCCATGGGAGTAGAGGCCTCCAGACCTGTGCCAGGCTGCCTCCCTCCTTTCTTTTCCACACTGCAACGACTCCCTTGGTCCACTGTCCAAGCAGATTATGGTTGAGGATTTCTCTTCTCTAATGAGGTGGTTCTCAAACTTGAGCGTGCATCAGAATCTCCTGGGAGGCTTGTTAAAATGCAGATTTCTGAGGTCCATCCCCAGAGTGTCCAATTCAATGCATGTGGGGTAGGGCCCTGGAATTTGCATGTCTAACGAATGCTGCCATCTGTCCATCTGTCCGGGGACCAGACATTGAGAACCGCTGCTCTGATGCTCAGGTCTTCTGTCCCGGCAGGGCTCAGCCTGAGCCCCCTCTTCTGCTTGGGGGGGTGGTGGGTGTGGTGGGTTGAGGGAGCATCTGCTTCCTTCTATGCACAAGCCCGGAGATGTGCTCTTACCTCAGTGACCATGATGGTGACAGAAGGAAGTTCAAACAAGTTACTTTTGGCCAAAGGGAAGAGCAGATACAATGTCGGGTCTCAAACATATCATAAAGATAAAAAGAGATCAAAGCTAGAAAGGAGTATAAAAATAAATAACTGGTTTCATAAAGAAATATTGGAACTCATGACGCTGTTTTAACTACAGTGTCAAGAATAAACTTAATTTTCATTTTGGAAGTGACCCATGCAAAAGAACTTTGAAAATTATGTGGGTCAGACAAGACAGTAAGTGCAGCTTCTCTGACCGTGTTCTAGAATGATTTTTCAGATTCTGCTAAATCCTGTAGTCAAGCTGGGCTTGACAGAAGGTCCTTAAGAGCTCTTTAACATACTCCTCCCCTCAAACCAATCCCATGAGGCAGATGTTCTTGTTCCGCTTTACAGACGAGGAAACTGAGGCATAGGAGTAAATGCTGGTTCCAGGATTCCAACATGAGTTTTTTGGATACAACTTAGGCTTTGGACCCCTTAGTGTGTATGTGTGTGTGTTTACTTTACAGCTAAATGCAAATCAAGATCCTCCTGAACAATGTCTAAATTGCAGACACAACCGGCAGGTTGAACGCTAAGACAAGCTCTTGGAGGTGTGAGCTCCAGCAATCCGAGCTGAATGTGCAATGGACACCCAGCATACCCACTGTCAGAAATGAGAGATTTGAAAGCAGATTCCTCTGCACGTTTATCTGAGCTTAAGACAGGTAAGATTGATCAGGAAGCCTGATCCACTGTGATCACTTTTAATTGTTCTGCAGCACCTGGCAAAGCTTATGTTTAAACAAACCAGGTGTGCTGCTAGGTGCTTGCTCAGAGGGATTACAGAGGATGCTGCATCCAGCTGGGACACCCTCAGCCCACCCCGGAACAGACTGATTAAATAAAGGAAGTGTCTACATCCTTTGAGTATTTGCAGATGGCCCCATGAATAGGTCCTGTTGGAGGGGAAACCAATTGAGCAGCAGAGGGGATCCCTGTTGCCTCCAGGAACAGTTGTTGGGGCTCAGATTTTTGGTTATTGTTTAAGTCACAGTTTTTTTGCTCCATAAAGAATTAGCCAGGGAGTGAGATTGATTAGATAGTGACCTTTTGGGTTGGGATGGGGTGAGTGCTACTGATGGTAGGGGTGAGGATGAAGATGGAGGAGGAAGGTGGGGGCTGGCAGGTTTTTGATGGTTGGAGATGACAGATGGCAGTGATGGAGATGGTGACGCAAGAGATGGGGTGCTAGAGGAAAGATGGTTGATGGATGATGGGCTGAGTAGCTCAGAACCAGCTGGAAGTTCCAAAGCCAGAGATGGAAACTTGACCATGGTGTGGGGTGGCTGGGGAGAGTGAAGAGTTCCCTGGGGGAGCCACTGCTTTCTGATCCCTGGCTCCTGCTCCCAAAGGCGCCACCCGCCTGCAGGGGCTATTTATCAATCCTGTCCCAACAGCCCAGCTGGGAGGTCCTTCCTGGCTGAGATTTAGCAAACCTGTTTCCCCAGGAGGCCTCTGTTCCCACCACAAACAGATGGGTGCTGATGTCAGCAGTAGGCAAAGCTATGTCAGCACTAAAGGGGATTGCCCTCAGGGGCTAGAAGAAGAAAAGGGCACCGCTCAGCATGGCCTCCTCTGACCCCCTGCCCCAATGGGGAGGGAAGCAAGAGGCCCATCCCAGGTGGCCATGCCAGGTTCATGGAGTTGTGCAGCCCTCGGCAGTCCGGTTCGAACTTGGCATTGGAGGACTCTGGGACATCGGAATCAGACGAGCCCTTAGCGACCATCTGGTTTAATCACCACGCGGAGAAAAAGAGGTATTATGATTCCCATTTCCCAAATGAGGAAACTGAGGCCTGGAAGGGCAAGGGTTGTGCCCAGTGTACCTGGAATGGCAGTGGCAGAACCAAGCTTAGACCCCCAGTGTGCAGACTCCTGACCCTGAACTACAGCAGCAGTCTCCTGAGGGCGTACCTCCATTTGTGTCCTTGTGTGCTCATGGGGCAGGAGTCACACCCAGGCAGGAGTTCACGTGAGGGTGGGGATGGGAGGAAGGACGCTAGCCTTCATTGGCATTCGGGGTGGCCTGGAGAGAGGGAGCTAGTACAGAGACACAAGGCCAGGCTCCAGTCCCTGCAACGCAGAGGGTCAGATTGGAGGGACATGACGCCTGCCCGAAGAAGAGCTTTGATGGAACTTCTCAAGTCTTCCTGGTTGTGAACTTTGGGCAAAGTCACCTTTCAGAGGCTCGCTCATTGGTCAACTGGCAATGATGGCCAGAGCCTGGGAGCAGGAGGTGAGCCTTAGAAAAGACCTGCTGCTGGACCCCCAAACCTGTACTTGCCTGTCTTCCCCACACCTTCTCTCTTGTCCCTGAGCACAGTCTCTGGGGAGTGGAGCTCTGTGGGCCAGTCCCCACCCTCTCTGCTCCCCAACCCCTACATGGTCGGTGGCCCCAGAGGTCACCCAGTTTCCTCTGTCCCAGTTGACCAGAACCCTCTAGATGCTGCGGGTTCTGCGGGTTCCCTGGCTGGAGCCCAGGCCTCTGCCTTGCTGGGGGCTGTGTGCAGGAGAGCACAAGATCAGATTTTGCAAGCCTGAAATAGTTTAGGGCAGCCAGGCCAAGGCAGGAAGGAAGGAGGGCATGTCCCCAGGAATGCAGGAGGAATGCCTGGGAGGCCCGTTCTCACCCCCCACCTCTCCTCTACTCCCCAGGGGGAAGGGAGCACAGGCCTGGGTCTGGGCACTGGGCTGCAGAGAAGGAAATAACTTGGGCCCTGAACGTTTCTGGGGCTGGGATGGTCTCAGGACCAGCGAGTTAGGGCTGGGCATAGTCTTCCTCTAGCCTTGGGATCATCTCCTCCAGGCAGACTATCTGAATTAGACCTATCTCACTCCATTCAGTCTCCAGTAGTCCTGTGGACACACATCTTCATCACTGTGTATGTGTGTTTGGGAGGAGAGGAGTTTGCTTTTGGCTTGAATTAGGGTCTCTGTGTCTTCCATTAAACTGGGAGCTCCCCTGAGGTCCGGGTTTATGTTTTTCCCTCAGAATAGGAATTCCTTAAGGACTGAGGTTGTGACGCCCCCATCAAATGGAGGCTCCTTGAGGAGAGGGCAGAGTCACCCCCTCACCCAAATCTTTGCCGTGGCCAGGATATGGAGGCTGCTGCTACTGGAACTAGACAGTGCAGTCTCTACCTCCTCCCTTCAGATCTAAGATGGAATCTTCCCCCAAAGTGCCTGGAAATGGGAAACATTCATAGAGGACTGGAAGCATCTTGTGGACTTGTCTTTGCCTTTCCACCTCTATTCACTGGAGCACCTGAGGCCCCTACCTGTTGGCAGCAGGGGGAAGCCAGGTTCCAGTAGCCCATTGAGATGGTCCACTTAACCAGCACCCTACCCTGGGCTTGCCCATTGCCCTGCTCTGCCTGTGGCCTGGAGTCCAACCTAGGTAGGGAGGGAGTGGAAAGGCCACAGCGCACCAGGCCTCTGGCTACTAATAATACCTACACATTCCTGGGCCCTGCGGCAGGAACAAGTCATCTTCCCTTTCATGTTTGGCTCTGTCCTAAAGAGCCACCAGGAGGCCTGGTCTGGGTGTGGGCCCTAGACAGGGAAGCCAGACAGGAGCAGGAAGAGGTGGAGGACTGGCGCCTGGCCAAGGTCACTGGTTCCAGTGCCCTCTGTTCCCATGAAGGCCCCAGCTCTGGAATGGAAGACAGAAGCAGACAAAACTCTGACTAGTCGAACCCTATCCCTCTTTTGTGGACATGGCCCTCAGGCCTCCATTGGCAAGACATTCATTCCAATCACCCTGTCCACTCCTAGACCAGTCCCAGGGTTTCAATCTGTGGCCAGGGTTATGGACAATCTATCAGAACTGGGCCAGTCTGTGGCTAGGATTAGGGGGACTGAGATCAGGGTTCAGGATCAAGGTCTGACCAGGATTATGAGTCCGTCTGTTTTCTGGGTTAGAGGGATTGACTTTGGCCAGTCTATACTAAGGATTAGGGATCAGTTTATACCTAGGATTAGCAGTCAGTCTATACCCAGGACAAGAGGCCAATCTATACACAGGTTAGGGGGTCAGTTAATATTCAGGATTAGGAATCATGCTATACCCACGATCAAGGATCAGGCTGTACCCAGGAATGGGGTAGTCTATACATAGAATAAGGGGTTAATGGGCACTGAGGGACAGGTGTGTTTTTTGTACTGGAACTGAACCTCTATGACTTGGCCACTGAAGGTGACCCTGACTCTACTGGCCATAGAAGGATATCATTTACAGTTTAGAGGGGAAAGAATTTGCTGATCTCCCAGCCACCCCACTCTGGGTACCCACCTGCAGGAGTTACTAGGGACAGAATGGGGAGCCTCATCATTCCCAGACTTGACTTCAGCTCCAGGAGGTACCAGGAACAGCAGTCCAAGGTCTGTATGGATGAACACAGTGCTCAGGCAAGGTCCAGTGGGTGGCTCAGAGGCAACGTTGCCCAGCGCCATGGTCAGGAAGAGCACTGAGCAGCTCCACGGATGGTTCTTCTGTTTATACTGCACCTCTTGAAGCTCATTCACCAGTAGCTCACTTTGCAAATGTTTCCTGAATACCTGCCATGCTTTAGGCCAGGGGTTCTCAAACATAAATGCACAGGAGAATTGACAAAGAAGATTGTGCAAAAGGCTGCTTCCTGGGCCCCACCCCCAGAGACTCCAGCAGAATGGCGCTGGATGCTGCCCAGGAATCTGAACTCTCATTGAAGTCCTCTGACAAGTCTGCTGCCATGGTTTTGAGACCATGCTTTTGGGATCAGTCCTCAAAAAGCTCATCAAGTTAAAAAGGGACTGCGGAAAATGACCCTTAATGCCGTCTGGTGAGTCCAGTGAGCAGGGTGGGCATCCACAGGCTTCAGGAATAAAAGGGTGTGTGCGAATGTTTTCAGAAAAGATCCAAGGAGACCTTGTGAGGAAGTATCGATGAGTTTTTGCCTTACCTTTATCTACCAGTAAGCTAAAATATTGCTAGTCTTATAAGAAGTGCATGAAACTTACCCGCCTAACCCTCCAAAGTATTTTCATGTACTTGGCAAGTTAGCAAGCAAACAGAAGACAAGATTTGAGAATAGATGTGTAAAGCAAAGCATAATTACAGCATGAAATGAGGCAATGTAAAATAATACATATAAAAATGCTGGCTTAGCACAGTGTTAAGAGGGGAACAGCACATGGCAGCCATGATTAGTGATAACTGACCAAATGTCTATAAACAATCATCCTTAGAAAACACTTGCTCCAACCATGCAGGTCGACTGTTTAACCATGGCTCCCGGGCTTGGGCCCACTCTCGCCTGCAGAGTTCCATCAGCCTCAAACTTGGTCTTGACATACTCGGTATATGGAAATGCCAGGGTGTGTGAGTTTTCATCTTCCAAATATAAAATTACAATATTGATCATGCTTTTGCATGCAGCACATTTCTCTCCCTCGCGCCTGCCCCCTGGTTAAGATTCCTGGGGCCCCAGAGCTTCTGTCATCTTGAGGAGCCCACTGGCTCCCTCCTTAGGGGCTCAGGGCCTGCTTCTGGAAGGTTTCATTGGTCTTTCTCTAACATTTCCATTCTTCCCTCTGAGAGTGAGTGTACCTCTGGGCCTTCCTGTGGGGCAGGAGCTTGAGGTGCTGTGCTGCTCTGAACTGAGACAAGGCTGGGCACAAGCCCAGGAGCTCCTGGAGACCCCACCCTCCCTGGCTAGTCCAGAGATTCCAGAGCCTCCTGCAGGGAGGAGGGGAGGTAACCTCTAGGCTGAGCCATGGTTCACCGGGACCCGCCCACCCAGATATGGCCAGGGAGATTTTACCTTTATCCCAGTTACATTTCACCTTGTTGATTTCAGGCCATTGTTTCCAGAGAGATAGGGAATTCCCCTGGCTTCTCCAGCCAGCAGGGGGCTTCCCCAGATCCCCTGAACACTCCCACTTCAGAGGCTCCTCTCCCCAGAGCATCTCTTCATCTCATTCATTCATTCAACAAGCATTCATTGAACATCCACTCGGCACTACATACAGTTCTAGGTATTGGGATCCAGGGGTATAAGGCAGGGTTCATGGTGGAGACAGGTTGGCAGGCACAGAAGTAGATACTTTTTCTCTACTTTGGTAAAAGTATGCCGGGAGATCAAGGGGGCTGGGGGGGCAGAGCATCTCATTCAGTCTTGGGGAGGTGTGGAAGGCAAGAAAGTCTTCATGAGCAAGGGAATTCCTTATCTGAGTCTTAAATCATGAGAAGGGAGGAGGATGGAGGCTGTCCAGGGGAGGAGAATAGCCTGAACATAAGCCTGGACCCTAGAAACCATGTGGCCAGGGGTGGGTGGGGCCAGATCTTGAGGTTCAAAGCAGGGAGTATGTCTGGCTGACGCTGGAGAGGCCTGTGGGGGCCTGTTGCAGTAGGGTGGCAGGGAGCTGGACCTTACCTATGGGTAACAGGGAGCCATAGAAAGTTTTAGCTGGAAGGGAATGGTCTGGTCAGATCTGCTGATGTGATGCCATCCACTAGCATCAGTGCCTGGTCCGTCATTTCTGTGGCTGTGGGTCTCATGGTCTCTCTTGACAGAGAGCTCTGGGAAGGTAGGCCTGGGCCTGCAATGGTCCATAAGAACTGGACTATGCCATGAGTCACTTAGTTGCAAAATTTTGGAGAGGGAGAAGGTTTCCAAGCCAGACAGATCTGGGTTGGCATCTCTCACTGAGTTCGCTGGCGAGTCACTGGACCTCAGTTGCCTTGGCTGTAGAATGGCAACAAGCGAATACTGGCCAAGTGGTGGTGAGGGCAGAGTTCCTACATTGGCACCTGTCAGAGAATGCTTCTCAGGGGAGGGTAGGGGCCGGAGCAACTTGGGGGCCAGAGCCTGGTCTCCTGGCCCGGGTCCCTAGCCACCATTGTCATCGCTGCCTGAGCAGCTGTCTGTGATGTCCTTCCTTGAAGAAGGTTGATAACAGAACTTGGGGAGCTATCCTCACCATAGACAGTGGGCCTGGGTTATTCTTCCTGACTTGTGCCTTGGCCCTCTGGCCCCAGAGCAGGGGTAGAAATGGGGGTGGGGGGTAGCTGCTAAGCTTCCTGCAGTCCTCACAGTTGTGCAAGTCCATCTGATTCCATACAAACCAAACCTACTACCTCCCTGACAGTTCCAAGCATTCTGGCCAGCAGGTGGCCAGGCTGCCACTGCTTGGGACAGCAAGGGCCCAGGACCCAGGCCAGGCCTGCCTGACCATGAGCGACCCTAGACTCGTGGCTTCTGGGCCTGGCATAACTGGCTCCATGGTAGGATTGAAAGGACACTGGGCAGGTAGTCAGGATTCTAGTCCTGGTTCCCCCATGGCTCACTGTGTGACCTTGGGTAAGTCCTTTCCCCTCTCCAGGCTTTAGACTCCTCAGCTGAACCTGAGGATTTTAGTTAGGATGGTCCAGAGTACCTCCTAGCCTGGTGTTCTAGAAGTCTGAGAGTTGCTGTGACCTGGGGGCCCTGGAGAAGTTGTTCAGCCTTTGCTCAGACTCTGGACAAGGACATGACTTCAAGTCATGCATTTGTTTAACAAATATTTGTGGGTACCTACCATAAGCCAAGCATTGTGCTGGGACTTGGGGATTTAATGGTGAACCAGATGGGCAGGGTCCTAGTCCTTTTGGAGCTCACAATAGGTCTATTTCCCTTGGGAAGCTAGAGTATAGCAGGCCCACATGTAGTATCTGGATAACAAGCCTTGAAGGCCCAAGACCTGGTGGGACCTCTGCCCACCCCATGTGTGTATAGCCCTGTCTTAACAATTGAAGGGGAAGTGGAAAAGAGAACAAATCCTCCCCATCCTCAGGAAGCTCCTAGGCTGTGCAAAGACCCAGCCTCTACCTCTGCAGTGATTCCAAGCTGGTGGGGAAGCTGGGCCGACACCTCAGAAACCCATAGGAGGTCCTGCCATGGAGGATTCTAGGTGAGAGTGGCCACAGCTGCCAAGGGGCAGGGACTATCTCCTCCTGGGCCTCTTCCTTGGTGTGTGGATGAATGCAGTGTTCAGTGAGAACAGGGTGGAGCTCAGGAGCTGGGAGAAGGGAGGCTGGACAGGGAATCATAGATACCCTTTGGGATCTTTGGGTCTGGGAAAACTGTCTGTGGAAGTGGTCATTCCCCAGGAAGGCTCTGCATCCTTCCAGAGTCTGGGAAGGTGGAGAGGGGCTGCCCTGGCCAGTGAATATGAGTAGTTGTTCCTGCAATGTTCTCGCAAGCAGGAGCCCACCCCTTCCCTAGGTAACAGCAAGGATGATATTAGAGAGAGCTCAGCTTATCATGGGACGCCTTCAACAGGGGTGATGGGACCTGGATCACCCTCCCTCGATGCCCCTGGCCAGCTTGACTATCATTTCTGCTTGCCTGGATGTCCAGACCCCAGGGAAAGGTGCAAAGATCCAGGGCAGGCACTATTCACCTGCTCTCCCCAAACTCCTTGCATCATGCTCTTCCCTGAATACTCACCTGCAAGAGCCCAAATGAGCAAACATGGACACCCCCCTCTCCCCTCTTCTCTCATTTATCTTTCAACCATCTGCCTTTTATCTAGGCCCCTGTTGAGCTTGGCTTTTGGGGCAGTGCCAGAAAATATGTTTACTATTTCACCAATGTTAGTTGAACTGATGTACTCTTGGGGAAACTGAGGCCGAGGAGATTTGCCTAATCTCATACATCTAGCCAGGACTAAGCTGGGACTGAAACCCAGGTTTCCTTAGATTTCCAGGCTGGCTGTCTCCTGGGCTGACTCCAAAGCTCTAGGCAGAAAGGGCAGCATAATTTGCAGGGCCCAGTGCCAAGTGGAAATCCAGGACCGCATGGTCAGAAATTAAGAATTTCAAGACAGTGATTGCTGAGCACTAAACCAAGTGTGAGGCTCTTCTAAGCATGGGGCCCTGTGCAACTGCACAAATTGTACTCCCTTGAAGCCAGCCCTGACTCTAGGGTGGGGAAGGAGGACAGGGGACCCCCTAGCCAGGCTGAGCCTGGTGCCCATGAGAAGCCCTGACAAATCACCCCTGGGTGGTCAGAGGATGTGCCTCACAGCTGGAAGTCTCTCTGAGCCAGCCAAAGCCTTCCATTTTCCAAGGTGAGTAAAAGCCACATTGTGGGGATCCCTCCTGCACAGAGGGTCAATGGGGTGTGATGCCAGGCCTCCCAACAGTGGGGAGTAACAGATCCAGAAGTGTGGCTTTAATAGCAGCTAGCACCTTAACATCCTTGCTGGAAAGCTCTTGGGGGCCCGGGAAGGGACAGCGGCCACCAGTGGAGTCTCCAGCCTAAGCAGTGACGAGGGTGGTGCCGAGCAGGAGGAGGCTATAGCAGTTCCTGCTACCTTATGCAAGACGGAGAACAAAGGGGCTTTGCTGGGAGGAATTATAAGATTAAGTGGCTGAGTCCAGGACAAACTCAGCAAGGCCCTTGGGGCCTGAATTAGCAATTGCAACCAAAAGGGGGATTAAAGCTCCAGCCCCCCACCCCCATTTCTAGTCCTGCCTGGGCCTCCTCCCAGAGCTAATCTGCCTGGCCCCAAGTTCCTGCCTGAGGCCGGGATGAGGGGCTGGCCCCTCTACCCAGAGGCAAGTGGAGCCATCCCAGGGAAGGAGCTGCCTGACCCCTGACCCCTGACCCCTGGGAGCACAGGCACTGAGCAGGCTGGGTGGCCCAATTTGGGCTCAGGACGGAAATCCAGCCCCTCAACTCGGCCACTTGTCTGAGCTGTGGGTTTGAGGGGAAATCTCTGCTCCTCTCTGGGTCTTTCCTTCCTGCTGATAAAGTGGGAGTTGGGGGCTGTGTCTGAGGGGCCCTTAAGCTGCCTCCATCATTTAAAAAGGCTGAGCTGAACCAGAACACGTGGCTGAGAGGAGGCTGCCCTGATGCCTGATGGGCAGGAGAGCCCTCAACACAGCTGGGTGATGGGCCATCAAGGTGGCTGATGGGTGTCTGATTGGTTAAAAAAAAAAAAAAGAAAGTGTCTGGGGCCCCCATTTTATACTTGAAGCTCCAGCCACAGCACACTGCACACACTGTGCTCTTTCCTACCTTTGAACCTTTCTTGCTATTCCTACTGCCCGGAATTCCCTTTCCTGGCTAGCTTTCAATTTCTTAAGACCTCCCGGAGCCTCCCCTGATGTCTCTCCTCACTTCTGATAGAAGGGAACTAATTGCATCGTATTCCCTGTGCCTCTTTCTCCAAGGGATTGCGAACTTCCTGAGAGCTGAGGCCATGTCGTCCTCATGCCAGAAGCGTCAGCACCCAGCCCTAAGGCTGCTGTGCAGCAGGCGCCCCGCAGGCAGACAACCTGGGCACAGGCGTTGCCCTGGGAACACAGTGGTGACTGAGGCGGACACGACCTCACCCGGCGAGCTCACAGCACCCAGGGGAGACAAGGACGACAGAGCAATACAATTTTTTAATTGCCCGTGTGTGAGGGCAATGGAGAGAGTTATTATAGGGTGATGCAGAAGCACACAACTGGGGGGATTGACCCAGTCAGATGGTGAGGGGCCTCGGGAGAAGCCAGGAGGGATGTGGGGGAGGAGAGCATCCCAGGCAGAGCTGACAGAGGTGCCGGGGCCCCGATGAGGGAGAGGGCGAGTCGCAATGGCAGAACTGGAAGACCGCTTCCATCGGGTAGAGCTGGGAGCAGCGAGAGAGGGTGGGAGATGCGGCTGGGATGGTCAGAATAGGCCTCCTGGGCTGGGGAAGGGATTTTAGACTTTATCCAGAGAGCAATGCAAAGCTATTAAAGGGTTTTAAGCAGGTCAGTGAGCGAGGTGATGAGATTTGCATTTCTAAAAGATCACTTTCCCTGCTGTGTGAAGAGTGGATTAGGAGGGACAAGAGGCTATTGCCCTAGTGAGAGGTGGGCAGAGAAGGGATTGGACAAATTGAGAGATTTAGGGCCGGAACTGACAGAATTGGAGATTGGCTGGAATTGTCACCCTGCAGGGTAGTCAGTGGTGCCAGTCAGATGGCACACGTGTGTGTGTGTGTGTGGTGTGCACTGTGTATCCCGAGTCCTGGCATCGGGGTGTGGATGCTGGAGCTAGCCTCTCTCCCCAGAGCAGTCCCCTGCACTGAGCCCATTGGATGGGGAATGTGGAGCGTGTTCTCTACTGTTAGTGTGTCAGTAGTCTGGACGTATGCGTGGGAAGACACACAAACCACACGGACACGAATATCACCCCTGAGTATACATACCCTTAGACTAACAACTACAGTGACTGTGCATGCTTAGCTGTGGGCATGGGTGTTGTGCACATGCACACATATACCCAGACCCATATCCCCAAGCGTGCATGTTTTGCGTGTACACAGATCTATTAATAATATTATTAATATTATTCTAAAGACTTCGTGTGAATTATTATTTAGTTTCACAACAATTATATGGGGGATTCAAATTATTATTTATGTTTTAGGGATAGGAAGCCCAGGACCAGAGACATCACACATTTTGCCTAAGGTCACACAGCAAGTAAGTGGCAGAAGTGAGATTGGAACCCATGCAATCTGGTGCTAGAGCCTAAATTCTTTTTTTTTTTTTTAATTGTATCAAATGCTCTCACATATATATATTTTTTTTAATTAAAAAAATTTTTTAAATAAATAATTTTTTAAAAAAGATACTTAGATTACATAAATGTTACACAAATATTATAGGGTAAACTCTTAACTACTACACCACTTCATATAGTTAACTATGATGCTCAGCAGTTGCCTATTATACAAGCCCACAGAGGTATTTGTGCATACCACCCATGTACTCATGTAGGACACATGTACACTTAGATACCTAAATATATATATATATATATATATATTTTTTTTTTTTTTTTACCGGGAGGTACCGGGGATCGAACCCCGGTCTCTCCATATGGTAGACGGACGCCAAACCTCTTGAGCCACATCCGTTTCCCCCTAAATATTTTGATATAAATGTACACACATTTATTACAAAGGCACAAATCTGTGCACAGATATTTTAAAGTGTACACACATGCACACTCATATATGCAGTATGCACTTTCCAATTCACACATGCACCCACATGCAATGCACACACATGCAATTACACCTGCGTGCATACCCAATAACACACACAGGCAGTACACTTTCATACACATACATGAGGCAACAAGGCAGTGCACATACATGCAGGACACACATGCTCACACAGCACACATGCATTATGTACAGCACAAAAGGTGTGCACACAAACACACATAGGTAACATAGCAGCACACATGCACACACATGTAGTACACACAAATACAGACTCTTTCACCCTTTCTCACATGGAGCAATTTATGACTGTCCAGGCTCATGTCCAGACTTCCCATTAACATTAATGAGGTGATGTGGCTGGGGTATTCGGAACCCTTGTCCTGCAGGATGGGGGTGGGGACGGCAGTGAGGGGGAGAGGACAGGGAGGCCATGGTCACAGAGGAACAGTTAATTATCTGGCTGACTGAGGTTTGTTTTTCCCACGGCTCCCTGCACTGTCCCAAATCTAGGGTCTGGTTCTGGCTGCAGCAGAGGTTGTTGGGGGCAGGGGGCAGGAACAGAGCAGGGGAGGGGAGGAAGGGAGCAGGAGAAAATGGTGGTGGTGGTGGGGATGGTGGTGGCTGACCTGAGTTTCGGTGTCATCCTCTCCCCCTCCTAAGGCATCTTTGCCTGGAGAGGTCTGCATTGTCTCCTGAAAAGGCTTACAATTCCTAAGGGTTTATTTCTCCATGGCCCCTTCCTCCCTACGACCCTTGTCAAGAACCTTCTATCTATCAAAGTCAAATGCAACAACTACCTTCCAGGAACTTTCATTTGCTGACCCAAGGAGCATAGAAGGAGTCCCACCCACACTTTGCCACTTCAATATCTAGTACAGATCGTGACACCCATACACATTCCTCTACTTCTTCTCTTCACCAACATTTACTGACCACGAGGCCCTGCTCCAGGCAACATATCAACTTCCTATAGTTACCTCAACCTATGAAAAACCTTTCCCAGGGACAAGTGAGTGGGGTTGTGAGCAGGGCTGTCCCCAGAGAAATGCCTCCCAAACCATTTGGGCATTAAAACAGTAACGGGAAGCCTTACATTTACATACCTCTTCTCTGCTTGCAAAGGCCTCTATCAGTCTTTCAGATGTTTGCTTTGTCTGAGACTCACAATGGCCCTGTGAGGTTAGCATTTCTCTGACATGGAAACTGAGGCTGAGAGAGGAGAGGTTTGCCCATGCCAAAGTGTCTAGGGAGGGGCAGGGGCGGACTTGAAGCTTCTGAGCCACTTCCCTGGAAATCACATTCTCTTTCGTTTATTTTTGGCACTTCCCCCAAAACATAAAATGAATTAGACTTCATGAGCTTCTGGGGGGAACTTTTTGATAAATCTGAGGTGCCTGGGGCAGTCTAAGGGTGGAAGATGGAGGACGTGGTCTCCAGCCACAGGTTAGGGTCACAGACTGGGAGGCTGGGAGGAACCTGGGTGGCCGTTCTGCCTCCCCATGTCATTGATGCCATAGATGGGTACTCCAAGGTTTTCTTGAGCTCAGATGGCACCAGGATGGCTGTCTTGGAGGCCCAGATGAAAGATCTGAGGGCTGGAAGGGGCCTCCATAAAGCCCTGGTCTAGGCATCACCTCCAGGCAGGTCCACCTTAGAAGTTGTCAGCTCTATTTTAGAAACAAGGGAAGTGGAGCCCTGACTCATGAAGCCCAGTCATAAGATCAACCAAATTTATTGATCAGCTACTATGAGTTAAACCCTGAGCCCAGTACTGAATCCAGGGGAAGACTAAATGGGCACAGCTCTCAAGGAGCTGGTGGGGAACAAGTGTTCAGGACATGGGGTCACAGAGCCCAGCTCTGAATTCTGTCTTAAAGGGCCATTCATTTTACATGATCTTGACCTCCCTGAGCCTCAGTGTTTTCATCTACAGAACATGGCACTGTTGTTAGAATTAGGTATGTAAAATGCCTTTGCCAATGGTACTCACAGATGTAGAGTTCAATTAATGTGCTTTTTCCTTTTTGCTTCCCTACCGCACTTCTTCTCCCCTCCCTTCCTTCCAGCCACTGCCTCATCACTGACCACCTCTTTTGGAAATGCCTGAAATCTTGGTCCAAGTTTGTTAACATCCCCACTATTCCCAGTCCTGTCCTAGCGTGAGTGGCCGTGGGGACCCTCTCTTGAAGGATACTTGGAGGGACCCTAGCTCTCCCCTGCAGCCTCTTTCCTCACCCACTCTCCAACCCCAGGGGATATACCCGCCCCCACCCCCGCCATTGTCTGACTTCCTCAGCATAGGGCACTGCTTCTCTCAGGAGGAGTTCCACTCAGCTAGGGGCTTCTGAGAGCTGATGGGTAAACTGGGGTCCTTTCTCAATGTGCTTGGGGAGCTGACTCTCTGGGGAAAGCCCTGTGGGCATACCTCTTAAAAAGTAGGGTACCCCAGTTTTCCTTAAACAGAGAGACAAACTCACAGATCAACAAGCTCCGCTTTGGCTGTCCTCTGAGGGGGTGGCTATAATACCCGTGGCCGGGGGGCGGGGGGAGGCAAATTTGCTCTCCCTTCAACTCTGCAGCTCAGACCTGATGGGTGGGGAAGGAAGGGCCAGCTGTGGCAAGGAGTCACTAGCAGAACAGAAAGAGACCTCCATGAGGTCAGTGGGGCCAGGTCTCTCTGCCATTGTTCTCCAGAACCTGGGCAGACCCCCACCCCGACTCAGGGTGTATAAGGTGACCTCCCCAAAGGGGGATGAGGACTTCTGGTATCTTCTCTGCTGTGTTGCTAACTTCAACCGTGACCTTGGGTCTGCGCTCTGGGCTTCACTCCCCTGAATGAAGAACACTTTTTAATGCCTACAGTGCCATTCGGTTGCTACTGACATCCCCCTTGGGACTCGGGCTGGGCTGTGGGGTTCAGCCCAGACCACAGCTCATGCCTAGCAGGCAGAAGGCCACCAATGCTGAGGAGGCTGCTTCACTGGTGGCGCCCCATCCCCAGCCTTAAGCTGTAAAAACTCTGGCTAAATGGAGCCAAAGCTACGAGTGCTCTGTGGGAAGAGGGCAGGGCAGCCGGCCCTGCCAATACCAACCCAGAGGAACTGCGGGCTGCCTGGGCTCAGCAGGTCCCAGCAGCCTGTTCTCTTGGCTTGGGAAGTTGGCCTGGCGGGAATCTCGAATCTTGCAGTGTCCCAGTCCAGGGATTGGTCTGGCCAGGAGCTCCTGGGATGGGAGAGAGTGGCGGATGCCTGGAGACAGTGGGCTGGGAGGGGACTGGCTAGGAATGTAGGCTGGAAGGTCAGAATGAGAGAGCAAACAGTGGAAAGGCGGGTGGGATTGGGAGGTGAGTGGGGGACACTGGCTGGGAGTCAAGGCAGGGGCTGAGTGATTGTTTCCTGGATTAGAATTTCACATTGGGCTGTGAACCTGTCTCCCCTCACTAAGCATTCACCAGCCTAGGGAGTAGGGTGAGAGTTGGAAGGGAAGTACAGGGCACTGCCTTTTCTCCCTCCACCCCCCAAGCCAGATCTCTGCTCTTTCTTTAAAGTCTCACCTTAATGACCTTGAGATCTTACCAGCAGAGCTAGACTCTAAATGGGGATTCAGAGCCTGCTATGGCAGTGCACTCCTTTCTGATGAAAGCCAAGGAACATCTTCCCCCAAAAGTGCCCCCAATGCTTACGTGTATCACTGTGCTTGTGGAAATCAGGGAGGTGGGTCACCAGGTTAAGAAACCCATTCGTTCCATTTCTGCCTCCTTACTGTATGATGGTGGCAAATTGCCTCCCTTCTCTGAGGCCTCAGGTCTCATCCTTACAATGGGAATAAAATCACTTCTGCCCACCTCTGTATCGTCCAGGTTGGGGTTGGGAGAGTTAGCCAAGGGGACTGGTGTGGGCCTACCAAAGAAGCTGACAGGGCCCCAGAGGTGGTCTTTGCAGGTGACCGGATGGGCACTTTGGTGGACATGGGGGCGGGGAACATGGTGCTCACGGGGATCTCCCCTGCCCAGCTCACTTAACAATAAGCACATGATTTAATGCAACCAGTAAATCCCCTTCTGCCTTGGCTTCCCCGCTACTGAGCAACAGGCTCATAATTCAGTTTTTTTTTTTTTTACTGGGAGGTCCCAGGGATCGAACCCGGGTCCCTCCATATGGGAGATGGACACCCAACCATTTAAGCTACATCCGTCCCCCCATAATTCAGTTTTAAACAAGTCTAGGATTAGGGCTGCAGGGGGTGTCCGCGTGTGGGGGGTGAGTCTGGCCAGGTGGGTCTGGCCAAGCTGCCTCCAAGGCAGGGGACTGGGTGGGGGGAGGGTGCAAGGTGCAGTCGTGGGTTCCTGGAGTCTGAGGAGGAAGGAGGCAAAGCAGCCATCTCAAGGGAGGGGAGGGTCTGGCAGAGGGGTTCCTGGAACCACAGACTCTCAGAGCTGAGGGGACCCCAGGCCCCATGGTGCAGCCATGGAAAGCAGGAGAAGATGTGAAGTTACCTTTTGGTCTGTTTTCACATATTGGATTTATTTGAAATCAGGCCTGCTTCTAAATTCCTATGGAGTTTTTTCTTGTGTCTCTGTTTTTCAGAATCCGAGGGTTGGGGAACAGAGATGGAGAAGGGACTCTGAAACCCCACCTCAAGCTTGAAGAGAGGGGCTGCGGGAGCAGTCTTCAAACCCAGGAAAGGCTGTTCTATGGAGAATGGAGCCGGCTAGTGCAGGGGCATCCCCAAGGGTGAGGATTAATACTAATGGAGGACAGCAACAAAGACAAGGCTACCTTGAGCCCCAAACTTGGTAGCAAGAAAAGCACTGCCCTGGGATGGAAGGAAGTGAGCTCCCCGATATGGAAGGAGAGCAAATGAGATGTGCATGACTACGTGGCCCAGGCGCTATAGAGAAGACTCAGCATCACTCAGGGGGAAGCAGATATAGCATTTATTTATTTATTTTTATTTTTTTAAGATTTTATTTATTTATTCATTTATCCCCCCTCCCCCTTGCTGCTTGTGCTCGCTGGGTCAGCTAACCACGCTGTGCGGGCGGGCTTGCCTTCACCAGGAGGCCCCGGGAACCGAACCCGGGGCCTCCCATATGGTAAACGGGAGCCCTACTGATTGAGCCACAGCTGCTTCCCTAGATATAGCATTTAAGAACTGCACAGCTATGCAGGCAGACTGCCCCAGTTCAAATCCCAACCTCACCAGTTACCAGCTGTGTGGGCAACTTACTTTACTGCTCTGAGTCAGTTGATATGAGGGTTAAATAAGATACTGCATGAACAGTCATCATTCAATAAATGTTTTCCCTTTTCCTGGCAAAAGGTCTCTGATTTTCTCTATTGCAACTAAATGGAGACTTTCCCAATTGGACTGGCCTGTCTCAGGGCATGGTGGGGCCTTTGCCCCAGAGCATGGTGGGATGTGTGCCCCTGGGCAGGGTGGGGTGTGTGTCCCTGGGCAGGGTGGGGTGTGTGTTCCTGGGCATGGTGGGGTGTTTATCCCTGGGCATTGCAGGACCTTTGTCTCAGGGCACAGTGGACTGTTTGCCCTACAGACTGGGCTGCCTCCTGTACACACCCACCAGTCAGATAGCTCTCAGGATACCCTATGCTTCTGGTTTTCTTTCTACTTCTCTGACCTTATCCTCTTGGGGAGGGGAGTCCGTGATCTCATCTCCCTCCATGGCTTCTGCCATCACCTTTGCCTCAAGCACAACCTGTAGCCCCTGTCTCCAGCCCTGGCCTCTCTCCCGGACCCCTCCCACCTCCATTTGTCCTCCTTTTCTCCCACGCCAGACCTGATGCTCCTGACTGCCCTGCTCTCCTCCGAAGTCATCCCAGCCACAGACTCCAGAGTCCTCTTACCACTGACTGCCATTGTCCACAAGACCCTGTCAGTTCTGCCTCCCAAGCCCCCTGCATCCTCCTAAGCTCGCTTCCTCGGCATCACAGCTGCTTTGCCTTATCAGGCTCCTAAGGCTCCTAGCGGGTTCTTCTGCATCTCAGTCTACCTCTCAGTGAGCCAACAGTGAGTTACTTAAAACACACATTGTATCATGCGTTAAACAACTCTGACAGTTGATAATGAGCAAACATCCTGGTACATAGCAGAGGCCCTTTACCCTCTGCTTCTCTTCCTTACCATTCTCTGTGCTGCAGCCTCAGTGGAGCTCCGTCACTTCCTCAGACTCTTTATCCTAAAAACTCTGCAGTGCTGCCCCAGGACCTCCAGAATAAAGTCCCGATTGGTCAAGGTCCTGACAGGCCTCTGAAAGTCCCTTAAAGGGGTCACTGAAGAGAGTTTACCCCAGGGCTGAGTACAGGGTTATGTATGAGCAGGGTGGAAGGAGCAGCCAGGGAGGAGCAATGGCCGAAGCTGCTGTGCCTGGGCCTCAAGTTGCTGGGAAGAAAGCTGTTCCTGGAGCCTCGTGAGGGCTTGCTGGAGAAGAGTCACCTGTCAGGAGCTGGGGCATAGATGCAGGGCCATACCCACTGCCAAACTATGACCCAGCAAGGTTGCTGGAGCTGCCTCTCTCTCCTCCCATCCTCAGCTCGCTTGCTAGGCCTCCTATTGGCAGAATTCAACCAGAAGCCACAGGGCAGGGAGCCCGGTGACATGGTCCACAGGGGTCAACTTCCCCACAGACAGGGGAGGAGACTGGCCCTGGAGGTGAATATCCAGCAAGCCCCAGCTTCAGGTGTGGTCTCCTTGGTGCTTTGGCCCCAGCCCGCCTCCCCAGAAGCCTCTGTGTCTCCAGCTAAGCCCACCCCGGAACCTGAAGTGCCCCAACTTGCCAAGTCTGTCACTTGGCACTGCTGTTCCTTCACCTGGAAAGCCCGTTCCCAACTTCCTGTCTTGGCTAAGTCCTGCTAACCCCTGGACCCTTAGCTCAGGCATCGCCTCTGTCTTCAGGTCCTGGATCTGCACTGCCAAAGCCTCCTGGGTTCTCCTCCATCATGGCAATTGGCTCCCCTCATTGTCCTAGTCCTTTACTCATCTGTAACTTCCTGAAGGTCAGGGCTGTGTTTCAAAAGTGTACGTTTCTGACATTGCAATGACAGATATAAGCCATTTTATTTCATCATATAACATGCAGAACTGTGTGGGAGAGAGTGTGGTCTACAATGTGAATTATGGTCCATGCTTAATGGCAAAGCCCCAAGATGTGTATATCTATTGCAGGTGATGTGCCACTCTAATGAAGGATGTTTACATGGGAGGTTGTGGGAGGAGTGAGAGGTGGGGCACATGGGAATCCCTAAAATTTTTGTGTAACATTTATGTAATCTACGTATCTTAAAAAAAAAAAAAATTATTAAAATTAAAAAAAAAAAAAAAAAGCACACATTTCCTGGACCTAGCAGAGTGCCTAGCATGCAGTAGATGCTCACTTAAAAGCTTAATGACTTGAATTCCAGCCCTTATCCCACTGTAGCAGGGTTATTTGCTTATGTGACTCTCTCCCCAAGATCACTATTGTGAACCAGGTCTATCTCTGCTCAGTATATCCCTCTAGTGCCTGGTACCCAGTGGCTACTTAAATAATGTTTGTCTATTGGCTGCACGGATAATGAAAATGTATAAGGCAAAGCAGATGGAAAGAATGGGGTGTATAAACTATATGCTCAAAGAGTTCAGAAGGAGACATTGCTTCTAGCTAGGGAGGCTCAGGGAAGACTTTACGGAGGGGCTAACCTGGGACCTGGCCGTGGAGGATGGGGACATCAGGAAGGGTTGGGAAGGGCACTTCTGGTAGGGGGAATGGCATGAGCCAAGGCCCTGGAGGCAGGAAAGTCTGGGGCCTCTTGGGAAGCCTGAGCACAGATAGGAGAGGCTAAGGAGGTGAGTGGACAAGATGCAGAAGTACACCCTGCCCTTTCCTCTGAGCACAGCGTCTTTCCCTCTCTATTCCCCCAGCCTCTCTGTCCCTTTCTTTCAAGCCCATTTCAGTCCCACCTCCTCCAGGAGCCCTCTCTCAATTCTGCCTCATACTACCAGGTTTAGTGCCCACCCCCCACTGACTTTGAACCACACCCAGGAGCCCCACTTAGGCTCCAGAGGCCTCTTGTTCTCACCCATTTCCCTCCTCTTTGGGTCCTGGCTCAGAGCCACTGGGAGCTTGAGCTGTGAGTTCAAGTTTGGCCAGGAGTCTGCTCACCACCACCCCCCATGACGCATTGGGGCCGTCTGGGCCACAGGGAGCCAGACGTGAAAACCACCAGTCGGCAGAGCAGGGTGGCCGGCCCGCCCTGCCCCACCCTCCCCTCCTCACCCCTCCCTGAGAGCTGTCCCCAACGGACTGGCCAGCGTCCCGCCACAGCTCCAAGGGGGACGTGCTTGCTGGAGCTGTGGCTGAGGAAGGATGAACGGGCTGTCCTGCCAGCTCTGTGTGGGGAAGAGGGAGGTGCCCCCCAGCCAGCCGGCACCCCACAGGACGCCAGCCATGGGCAGAGTGACCAAGACTCTGGCCTCTGCCCCTCACCCAGGGGAGGAGGTGGTCTGCTCCCCCTCCCTGACTCCACTGGTCCTTCTCCCCTCTGGGCCTTGTTGGGGAAGCCAGAGCTTCCAGTACTGTGAGGAAGGTAGGTGGCCCCAGGATGGAAAAGCCCATGCTGAGTGGGACCCACTGACCTCTGGGGTACAGAGAGGCTGGCTCTGGGAAACCAGGGGTCCAGAGGCAGGACAAGGTGCAAGGAGAAAGGTGTGCCTACGATCCGGGCATGTGGGCCCTCTCAGGCGATGATACCCCACTGGGGCTGAAGGCAGGGCTGAGCTCTCTCCTCTTCTCGGCCTCCTGTCAAGCACTTCCTGCTGGCCTTCAGAGTGGATGGGGAAGAAGAAGCAGGCAAGGGCCCAAGGGATCCTCTCAGACTTCTTTCCCACCTTCCCCTCAGCCCGCCCAGGGCCTGAAAGCCAAAGCATCCATGGAAAAGGGGTCCTCAGCCGCGCTCCAGTGAGGCAGAGAGGGGCCTCCCCTGAGGCCAGGAGTGGAGGAGTGGAGGAGTGGGCCCCAGGGGGTGAGGCTTTATTGGAGGGGTGAGGAGTGAGAATGAGGCTCGCACCCCAGCCATAGAAGGCAAATAAAAAAACAGAGCTCACTCTGACCCTCTACTGCTGTCCCCTACAGTGAATGGTCCACTTCCTGGCTGTTGACTTTCTTTCAGAATAGTAAAGAGAAACTGAGACAAGGATTCTGTTTTCCTTCAGATTCATTTATTTGTCTCGTTCGTTGGTTTGGTCATTCATTCATCCAATAAACCCATCTAAGTACCTGGCATGTACTTGGCCTTTTGCTGGGCTTTGGGGATCTAAAGAAATGGGAGATGGCTGGGGGCAAAAATCTTGATGAGTGATGAATGCTATACACCCCCTCTCCCAGAAAACCACCTATGTCACCAAACCAGGTTAAAAATTCCTAGATACTGTCAGCCTAACAGGAGAGGCAGACATGAAACCCAGAGCTAAACATGGTGTGATCAGTGCTAAGTGGGTTTGATTTCTGGCTTAGTCTCTTAACCCTCTGAACCTCAGTTTCCTCACCTTGAAAAAGTGGATAATTATATCATCTCCCAGTGTTTCTGTGGAGGATAAATGAAATAAACCTAGCAGTGCCTGGTATATGTTAGGTGCTCATAAATGTGAATTCTCTCTCCCTTCTCTATACTTTGCATATTTGAGGGATGCAAAGTTCCCATGAAAGTTCTAAGGAGGAAGAATAAACATTACTAGCAAGATCCTGGAGGAGGGGGTGATGTTTGAATGGGTTTCTAAGGATGAGTAGGAGTTTGCAATAATCTCTCTCTCTCTCTTTCTCTCTCTCTCTCTTTCTTTTTAGGGAGATGCTCTGGGAACAGATAACCAGGGGTCAGAAATGGTGCTGGCAATCTACTCATCAGTAACACGAATGCTCGCCTAGTGCTCTCCCACACTATTCCTAGGCATCTTGCCTCGATCAACTCACTCAAGGATTATCTCATAACCCTGTGAGGTAGGTACTATAACTACCTAGTTTTACAGATGAGAAAACCGAGAGGTAAAGCAATCTACCCAAGTCACACAGATGACAGTCGCAGAGCTGGGATCCCACCTACATGTACAATGGGCACATCAGTTCTGATATCGCAGAATTCCTGCAAGGGGTGTGGCTATCCGAGTCCTTCTAGGCAGCTTCCCTGTGTGCTTCCCATGACCTTACCGAGGGCCAGCCCCATCTCCACAGACCGTGAATTCCTCCAGGGCAGGGCTGGTTCTGATTTTTTGTGTCCCCAGTTCTTGGAACAACTCCTGGCACATGTGGTGCTCTATAAATGCTTGCCAGATGAAGAAACCAGGAGGTGCCTCCCAAATGTCAGGCCTTACTCATGCTGAGACCTCCCTTTCTTCTCCCGGTCTGGAAGCCTGATACTTTCTTGTCCAGAGACTTCTGGGAGAACAGTCAGGGATGCCAGAGAACATGCTTTTGTTAGGGTCCAGGAGGAGCCACTGCCAACTCTGACCCCCAGCCCTCAGGATGCCTGGCGATGCCCAGAGCAAGTTGGGTGCAGACTGAGCCCCTCAGAGAGAACGGTAAGTGCAAAGGCCCTGAGACAGGGATGTGCTTAGTGTGTTGAAAGAACAAACCCAAGGTTGGCATGGCTACAGCAGAGCAATGCGGAGAGTAGAGAGAAGGAGGCCAGGGATGTTGCAGAAGAGCAGGTCATGTGGGGCCTCACCAGTCATAGCACTACTATCTATGAGTGAGGTGAGCAGTAGAGGGAAATGGTCTGACTTACATTTTAACAGGCTCACTCTGGGTACTGTGTGAAGAACTCACCATAGGGGGCAAGGCAAGGGTGGAAGTGAGAGACCAGGGAGGAGGCAGTGGCAGCAATCATGAGAGATGATGGTGGCTTGGATAGGGTTGTAGCAGTGGTGATATGAGAGGTGGTTGGACAGAAAGCATTCAAATCCCGGCTCTGCTATTTTCTAGCTGTGCATGCCTGGGCAAGTTACTTAACCTTTCTGACCCTCTGTTTCCTCATCTAAAAAGCAAGATTGACAATAATTATCATCCCTTTACCTGGTGAGTTTTTGTGATGCTTACATGAGACAATTTCTGCAAAGCCATAAGCACACCTGGCACACATTTGGTGCTCAATCCATGACAACTCTTAGTCATTATTGACCCCTAGGAACCCACTGCACAGGGGACAACATATTCTAGGTGGATAAACTGAGCCCAGAAGAACTGAGGAGTCCTCGGGGGTCAGCTGGCTCAGAAGTTTAAATGCATTTAAACATGCCTCCCCCCACCCCACCCCCCACCCCCGCCCAGCGCTTAGGGCTCAACTGGCACTGCCCTCCCACCACCTGCTGCTGCTCCCAGGCCCAGGGCAGAGGTGCCCTTCGGCCTCCTGTTTATTTGTTTGCCTATTACCTGCGTTGGAGTTTTAGCTGAGAAACCGGCCCCGCCAGTCATTGAGCCCAGCATATCCTGCTGCCCCCCACACCCAACCCGTGGGCTTCCAGCTGCTCCCGCAAAGTCAACAGAGTGCAGGAACAATGACAGGAAGGGGGAGGGGACAGTAGGGCGGCCCACAGCCCGCTGGCACACGTGTGACTCTCGGGATGACTGTCAGAGGTAATGATGAGGAACAAACCCGGGGAGGGGAGAGGGCCCCGAGTGCTGGTGGCAGCAGTGCCTGCAGGTCCAGCCCTCCTGGCTATGGACAGGGGATGACTATGCTAGAGACCAGGGTTGGCTCTGGGGACAACTAGGGGACACTTGTCTTTCCTGCCACAGTCAGGCTAGAAGCCTAAAGTGACAGGACCCGAAGGGGGTTGGTCCTGTTCTGCTGCAGCCGTGCACTGACGAATCCATTGATTCATTCACCCATCCACTGATTTAAAATACTGAGGCCGTTGCGTGCCAGGGCCTAGGGCTCCTGCTCACAAGGAGCATTTATTAAAAATGAAAGTGAGAGCCAGAGAGAGGAAGTGACTTTCCCAAGGTCACATAGTGATCTGTGGCCAAGCCTGCCTGGGACACTTCATTCCCTGCCCAGTGATCTGACCAGTGAGTGCCCCAGGCTGCTCTGGCCGTGGTGCCAGACCCTGAGATGGCCCACCTTCAAGCATCTCTGTCTGCCTGGTTATTTGGGAGCTGGCCACGGGCTGGGCCCAACTCAGGGCCGCAGGGAAGAGGGCAGGCTGGTCTCTAAGTTGGCTGGAGCCCTGGGCCAGTGTTGGGGAGGTGCCTCTGGCCATGTGACCTCTCCCTCTCAGGGTCGTCTCCCTGGATCAGTTTCCCCATCTCTTATGGGAATGGGTTGCCTGGCCAATCTCTCAAGTTTCTTGTGCTTTTCTAAGGTCCCATCCTGGAGACTGATTCAAGCAGGGCGAGGTCAATGTGGTGATGGGAGCAGGGATGGGGGCTTGAAAGAGAGCCCCAGATTTCCTGGATATTTCTATGCTGGGCTCCTGGCTGGTCAGCTAATAAACTGGTCACTTCTGGGCAATCTGCTGCTGTGGGGCCCCACCTACCCCCTGAGAACTCCTAGTCTAATGAGGAAAACATAACTTCTGCCTATAGGGGGCTTAAATTATGAAAATTTCCTTCAGTGGTCCTGCAAGCCCCCCTTGCTCCCAGAGCTCTCCAGCAGAAGTTGGTGTGTGAGCTGGGTCCCTGCCTTAATCTCTAGCTGAAAGGGCAAGGGCCTCAGCCTGCTGGTCATGGAGGCTACCATCCACACCATCCATCCATCCACCATCCATCCACCCTTCCTTCCTTCTTATTTTCCTTCTACCATCCATCCACCATCCATCCATCCATCCACCATTCCTTCCTTCCTTCCACCATCCATCCACTCTTCTTTCCTTCCTGCCTGCCTTCCTTCCTTTCCACCATCCATCCATCCATCCATCCATCCATCTATCCATCCATCCGTCCAACCATCCATCCATCCAACCATGATTCTTAAATTAAAATAAAAGAGGGGGGGTGTCTCCCAGCCCCTCCATCCTGACATGGGGTATCCCAGCCCCTCCATCCCGACAGCAGCCCCCCCCCATCCGGCAGGCTCCTCGTGTCCTCCCACCTCTGGCCCCCACAGTGCCATGTTCGGTCAGGTCTCCCCTTTCCCAGCACTGACTCTGAAGCAGGCCTGTGGCGGGCGCTGTGGGCATCAGTGTGGACTCGCCTGGGGCCGTTTCAAGGAGTGCCCCAGGGATGGACGCGTGCAGAGCCTCTGCTCACACACACAGGGTTCGAGCCCACAGTCCCTGGGTTGCCACCTCACTCCAGTTGCATATCCAGCCACGTGAAGCCACATGCTGCCTGATGCCACCTGAATGGGCCAGTTGTCTGGCTGGGACAGCCAGATCCTTCCTCACCTGTCCCAGCACCTGCCACCCTGCAGGTCTCGGGCTTACAGATACATCCTCCCGCCCCCACCCCCTTGCCCCCGCCGAAGGCCCTGGCTCATCTCCCTGTCCATGGGGCCTGGAGCTGCTAATCCAGCCCTGAGATGTGCCCAGAGCCCACTTCCTCTCAGGCCTGGGTAAGCAGGCACTGGGGAGGGTGGTGGGGACAACTCTGAGGGGCGGAACGGGGGTCAGTAGGGCCTGGGAAACTGCCAAGTCCACGTTGGGTCAGGAGGGCCCAGCATGTTTGCTGACTTTGAGCTGTGGACACAGGAGAAGGCATCGCATCCCTTCCCAGTCCCCTCCCTGTGCTGAGATCTACATGGTCCTCTGTAGGTCCCAGTCCCCGCCCACCCACCCAGCCCAGGCTTTGCCCTTTCTTGTCCACCCCCCTATTCCATGGCCACCCCGCTTCAGACCCACTCCAAGTGGGGCTTACGCATAAAAATATCCCATCTTTTTTTGAGCTTGTTATCTACTATTTTTATCAAATGGTCCAAGCAAAGCATGGCCGAAAAAAGGGAAAATCATACAGCTCTGTTGGCCAAACTCAATAGAAATAGCAACAGGGTGGGCTATTTTTAACAAGATGAATACCCCCGTCCTCTGAGGTCTCCCCTGGCCCCACACCAGCCTCCTTTGTCTCTCTGCCTGGACAGCAGATTTTAAAATACGCCCACAGCTGCCAAACCACTAAATGCACCCAAGACAGCGATGGAGGCAGTTGGAGCCAAGGAGGACCATGGGGTTTGTTTTTTGTTGTGTTTTTTTTTTTTTTTTCCTTCCCTCCCCTGAAGGCAATCACACTCTTCTGTTTGAAAAAAGCCTCCAGGTTGGTTTTCGAAGGCTTTTCCTGGTTGTCCCACTCCCACGGGAACAGCAGAGGTTACTCTGAAACATGTGGTGGTTTGGGCAGAGTGACCCCAGAGGCCTGGCGTGGCCCATGGCGGCCCGTGGCGGCTTGCTGTGGACCCGGAAACTCCCTGTGCCAGGCTGTGGTGGGGTAGAAACACAGAATGAGCCCAGAGAAGCCAGGGCCCAGCTGAGCCGATATGGGGGAGGAGTTGAGGGGGAAGGCTGCAGGGTGGGAGAGGTCTACGCTCAGCTGCTCTCCCTGCAGGTGGAGGGGCAGGCTGGCTGAGGCATCATTGCGCCTCTTAGGCCAGGCCACCCTGGCTTGGCCACAACACCACTGTGGTCCACTGAGGGCCTAGGGGTCTTCAGAGCTGCAGTTTGCACAGGGCATGGGAAGAGGCTGTCTGAAAACCACCTATCACTATGGGGCAACACGGTGTGGTGAGCACTGGGCCAGGAGTCAGGAGACTTGGGGAGCCAAGAAGGGAGAAAGTCACTGCCCCTTTCCAGGCCTCGGTGTCCCCCACCCCCTGTACTGTCTGGGGTCTGGACTAGTCTGGGATTTGGCTGATGTAAGCTCCCCGGGGTGTAGGGGCGTGTGTGTGTGTGTGTGTGTGTGTGTGTGTGTGTGTGTGTGTGAAATTAAATAACCACTTTGGCAGCAGTTTTCTTTGTGATTGGAGAGGGAGAGAAAAGAGAAACAAACTGAAGCACTAATTCAAGCACTTAATTTTCATAACCCCATTACTGCCCTCGTTTTCCTGAGGTTCACAGAGAGGCTCTCTTTTCTAGCGGCCATAAGTAAAATCCAGGGAAGGACTTTAATTGGCAGGTCTTAGATCACATGGTCATGCTGGTACCAGTCACTGCAGCCAAGGGATTCTGTGATTGGCCACCCCTACTCTCAGGTCTTCCCTGTGGGCAGGGGTGTGGGGCGCAGCAGCTGGCAGTCCTGCCAGACCAGGAGAAGCAGGGAGAGGGCTGTTCCCACCATGTGCTGAGGGGAGGAGGCAGGAGATGCTGGGCAGGGAGAAGGCAGCAGCCTCTATGGGTGACGGAGCCAGGCAGTGACTCCAGACACCCCATGAGCCCCCATCTGCTGACTGCCATGCTATTCTGCTCCAAGTCAGGGCAAAGGGTGGGAGAAGTGGGGCGTGGGGAGCGGGTGTGAAGAAGCCCCCGGTGTGGCTCTTCAAGCTCCTTCCTCCCAACTGTCCACTCATCTTCTCTGCTTCAGCCATGCTGGTCTACTCCCCCGACCCACCCCCAAAATAAAAAACATGGCATGCTCTTGCTTGTCTCCAGGTCTTCACACACACTGTTCCCTCTTGCTGCTATTCCCTCCCCACTGCCCTCAGCTTCACCATTTGGTAAACTCCATATATTTTTCATGACTCGTCTCCAGGCTCCCCTTCAGGGAAGCTTCTCCCCTTCCTGGGCAGGATGGGGACTCTGGAGCCCCCGGCACTCACTTCCACCTCTTCAGCCTGGGCACAAGGATCATGTCTCAGCCATCAGCGCCCCCAGCCCCAGGGCCTAGCACAGAAAATGTTTGTGCAATGGATAGCAGGGAGGAAAGACAGAAGGAATAGGGAAGGAGAGAGAAATATGAGGAGAAAAGGATGGCAAGTGGGGGCGGGGGAGGAAGTGCAATCACAGGCCAGGGGTGGGTGGGGGTGCAATGGCCCAGCCGGGGGTCCCTCAGAAGGGGGTGAAAGGACCCTCCTGGCTGGGGGCCAGGAGCACAAGTGGGTTCTCCAGTCCTGTAGGCTCTGGCCCACGCTGTTCTCCTGGGGGTCCAACATCGTAAGCACGTAGAGCCCACCTGTTTGCGCAGTGGCTGGGCCCAGGGGCCCCCTTCTCTGCTGGCTGCCCTAGGAAGGTGGGCCAAAGGCCTGTGCTTCTCTTGCAACGGCCATTGTGTAGCAGGGATGCCACCGGAAGCTGCAAGGCCCTGTCAGTCCTGCCTGCTTGAGTCTCGCCCCCATAGGAAGCTCTGAGAGGAGAGGGGGCTCCTCTGGGCCCCTTTTAGAATGCAGCTCCTGGCTCCCACCCTGCTGGCTCCTCACAGGCCACCCCTGCCCCAGGGGAGGACGAAGCCTGGGAGGGGAAGGAGTTCGGCCGTAATGAATCACCCCAAAGTTTGCTGCCTGTCTGAATAGCTTGGCTTCTGAAAGGGGCTGGCGACAAAGGGTACACTGACGACCTCCGCCACACAAAGGAGGGCCTCCACTTGCACAGAGGAAGTCCCTTGGGGAGATGGCGGGCAGGCAGCAACGGCGGTCCAGACGGGGAGCAGCGTTGTCTCCCCGGATCTGCCTGGGAGGGGCTTGGCTGGGCTCGCCTCCTTTCTTCTGGGACCCGAAAGGGCTTGAGTCTAGGGAGTCCAAGGGTACAGAAGATCCCCTCATGTGCGTGTGTGGTTGAGCTGGGGCGGGGCCCTGGGGAGGGGACAGAGCTGCTTCCACAGAGTGTTCGACTGTTTGGTGGAGAATTCAAAACGCAGCTGCCCTGAGCTGGACACCCCCTTCTGGGATGCTAATGGCCAGCACACGCTCCAGGCCTCCTCAAGAGCTTGCCCCGGGTAGACTGTGTGTTTCTGGAGGTCAGGATCTTGTGTGTCTGGGGGCCTCTGGGACATCTGGCAATGCAAGTGGCCCAGGGTGGGAGCCCCAGTGCTCCATCGTGGTTCTGGATTTGATTATGATTTCATTTGTTCGGAAATGATTGGGAGCAGTATTTATTGTTCATTCAATTTCACGCGCATGCAATGTGTATATTTGGTTTTCTCCATGTGAAAAAACTGGCTTGGTGGAGGCTGATTTGTTTGTGACCCTACCTCTAGGCTGAAGTAATTCATTTATGTTTTCAGCAGGTTTTCTATGAGTATGTGATGTGCCCAGCAGTGACTGGCAATCCGGAGATCCAAGAGCTGCCCTAGCTTGCTGGGCCACCCTGGGTCCCCATCTCCTTGTGTTTAGAAGAGAGACTGGGTCTGACAGCCCTGAAGCAGCTAATGCCTGCTGCTAAGGTTTCCACTACAGCTGCAAGAACAAGAAGGTCCTCGCGCTTTCTGTCCGTCTGGTTGTGGCAGCCAAGATTGGATGTGGGAATATGGGAAATCCCAAAAACTTGGGGAAGGGGAAATAATCTTTGCAACTCAGAAATAAGTTTGTAAACAGTGAATAGCCTTTTTATTCCACAAAAGGAATCTTTTTGAAGTTTGAATTTACATGAGAAGTGTTGAAAGACTATTTCCCCTACACTCTTGCCTTCTGGTTGATTCCTTCTGGTTAAAGCTTTAACAACTTTGAAATCTTAAAAAGAGGAAAAAAAATGTGATTAAAAGCAAGCCAGTGGTTCTTCCCATTGGCCCTGGAAAAATAAAAAAAGAGAGAGAGATTGGACAAGAAATATCTCCCCGTGATCCTTGATGAACCCCTAAGGACAAATGAACCATGAGCTGGTGGGATGATCTACAGCTGTGCCATTTCCTGGGACCCTCCAAATGTCTATCAAGCCAGGCCACAGGGTCTACTGGAGCTTGGCCCACAAGCCCAGAAGGCCATGTCATCAAAACGTGTGTGTGCTCCTGCCTTGCCAGAGGAGGTACTGAGTGAGAACCCTGGCTGTGCCACTTACCTCTGTGAAGAAAACAATCGTATCTGCATGGGCAACTGACCCATCTTCCCTGTGCCTTGGTTTCTGCATCTGTGAAATGTGGATAACGGAGGTTACTACTTCACTGGGTTGTGGTGAGGATTAAATGAGTTCATGTACGTAAAACAACAGGCACTCAATAAAGGCCAGTTATTATTAGTATCACTATTATTATCATCTCAGTGGGTATCTTAGGTCGAGTTCTCCAGTGGCAGACTCTGAGGCAAAGGTTCCTATGCAAGTGATTTATTAAGGAAGCGCATCCAAGGGAAACTGGAGGGGGATTGGGGGAAGCAGGATGGGAAAGGCAGGGCCAAGCAAGGATGCCATTCCAGGAGGATGACCTCAGCCTGGTCCTGCAGGGGGACTCTCTAGTGTCTGTTACACCTCAGGGCTGTTGCTGCTCCCCACTCCCCCCTCCTCAGCTCAGGATGTAAACTCTTGGGCACTTCAGTTTCTGCAAGAAGTAGTGGCTCCAGCAGCCCGAAGGCAGTCAACCAAGGAAGCCCAAACAGAAGGAAAGCACTCATAAGGCAGAGAAGGGTGTGTGGGACAGGTAAAGATGATGGGGGGCCTGTGGGGGAATCTGGGGACATCACCGACAATATCCTTAGAGAGCTGCTGTGAGGAGTGAATGAGCCAAGTGGCCGGCCAGGGCCTGGTCCATGGGAGGTGCCCAATTGGTGGTGCTTCCTTCCCCTCTCCTCACCAGCTGCAGGCTGCTTCCAGTCCAAGGCTAGGGCCACTCTTGGGTCTGGGAAGCCCTGGCAAGGCACAGAGCCTCCTATATTTGTGTAGGATGACGATCCATCCGTGATCTAAGGACCCAGTGAGCAAAGCCTGCACGCCGGGGCTGCCTGACATATGGGGTTCTAGGGGCGACATCCCAGCCAGCAGAGGCTTGCCTGGATCTGTCCCTGGGAGTCTGGGGTCAGGAGAGAGAGCGAAGCTGTGACACTGTGGCATCTACATGCACCCCAGCTGATCCCTCCCAGACACCTGCCACTTTTTCCCTGCCCCCCCACCGAACCATCTCTGCTGCCCACCCATTCCCTCAGCAAGGGCACTGCTGCCCTGGACCAGCTCCTACAGGCCCGGGGGCAGCCTCTGACCAGGGCCTTAGGCAGGGGCACGTGGCTTGGCAGCAGCCACCTTAGACATGGCCCTTTGATGACCCCTTAGGGGACTCCTCACCTGGGAAGGGGGCAGAATATCAGTGGGAATTGCAAGCCAGGAGAACTTGCCGTGGCCAAGGGAGTTCCAGCAAAGAGGCCACGGGCTGCAGGTGGCCATCGAGGAGCCTACGATAAGGATAGCAAAAGGAACACTGTTATTTCTTGCGTGCCACCTATCACTGGGCATTGAGGCATCACTATGCTTCAGGCTGATCCCTTGACACGAGCCATCTGATTTAAAACTCGAAACAACTCTGTGACATCGTTGCTCACCAGGTCCTCTTTTTACAGGCGAGGAGCAAAGCTCAGAGAGACAAAGCTTCAGGTCCAAAGTCACATGGTTCCCCTCTGGGGTCCCTGCTCCAGCCCTCGTCCCTCAGGTTGCACTCGGCACGACCACAGAGTCTGGTGGCACATTCCCACCTTGTCGACCCAGGGTCCTGACCTGGCAGTGGCTCCCGCTCACTCAGGTGAAAAGCCAAAGGGCTCCCGATGCACGCCATTCCTTGGCCTCTTCTGGCTTACCAGTACTCCCCAGGCTTAACCTCCTCCCACCCTCCCCCTCGCTCATTCCGGTTGCCTCTTTGCTGTTCTTCAAATATACCATGATCTTCAGGCTCTTTGCCACCTCAGGACCTTTGCACATGCTCTTCCCTCTGCCTGGAAGGCACTTCTCCCAGACACCTGGATGACTCCCTCCCTCACTTGCTTCAGGTCTCTGTTCCAGTATCACCTCCTATAAATGCTCACCTTTGTAATCCACCCTCCCACCCCTGGCATTCTCTTTTCCCTTTACCCTGCTTTATTGATGTAGCAGCACTTCTTATATATTGATTCGTGTATTGCCTATCTCCTTTCCCTAAAATGTAAGCTCCACAATGGCAGCGATTTTGTCTTTTGATCACTGCCAGATCAGATCTAAGATCAGTGCGATAGGTGGTGGGTGCTCAGTAAAATGGGCTGAATGAATGAACCTAGAAACTCTAACCAAGACTTGCATTCCCAAGCTCCACCATTAGGCATCCTGAGACTAGGGGAGACTGTCGAGGTCCCCCCAGGCCTGGGATCTGTGATTCTGTGCCAATTTCCGTTTCCCACAACCAGAGGGCACAGAGATGTCCGCAGCTCTGCAGAAGAGTTCAGCCCAGGCATACCAAAAGCTGGGCCCCGTTCAGTTAGCATGGCTGCAGAAGCCTGCCTCGGCCTCTCCACGCCTCCCATTTGGCTCTGGCAGCCTAATCCTCTGGGTTGCGCCATCCTTGGCTGGTTCACCCGTACTTCCTTCCTCTCAACTCCAAGGGCCTAGGGGAAGCAATGCCCTTTTTTCTCTTGGCCTTAGATTCTCCCTGAGTTCCAAGTCCAGAGGAACTCGGCAGTCTCGGGACTTCATGCCTGTGAAATTTCCTCCAAAGGGCCTCCTGGTTCCCCTGAACATGTGTTAATTCAAACTCATACTTATCAAGCATCTTCTATGTGCTGGACACACAAAGAATGGGGAGAAGGCACCGCTTTCAACTTTCTCAAGACAGGCCCAGGCCAGCAGTGCTAAGAGCAGCCCAGCCTGGCCCAGGAGGCCACATGCTGGGCAGCTGAAGCAGCGGGGGCTCGGGGTGCCGAGGCAGGGCCCAGGTCTCCTCGCCACCTTGCGCCATCCTCTTGCCAAGAATGTGAGAGTGGGAGAGGAGCCCCGAGACCACCCCACCCTGGCAATTTCTTGGGTCAGTCACGATGGGAGCAGGGTAGAGAGCCAGCCTTGGCAGGGGAGGGAAGCAAGCCGGGTGTTTGATTTGAGGGAGAGCTGCCAGCCTGCATCTCTTCCTCGAACCCAATTCGGAGAAAGCCCCGTTTGCCCCCAGCTGCTCATCTCCCTTCTTCCCCTGCTTAGCCAAGTGCCTGCCCAGAGCCCTTTCTCCAGGAATGTCCAGGGGCCATGGCAGGGATCTGGTTTCCCCCACCTTACCCATGTCCCCCAAATAAGTGGTGGGCAACATTTACCCGTGTTCTCAGAGTCTGGCTGCCAGCTGTCACCGGCCCCTGCCCTATGTATACATAGGCTTCTTCATTCCAAGAACTCAGGTTAGGTTTCTGCCCATTTCTCCACATCCTCACTGGCCACTGGCAATGTATCCTGGAAGGAAAAAGGACTTGAAGGCCTCCAGCAAATCAACGAACATTTGGTCAGCAGTGGAGGGGTCCTGAGGAGGGACCCTGAGGGAAGGGCAGCAATTGGGAAGAGGCAAACACACACAGATGGAACCCCAAGGCTGGCCTAGTCCATGTAGGGGGACACGGTACTAGAGCCTGGCAATATCTCATGAACGGTATCAAGAGGTTGAACGTGAGCTTCCTCCTTGAACCTGAGACTCCTAGAAGGGTCCCTGAGTGGGGGCCAGGGGGTGGGACCCTGAGGACCCATTACCCTCTCAATGGCTCCACAGAGGAATTGCCCTGGGGCCCTGCCGCCTGCCCCATACACCTTCCTCCAGTCCCTCCTGCAGAATGAGGCGGTCTGGCCTTTGAGGGGATTGGGCTGACATCCAAAGGGTCAGCCCCTTGGGGATTCCCTGGTCCCTTCTGTCCTCAGGGAATCAAGGTGCCCTGAGGGAGTGGGGGCTCCCAGTTCCACATGGCAGAGCCTCCCCAGCCCTGCCTGGTAGGCCCTCGGCATAGGTACCTTGAGTTGTTACTCTCTTCTCCTTGGATATCGGGGCTCCCAGGAGACCAAGACGACCTCAGGGGTGTGACCCAGTGTGACTGGCCTGTGTTTTCCCCCTTTAAGGCAGGAAGGGAAGGCACACTCAGCAACCAGCAGCCTGGGTCCAGTCTTACCTCCACCGCTTCTAACTGCGTGGCCTCAGCCAGGTGACTTTACTCCTGGGTGCCTCCATTTCCTTCTCTGTAAAATGGACAGAATAATAGGCCTCATTCACAGACCTGTGGTGACGTTAACTGGGCTAATCTATATAAAGCAGTGCCAGGCACTAATAGGTGCTAATAAACATCAGCTGTTGCCTTCCTTCCGGAGCCCTGAAGGGTTCTGGAATTGGGGCCAGCTGGGCTTTCTCCCCAAGCTGACTGGACCCTTTAGGAGATGCCAGAGGAGAAGGGGACTTCACAGCGGCCTCCAGGCCCCTAGTCGTTATGGCCCGCCTGGAAAGCCCCAACTCACCACACTGTTTGGATTGGGTTTCTATTCCCAACATCGGTGAGAGGCCTGCTATTTATGGGCCCCTCATCCCGCCCCCCAGACGGCCAGACAGTGTGTGGGCTGGGGACCACAGGGCTGGCCGCCCGCCTACCCCCACCCCAGCCGGGCGCCGTGACCCGGGCACATTTCACACGCTGGTTTCCCGCCTCAGCCGCGGCTTTCCCAGCTCTGCCTTCCCACTCCTGGGCGGAGCAGCGACGGAGGGGACACAAGGGGTAGCCTGCCTCTTCATCCTGCTCTCTGGCATCTAGCAGGATCTCTTTGAGGAGGGGGGTTCTTGAGAGCAGGGGGGGAAGATGGCACACACACCCTTTCCCATTTCTGCCCTGTCAAGGACACACACAGTCACGTGTGGTTGAACATGGGCTCTGGAGCCAGACTGCCTGGGTTCAAGTCCACTTCTGGTGTGACCTTGGGCAAGTGCCTGACCCGCTTTGTGCCTCAGTTTCCTCAAATGTAAAATGGAATTAGTACTAGTACCTGCCTCATAGGGTCATTGTGAGGATTCAAGGAATGGATCCACGTGCAGTGCTCGGAGCCGAGCTGGGCACACAGAAAGCGCTCTGGAAAGGTTGGCTGGGGATTAGCTCCACTGGTTCTGACTCAGGGCAACCCTAGCGATCCCTACACAGTTCCTATTCTCTGCCCTAAGTGGGGATTGCTGTCCCCACTTTGCAGATGGAGAAAGTGAGCCCCCGAGGGAGGGCTGTGCTCTGACAGCCAGCTCAGGGTTTCTCCCAGCCCCCCAGGCTGCCTCTTGGTTTTTACTGCCAGAATCCTCTCCCCAGCCGCTCGATGCATAAAGCAGGAATTCACTGGCCAATGCTGGCAAGTACAGGCAGGGACCTAGGCAGGTGGTGTCCCACAGGGAGCCAGGCCGAGCCTGTGCCCTGGGCTTGCCTGCCCCTTGGCCATACTTCCAGCCAGCCCACTCAGGACAGGGACTATTTTTAGCATATGGTGTTTGCCCAGCATCTCCAGGGGCTATTTGTGAAGGGTCAGGCCGGTGGTGTCCCTTGGCTTCCAACTGGAAACAGCTCTTGGACTTGCGGCTGATTGGCTGAGAGCATGAGGCTTTGGTGAGCATTTTCCCTTCTTTACAAAATGTGGCTGGTTCCCCTTCCCGTCCGCCCTCTTGCCAAGCCCACAGCTTGTTCCTGGCTCCCCGCTGCCAAGATGGTGACAGCCTTCCCAGGTCTGGTGGGACAAGCAAATTGGGCAAAGTGTGGTTTCCTGGCCCTGGCCGGACATCTGCCCTCTGCTAATAAACCTGTGGCTAACCATCCGTGGCCTCACACTCCGTGGTTAGACGCCATGCCAATGAGGCCAAGGTCAGGCTCCGTCCCAGACAGGCTGAATTCGTACAGAGGAGCGCGCTCCCCCATGGCCTCAGCCTGCAGTCCTTGCCTGTGCCGCCGGGAACTGGGGGGTCAGGGATGGAGAAGGCTGTGAGTGAGGGCAGGCATCTCTGTGCTCCCAGTGCCTGAGCAGGCCTCACTGACCTGGTTCATCTGCCTGACACCGGGAGGCTCGTGAAGGCTGGCACATAGGTTGGTGGGAAACCACTGGAGACCAAGAAAGTGCCAGGCAGGCAGGCACAAGGCAACTGAGTCTGCCTTCTAAATCACTTGGAGAAGCCCCTGGCAAGGCGACAGTGAGTATTAAAAGAACAGACTCTGGAGAAAGACTGCCTGGGTAGCAGTATAGTTATGCACCCACTGCATGCCTCAGTGTGCCCCTCTGTAAAATGGGGATGTTGTAAGGATGACTTGAGCTAAGGCATGGAAGCATTTAGAATAGCAACTGCTGTTAGCTTTTATCTCAGCTCCCCTATATCTCTTGTGCCAATTTCTGCCCCACATCCCTATCTCCTCACTCCTTACAGACACCTTCCCTATGCCAACATGACCTGGAGATGCTCAGCCTTCACGGGCCCTGTGGCCCAGATCCCACATACCCTTGGGCTAGCTCTTACCTGACAAAGCCTGGGTCACAAGGATGATCCCTGCCTTATCCCTCCCGGAGCCCAGGAACTGGGGATGGACAGGCTTCAGGCAAGTCCTGCCCCCACCCCTCGTGGAAAGAAGCCCAGTGTCCTGGGAGCAGGCAGCACAGGGCAGGTGCTCTGCTCTGCTCCTGTGGCTCCTGCCCAGGAGGGCGCGGCCACTGAGCTCAAGTCTATAAATAAGGTATCTGGGAGGAACGGCTTTAATTTGCACTTTACCTATTGGTGTTTACTTTGCTATTTCCAATATGGTAATTTAATTCTGCAGGGCGCCTGGCTAGGGGTGGGCACCTGGGGTGTGCGGTTACCTGACCACATGAGGGGTGACTCCTGTGTCCTTGAGCAGCTCTGGACACAGATGCCCCGGGGACAGCCACGGTCCATGGAGGCCACAGGTGTGGACATGGCCTGGACATTGAGAGCCTTCTGTACCCAGACCCACCCCAGCCCCCCTGTTCATTCTGGCCCCTTCCCTGCCAGCAGTGCCAGCACCTGCCTTCTCTCCCACCATCCTGCTCGTCTCTCCCTTCCATCAACCAGACACTCCTTCTCTGTTGAGATGCCCGCCCTCCCTCCTCCAGCGATCCAGGGTGCTCTCCCAAGTCTTCTCACGACTATTTACAGAATGGCCTTTGAAGTTATTTCCCCCAGCTGCTTGCTCGGGTGTAAATGTTTGCATTTTGTCTCTCCTGTGGCATGTGACTTGCTGAGGACAGGGGCTGTGTCTCCCCTCAGACCAGGGCTCCCCAAGGGCCGAGAATGTGCTTTTCCCTTGGATTAGAGGTCTCCTAAAGTATGGGGCTATTTCTGCTGCTTGGCCAAAGACAGGGGCTGAGAGTTTCCAATTTCACCTGCCTCTGCTCCCCTCTCTTTGCTTTCCCCTCCCCTCTTTCCCCAGGAGAGCTCTGGACCCAATGTACCCCCTCTGGTCCAGTATGACCACCAGAAGGTTTGTCCTGCTCCCCACTGACCAGCAGAGCTGGCCGGCAGGGCCACACCATGACTTTCGTGGGCCACAGGCACTTTTATCTTTGTGGACCACTTCCTCCATTAAAAAAAAAATTCAAGAATTACATTTATAGTTGCATTGGTATAGAGACAAATATATTCATATTATATATGAAAACATTTTTTTTTAACCAAAAAGATCATCTTTTGCCTTCTGATTTTGAAAACGTCTTGGGGGGCCCCTAAAAGCACCGTGGGCCTGGGTGCTGTGCCAGCTGTGCCTGGAGGCCACGACGGCCCTGCTGCCTGCGGACTGGAGACTGGCCTGGGCATCGCCGGCTAGGCTGTCTTTTCCATCCTTTAGCTCATTTAAGCCTCGCAAAGTCCCTGTGAGTCAGGCAGAGCCGGAAGTCTTATCCCACGCCACCAGCACCACCACTGCTTCTGCTGCTGACAGCATAGGAGCTCTCAGCCATGCCAGGCACTGTGCTGAGCACATGGTGGCTGTTATCTTATCTAACCCTTCCAGCCATCCCAGGAGGCAGGCTGCGTGATTACATCCCATTTCACAGATAAGGAAAGTGAGGCTCAGAGAGAAGCAACCGTCCAGGGTTACCCAGCTAGTCAGTGATAGGTGGAAGGGAGGACACAGGCATCCTAGCTTCAGAAAGCCCAGGCTGTTACACTGCAGAGCAGGTGAAGAGCTGGGCAAGGCGTCAGTGGAGGTCAGTGCAGAGGCAGGTCCTGAAGGGTTGGGGTGAGGAGCCAGACTTTTCAGAGTGTGTGAGAAAGAAGGTGGCACGCTTAGAGAACTTGCCCTGGCAGTCACCTGCCTTCTTGCTCCCCTCCCCTCTGACTTCCAGCCCAGGGAGCTCTCAGCAGGGGCTGGGGGTCATGGACTTGGCTCCATAGGGTGGGGGGCAGGTGCCCCCACCCTCCCCTCCTCTGGTCTGTTCTCCTCCTGGGCCTCCCCCTCCCACTCTGGCCACCGGGCCCAGGGGCTGCCGTGGGGGACCAGAGAGGCAGGTGACAACCCCTGCTGGGGTGTGGAATGAGGGGAGCCTGGGCCCAGTGAAGCCGGGGACAAAGCAGCCACAGCCCAGAAGCCCTGGCATCTCAGGTGTGATGAAGGCCCAAGCCCCTCTACTGCCTCTAGCCCTGTGCTCCACCTCTCCAGTCAGTGCCCTCTGGATTCCATTTTGCTCTTCTCTTTGACCTGTCTTCAAAACCTTCTTGTCCTTGCCCCTTCCTTCTCCCTCCTCTACCCCTCCTGCTAGCTCTCCCCCCCCCCCACTTCTTCTGCATCTTGTAGCTGGTCTGTTAGGTCTCTGCTGTCTGTTTTCCCCAATTCCCTCTGTCCACCTGTTTCTCTTTTTCTGCCTCTGAGTGTTTTTCTGTCATTCTTTCCAAACCTCTCTTTGTCTTTCTCTTTTTCATTATTCTGAGACATGACAGTGCCTGACCCAGCAGGGACAGCACGTTTCCCAGACAAATTACCCAACACAAGAGAAGAGAAATGCTCTGCAAATGCAGGCGGCCGCCCTGCTGTGTGTGTTGGGGGGCGGGGGGAGGGGAAGAGAGGGGAGGAGAGGAGGCCCAGGAGCCTGTCAGGTGTGGGCACCCACTGCCAGGCCACGTGGGGTGGGGGGGGCCGTGGAGGACAAGCAGGAAAGGCCTTTTGTGCCAGCCGGGCTCTGGTTGGCTTTCAAGCAGCATGTCTTTCTTCCAAAGCCAAGCCTTTGATCCAGGGAGACATAATAGGAGGCATCTGCATTTGTGTTTCAGACAGGTAGTGGGGGAGGGAGGGGTGTGGTGGGGAGGGGAGAGAAAGGGGAGGGCTGCAGACATTCAGGGCACGTGGAGAGGGCCGCCCTCGGCATCTTGAGCCAGATCCGGGGCAACCCAGGATTGGGGACCCGCTCTGTCCCTTCTTGGCTGTGGGACCTCTCTGTAAATGGGCAGAGATGATAAATGATTTAACTGGGTTTTTTTTCAAGATCAAATAAGATGCTGTGTTGTAACTAAAAAGCCCTGCAAAGGGGCTTGGGGTGTGGTATGGCCAGAGGCAGAGCTGCGCCTCGAGATCAGGGGCCTTCAGGGCTTACTTTAAAAGCCTTCATTTCCTTACCTTCTCCAGGAGGCCCTACACCCTGTCCCAGGGTCCCTCCAGCCCCCATCCTAAAGCTCTCAGGTGCCTTGCTCATCTTCCATTGCTGCACATCTCTGTCTTCCCAGCCGAGCAGAGCAGGCCACATCGTCGTGTTCCCTTGTAACCCCGGGTACTGGTCCAGATGGGGAGAACGGGATGTCCTTGGTCAACATGCTGCTCCCCTGGGGTTGTGATAGGCCTCTGATTTTCAAAGCACTCTGGCAGACATCATAGCATTTGATCCTCCCCCAACCCAGGGAAGAAGGCAGGGCATGGATTAACATCCCCATTTACAGGGAGAAGAAACAGGTTCAAAGAGGCCAAGCAACTTACCCAAGGTCGGTTAGCAAGTGGGACTTCTAAGAAACTCAAGAGCCTGCCTGCAATTCCCGTTTTACAGGTAGGGGAACTGAGGCAGAGGAAAATGGAAACAGAACTTGTTAGAGAGAAGGTCTGGACTAAAACCCAAGTGTTCAGGTTTCCTTCCAAACTGTAACTACTGGACCATCTTTTGGACCTCTACACAGGTAGGCATGTCTGGGGGACACCTGGCTTTCAGAGAGGGGTCAGAAGTCTCAGGGCTGTGCCGGGGTGGGGGCTGCCAGCAACTCACTTCTTTAGAGCTCAGTGCTGTGGGATCCCACATATACCCTGTGACCTGCCCCAACGGGAGGTCACTGGTCCTGTCCACAGGGGACATGAGGAAGGGAGACAGGCTGCCCACTCTTCTCCCTCCTTTTCATGCCAGGCTGAGTGCTTGGCTCAGCCATCAGCTTCCAGGAGTGGAGAGCTGCAAGAGTCACAGACAGCAAGAGCTTCCCCCAGGGCCCGGCTCTACCCTCATTTCAGGCAACAAATCCTGTCTCCCACCTGGTCTGAGGTCACCCCGCAAGGTGCAGAACTCTCTCCAACCTGCTCAGCCACCAAGATCTCTGAATTCTGACTCAGAATCGCTCAGAGTCCTTGGTCTGATTCTTCTACTCCCCTTACCCTCAGGACTTGCAGGATTAGTGTCCCTGCCTGGGTTCTATGTTTTGTCTACCAAATACACCGCGTTTATTAAGCACTGATCCATTTCCTCATTTTATTAATGAGATTCTGAGCTCATCAGTGTTTCCAGTGTCACTGCATCGATAAAGCGCCAACTAAGGGCAGAGATTTGACATTTGAGTTAGTGGCTGTGGCTGAACTAGGGAACAGGTAGGATTTTGGGGTGAATGTTTGAAATCTTGAAAAGAGCTCAGGGGCTGTCCTTACGATCACAGGCATGAGCTAGGAACATTTAGGGGAATTACGGGACTCTTCTGTTGCAACACAGGCTACACACACACACACACACACACACACACACATACACACGCTCCAGAAGAAACACAGTTGGGTCCAGGGTGATGGGACTTGCTTGCCAACCGAGTCCCTCAGGCTCAGCGCCCCTCTCGTGACTCCAGGAATCGTGATTTCTTACCTGAGGCTGTTCCCTGGAAGCCCTTCCCATTGAGCTGTGAGCTGGTGGGAGATAAGATCTGTGGACTAGATCACAGATACAAGGCAATGCACGGCAGTCACTATGGGAAGATGGCAAGGTCCAGGAGGGGAACAGAATTGGGAGCCATGTGGACAGCACAACGAATTGGGACAGTCTCCGGTAATTTCTTTCCAGGAGAACTCTTTATGCTCTGCAGGAATGGCAGGGAATACCAGGCTTCTAGAAGGTGGCTCTCTTCAAGTCTCATGTATTTTGCTTTAAACTGCACTGCATGATTTATTGGTGTGGGCAGATTTACCTCCCTAATTAGATTTGGCTCCAGCTGGTGGTAAAATTAGCGTGTGTTCCTTAAGAAGGTACCCCAACAGATGGAGGGGTGCAAATAAATTCTGGGGGCTGGGGGAAGTGCACCCGAGAGGCAGTGACAACCACAGATAATCCTTGAAGTGGCCATCCACATGGGTAACAGAATTTGCGGCATCTGGCAAGTCCAGGGAGTATGGTAGGGCAGACATGGCAGATAATGGTGAAGATGTGGTTTATCGATTCAAAAAGCAATTGGAGGGAAGTGGCTGTGGCTCAATCAGTAGGGCTCCCGTTTACCATATGGGAGGCCCCGGGTTCGGTTCCCGGGGCCTCCTGGTGAAGGCAAGCCCGCCCGCACGGTGTGGTTAGCTGACCCAGTGAAGCACAAGCAGCAAGGGGGGGATAAATGAATAAATAAATAAAATCTTTAAAAAAATAAAAAATAATAAAAAATAATAAAAAAAAGCAATTGGAGCTGATCTTGTCCAACATTTTGCAGACATAGAGATTGAAGGTCAGGGTGTAAAGTGACATGCCCCAAATCCCACAAAGCCGTAGGGCCAGGAGTTGAATCCGCATCGCATGATTCCTAGTCCAGCGCTCCCAACCCCACTGTGTCGAAGCCCTGTGGCTACCACTTGGGTCTTTTTCCCTCCTGTGAGTGGGAGCAGTGAGCAGTGGGCAGGGGCAGGGACAGGGACAGGCTAGGAAGGAGGAGAGTGGGTGAGAATGGACTACTTTGGCCACCTACTTCCTGACATGTTCCTTTTCCTCGCCGGGCCTCAGTTTCCTTATCCATCAGATGGAATACTTGGTCTCCATGTACTCCAGGCCTCTAAGATGTATGAGACTAGAACATTCCTCCCTGGCCGCTGAGGCCTCAGGAGATGGGATAGAGCCAGAGTTAAGCAGGGGAAGCCTGAGGCTCTGAGACCTAGAGGCGCCTGGGTCTGGGGGTGGGATTGGGGGTGAGGGTTGGAAAGCAGCAAAGTTAGTGCTGTGCCCTAACTATTTTTACCCTAGAACACTGGACTACAAGCAGCCTGCCTAAAAATACCAGGAGCCCAAGAGCCCTGAGCATCCTTTCCCCAGAGAGGCAGGGTGGGGGCTGGCAAACGGGGGGTAAGGGGGTGGGGATGGACAATCTAAAGGCCCTTCATCCTTCCCCTTCCCGTGGTTAGGGGGCCTCAGTGGTGACTAGGAAGGGGAGCCCTTCCTCTTGAGAGCCTGGGAGAGAAGATAGCCCAAGAATAAGCTTGTTTTCAACAATTTTTGGCAACCCCAGCCAGGCCTGTCCACATGCATACACATTTTTTTTCCCTCCCAATGTAATCATAGTCTGCTACAATTTTGTGTTCTGCTTTTTTTCACTTATTATGTCATAAACATTCTGTGTTGCTACATGGTCTTCATATTTGGCCTTCTTAATGGCTATATAATACTCCATCCAAGAGACTTGCATACTTCTCCTTTCTATTCCCTGATCCCCAGGTTTTTGATGGCTTCCAGTTTTCCATTATTATAAATAAGGCTGCCATGGACATCTTTGTGCACATGGCTTTTTCCTTCTTATTAATTATTTCTGAAAATAAGTGCTCATGTCAGCGGGTAATGCTCTTTTGGTGCTGTTTGATGTGGCTTGCCAAGCTGTTTTCCAAAAATAAATTAAGGAGTGTTTAATGTAAGGATACATCCCACACTGGGAGCCAAGTACAGTCAGGCTTCACGGAAACCAGAACCCGGAGTCACCAGGAACCAGAGCAGCTGCCTCCAGCTCCTAGGACCTGCACTGTTTCAGCTTCTCTGCTTTCCCTGCTCCATCTCTCCCTCCCCCATCCCTGGTCTCTTTCTCCCTATGTTTTTCTTTTATTTTTCCTTTTTTTTTTTTTTTCTTGACCCAGCAGAACCTTAAGCTCTGAGTATGCATCATTTTATAGCAAAACTGCTCGCATTTTCTGAGGACTTACTTTGTCCCTGGTACAATGCCAATTGCCTGTACTGAATACATTAATTTTCAACAATTCTCTGAGGTAGGACTTATGCCCATTACTATCTGTAGATAAGGAAACCAAGGAATAGAAAGATGAAGTAAGTGCTCAAAGACGTACCGTCTACCCAGGTCAAACCAAAGTCTATCTGACTTGAAACACGGCCTCATCACCACTGTATTACTGTCCCCTGGAAAATACAGGTCCCAAATCCATGACCCACAGCCCAGCATTTCTGCATGTCTGAGTCCATATACACAAGAGAGAGAACTCGATTGCCTCAGCCCATCCTATGGGCTGGAAATCTTCAAGTGAAGGTCCAATCAGCTGTTGAGGGGTCCACTCCTGGCCCAATCAGCTGCGTTGGGGCAGGGGCGGGCAGGGACACTAGAAGGGGAAGCTGGGCCATGAGTGCACTATCCTGGTGCCCAGCATGGACTGTACTAAAGACAATATTAAAAAGTAATCCGGGAAGCGGCTGTGGCTCAAGCAATTGAGTTCCTGTGTACCACATGGAGGACCCAGGTTCAATCCCCAGGACCTCCTAGTAAAAAAGAAAAAAGACGTCCCAGACCAGCGCGGAGAGGCGCAGACCCCCGTGCAGTGAAGCGACGCACCAAAAACATGATGACGCAACCAGATAGGAAAAAAAAGTAATCAGGGAAGCAGATGTGGCTCAAGCGATTGAGCTCCCACCTATCACGCGGGAGGTCCCGGGTTTGGTTTCCGGTGCCTCCTGGAGAAGATGAGCAAGACAGTGAGCTGGCACGATGGGCTAGCGTGGCAAGCTGATGCAACAAGATGATGCAACAAGAGACACAAAGAGGAAACACAATGAGAGAGACAACAAAGCAGGGAGCTAAGGTGGCTCAAGCAATTGAGTGCCTCTCTCCCATATGGGAGGTCCCAGGTTTGGTTCCTGGTGCCTCCTAAAGAGAAGATGAGAAGATGAGCAGACACAGAAAGCACACAGTGAGCCCAAACAATGGGCGGGGGGCGGGGGTGATAAATAAATAAAATAAATCTTTTAAAAAAAGTAATGCAATTAGTGTAAGTGCTAACTTGCTTGTGTTTGCCTTTTTTGATTATTTGGAAGGCAGAACATATTTCCATATGTTTCTTTCTTTTTGGGTCCAGTGTCCATACCTTTTGCCCTACTCTCTGGGGGCATCTTGGTCCTGCTTTATATCTCAGGTATAATGCTACGTTGAGAAGGACTGCAGGAGAGTGAGGGTGAGGTCTCGCTACATGACTGCTCCTTTGTCCCAGAGGCCTAGGCTGTCTGACTGGCTTCCTAATCCGTGTTCCTGAGAAACCACCTTCTCCCTCACCAGGTGGCCTGTTACTTGGACCAGACGTTCTTTAACAGGGACCCCTCCAGCTAGGAGAATCCGAGTGTGCTTTCTCCTGTCTGTATTCTTATTCTGAATTAAGCCACCAACAGGAGTTTTCAGAGGCCCTGATGTGCTGCTGACAGTGTGGGGCGCATCCTCGAGCTGTGCGCCACATCTGCTCTTTGCTGGTTGAAGGCTTTCACCGCGACCTGATTCCAGGCTAACTAGATGCACACCTGAGCTTCCAGCCCCCGGGGCAGGATGCTCCATCTGCACCTCTCTCTGCCGGCATGCGCGCTCTTTCATACAAGAAGCTGAGGATCCTCTCCTGCCCTCTGTTCCTAGACCCTGTAGGTGACAAAGTGCCCACTACTTAGGCACAGAGCCTTCCATCAAAGAGGTTAAAGCCAGTGACATGCTACCAAGTAATTATGCAGCTGACACAGAGGCCTCCGGGTGCAGCAAAAGACTCAGGTCTCGGGCAGCGGAGTTGAGGCAGGAGAAGCCCCCATGGGCGTGCAGGGCAGGCATCTACAGGCTAGCCTTCGCTTAGCAGCCAGAGACGGCTTTGCACCAAGACGCTGCTTTCACAACCAGCAGTTCCCGGTTGTGGGATAGCCAGGGTGGGCTGGTGGTTCTGGAGGGCGGTGAGAGGTGTTCTCTGAAGCCAGGAATTCCTGGAGCTTCATTCATGACCTTGGCCTCTGCAGTCCAGGGCTCCCTCATCCCAGCCCCTGGGAACCAGCACATGCCCAGTGTTTTGGGTCCTAGTGGTTGGATCATGGCCTCTTCTTTGTAACTATGGGTGGTCCCTCTGTGGCCCCTACTCTGCCTTGTCCTAGAGCTGTTCGGGAGCTGCTCAGGGACAGTGAAGTTGATAGAACCTATAAGAAATGGTGCTTCTTTCTGCTGGCTCCCTAGGAAGTTGGCTGGCTTCTGACTGTGCAGAGTCCAGGCTGTCTTATCACACACTGGGGCCCCTTCTCCTTATATCATGAGCCTCAGGTCAGGGTTGTTTTTAAAATCTCTGTTCCTGACATCAGGAATATAGTCCATCCTAACTTGCAAAACCGGTGAACAGAATGTCCTGGGGTTGGTCATTTCTACCTGTGGCCAAGACCATCAATTTTTCCTTTATACCTATTCTTCTCTTCCATGGTAATGAAGTTTTAGATGAGTAAATACTCTTCATCAAGGATGACATTTTTCTGCTTCCCTTGCAGTTAGATGTGGCTTGTGATTAGGTACTGGCCAGTGGGATAGGAAGGAGGAGGTTCTCCATTTTCTCTTTTCCTCTTCCCACTAGTTGGAATGCAAATGTGATGGCAGGAGCTAGAGCAGTGATGTTGGACGACATAATAAAAGCTAGACATCTATTGCGTCCCTCTAATGAGGGATTGCTTTAGAAATATTTTTAGCCCTTAAAAAATATAATTATAGTAGCTAACATCTATCACCTCCTTACCATGTGCCAGGCACTGTGTGAGAGGCTTTATGTAAAGTATTGCATTAATCATCTCAACAATCCCAGGAGGTAGGTATTATAACTTTCATCCCATTTTATAGTCGGGGAAATTGAGGCTCAGAGAGGTGAGGTAACTTGCCTGAGTGGGAATGGTAAGATTTGAACCCAGACAGTCTGGCACCAGCACCCGCAGGCACAGCCGCCATGCTCTGCGGCTCTGGCAGACAACAGGGGCCGTATTTTCCACCTCTGGTGGAAAGGTCAGGGCCTAGCATTCTTCAGGGCACACATGACAACCCTGAGTCTACCAAGTGCTCCTGGGACCCTGGAAAGCCCGTCAGAAGAGGTGAGGAAGGAGAAGGGAAGTGAGTCTGGGGTCTGCGTGCTGGGGCAGTGGGGGCACTAGCATCGGGTCGCCGAGATGGTGCTGTCTGCCCTGCCCCAGGCACACTAGCCGGCCGCCCCCACTCACTCCTCAGAAATGAGCCAGGCCCATTCACACGTGTCCCTAATGCCAGGTTCCAAGAAAGCCACCTAAATACCTGGTATTTGAGATGTAAAGAGACCGGCTCCCTGTACTTAGAGCTGTGCTAACTTTTCCAATTATAGCGTCCTATTTTCCAAGGTCTAAAATGGACATGTGTTATAACTGCCTTGGGCCCCAAGGTTTCAGAAACACCCTTAAGGCTCCTGAAATACAATCATATATTTTAGACTAATTCCTACAGAGCCAAGTGGGGTTATCTTTAACATCTGCTAGCAGTGACAGCAGATCTGGTCTTTGTTTGCAAATAAGCCTGGAGCCTGGAGCTGGGAGCCTGGGCACACCGCAGCTTCTTGTCGAACCAGCTCTGTGCTGGGTGGAGGTGAGGAAGGGAGCCCCTGGGCTGGGGTGGGGGTGGGGGAGAGACACAGACCTGCCCTCAGGGAGTCCCAGTCTGAAGGGGAGACCCAGCCCTGCCCCAGGAGCCCACAGGCTGAGGGAGGAAACAGGACCCTTACACGGAAACATAGCAGAGGGACTGTGAGCAGCCGGGGAGGTTTGGCGCCTGCCGGCACTGCTGTCAAAGGATGGGCAGCGCAGCAGAGAGAGGCAGAAAGAGAGGTTGCCGGCGTGCTTTGGGCGCCCAGAGGCAGGCAGTGTAGGTAGGTGGGGGCGATGGAGCTGAACTTCAAGTGCTCCCTGGGATCTGGGTGGCTTCAGGCCTGCCAGCAGGGCCATATTTTGGCCAATCCCACCTGTCAATATTAAACATTCCTAATGCAAGGGGGATGTGCTTTTGTGGTAGCAGCATTTGGCCAGAGGATGGTGAGTAAATGGACTAGAACTAATCCTGTAGCTAAACAGCGAGGGCTTCAGAAAAGCAAACGCCTCACTTGCCTAATAGCTCCTAGGAAGGGGCGAGATATAAAATATCAGCCCTTAAACTGCCCTTTTTTCCTGAGATGGGGAAGCAGTTGGCTTGGCAGCCAGGTCTCCTGACAGTTTTGTGACTAAACAGAGGACAGAGCTGGCTGTGGGGCTTGTTAGGAGATAAAGGGCAGTACTTGGGAGACTGAGGAGGTCCCATGGAGGGCACAGAGTCCTGGCCTCTATCAGGGAGCTGGGTTCAAGTCAGTCCAGGCCTTAGTTGGCTGAGGATCACCCCAGCAAGAGGGAGGGTGCCCTTTGTCCCTGGAGGCCTGGAAGAAGAGGAAGACCCCCCAGTCTGGTGGGGGACACAGGGCCCCTGTCACCTGGGAGTACTAGACTGAGGGGAGAGACAGCCCAGGGACTCAAGAGACAGGGTTGCCAAACAGACGGGGCCCATGGGAAGCAGGGCCCACCCTTCCCAGCCACCTCATCTTACACAGAGAAGGCCAAGGGCTCCTGGCGCACCCATCTCTGAACGCCCCACTCTGGGCCTGGCAAAGTGCAAAGGTGGGTGGGTGCCCAGCAGTTGCTGGAGCCTCCTGCCTGGCAGTGCCAGCCCCTGGCCCATGTGAGTCTCCCAGGTCAGACACAGAGTGGGTGCCCCCAGGGTCAGCAAAGTGTGGCCTATTGTTCTAGCCAGACCATTCTTTCCCGAGGTCCCGAAGCAACCTGACCTGACCCTCTCAGCAGAGAAGGACCCCATTGGCGACTGACTCATGTCCCCCACAAAACGCGGGTTCAGGTCCCAACCTGCGGTCCTGTGGGAGTGAGCCCATTTGTAAATAGGACCTTTGAAGGTGTTGTTAGTTAAGGTGCCCAGACTGAATGAGGGTGGACCTTCATCCAATGTGGCTGAAGTCCTTATAAGCAAAGCACATTGGGCACAGAAGAGAAGTTACGGAGCAGCCAGAAGCTGGAAGTCAACGGAACCTGGAAGAGAATGGAGAAGATGCAGCCATGTGATGGAAAAGCCAAGGAACCCCAAAGATTGTCAGCCAGCCAGAAGATACCACCCCTGCAAGGAAGCAAGGCTTCTAGCCCTGGAAAACAGGAGCCAATAAATTCCTGCTGTTAAGCCAATACATGTTTGGTATTTGTTTTGGCAGCTGGGAAACTAACACAGACCCCTTCCTGGAGGCTTTGCCCCAAGGACAATGCACAAGAATATAAGCTCCACAAGGACAGGGATTTGGTCTGCCTTGTACACTGCTTCACCCCCCAGCCGAAAACTGTTCCTGGCATATAGTAGGTGCTCTATATAAAAGTGCTGACTTAGAGGCCATTTTTTCTTTTCAACATCAATTCAGAACTCACCTCCTAAAGAAAAAATCTCCTTGATAAAACTTTCTCAACTTCAGTGATGATGGCAGTGAATATAAAATTCATTTGCAAATACAATCAATTGAATCCCACACCTGGCTACATTGAAAGGGAAATATGATGAATTTAGATTATTTTTATTATTAGGTACCAAGCCCTGTGCTAGTTGCTTTACAGACATTGTTTCACTTAATCCTTCAAGAAAGGCCCTATTTTGCAATCAAGGAGACCAAGGCATAGGAAAATTATGTGAAGCATATGAAGTTATACCTCTAAGAAAATGCAGAGCTGGGATTTGAACCCATTTCTGTCTCACATCCTCCTATCCACCAACTTGATTTCAGAATTCCACGGAATTTTTTTTCAAGTAGTTTTGTGATCCAAAGGGAATTCCACAAAGATTTGTTGAAACTCCTATGTGTTCAAGGCCAGACAAGTGCCCGCGAAGCCTTAGTCCCCACCAGTCAGGTGCCGCCGGGCAGTAGGACACAGAGTGCTGGGCCTGATGGCAACACGTGACAGTTGCCTGAGAGTCTACGTAGCTGAGGTTCCAGTAAATGCCAGCCCTGCCAACCCTTGACTTAGTGACACCTGCTGTCAGACCAACAAGGGATTATTCTCCAAAGCTGAGTGCACCCCAGATTCATCCAAGAACTTGTCAGTTCTTCCCGGAAAGTTACTTCTCAGTGTCAGAATGGTTCATAGGGCCCAGAGCTGCAAACAGCCTAGAAGTCATCGCATATCATCCATCATCCCTTCTGGTGCAGACTCCCTGACGGAAGCCCTCGGGCACCACTTGCATACTTTTGGGGACTGGGAGCTCACTACCCACAAGAGCAACTCCTTCCTCCCTGTTCTTCCCCAGATTCTTCCTCTGGCTGAGTTGAAATCTCCTTCTTGTCGTGCTGCCCACTGGTCATGGAAGCCTTTGTATTTGCTGAAACATTCTTTGTGATTGTTCTCACGTTACTGTGTATGTGTGTACATGTCTCAGGCCCCCTCCCATTATTTATCTCCCAGTATTGGGCACTTGGTATGCACCTGGCACTGGCCATAAATTATTTCTAATCTTTATAAAAACTCTACCATTATTATCCCCCTTCTATGTATAGGAAAGCTAAAGCTTGGAGCTTGGAGAGCTCATGTATCTTGCCCAAGTTCACTTCAACTCAGTCAGAACCAAGATTTGAATCTAGAGCTGTTGGTTCCAAAGGAGTTCTCTAAGCCAGTCTTTCTAAAACTTACCAAAATGTGCTGAGAAGCTTTTTACAAGTATGTCTTCTTTACAGCAAAGCCACGAAAAAGAGTGAGGCAGCTCTCCATGCAGCAATATGGGGCCTGTGAGTGCCCAGGATGCCCACAGAAAGAAGGCAAGTGACGGGCTGCTGCTTGGGAACGGTTGTTGGAAGGAGCTCTGGAGCAGGAGAAAAATTTGCTTTTCAATGTATTATCTTGAGTACTGGTTGATCATCCCTCCCTCCTTATCTCTCTTCCTTCCGGCCACACAGGCCTCCACCTGCCTCTGTCCCCAGCCAGTCGAACCCCCTTCTGGTGTGCCAGCCCTTTTGGAGGAGGGTCATCAGCCCACAGCACTTTACTCCCTGACTGAAGTGGAGAGAGGCGGAACACTACCTACAAGCCCATTACCAGGGGCTTAGTTTTCCATTTGACCAGAGATTGTTTGGTGCCCCACTGTCAGGCAAAAATTAACTCATTTATAACTTAGTTTAGTAGATATGTATCCACCCAGGCTCCCTCTAATAGACTGAAAATTCTACAAGAGGCAAGGTTGTATTCATCTTATCATCATTACTCCAGATTAGGTAGGTGAGGCTCAAGTGCATCGCTACTATTATTCATATCCCCAAAGAGCAAGGGACATAATAGTAGCTATTTTAATTGAGCACATACTATGGGCCAGGCACCTTACGGGCATTAGCTCATTTAATCTGCAAAACACCCTTATAAGATCAATGCTATTGTGATCTTCGTTTATAGAGAGGAAACTGAGGCATGGAGCTGTTGAATAACTCATGCAAGGTCACATAAGCAGGAGGTGGCAGGATTTGAACCTGGCATTCTGGCTGCAGAACCCAATTTCTGCTGCACCACCCTGTGGTTGCATGCAATGAGCATTTGTGGAGTGGCTGAGCAACTAAGGCATGTGTAGATGACAAGGTAGATGTGGGGAAGGGCCAAGGCCTTGACTATGGGCAGCAGTACCCAGCCTGGCCAAGGAGGCTGGGTTTCTGGACTAATCTGGGGGTTGAAGTCAGTGGCTTGGCATCTGAAGGCCTTTCAGCTCTGGCTCCACCTCGCCCTGCCAACTACCTGGTACAGCACAGGCAGCCTAAACAAGATCAGTTGCTAGGGCCCTGGCTGGGATGCCCTCCCTGGTAATCCCTGCCTCCCGTGGGAACTCAGCCTCACCCTGGCCATGTCCATCAAGGTCATCTAGCATGGCCTGGCTGCCTGCTGCTTCCAAGACACTTCCTCTCTCCCCCTGCCTTCTACCCTTCTGTGAAGTGGGCCAGTTATACCATCCCTTTCCCCATCCTGCTTCTTCAGGACTCCCTGAGTATTCAGTGGTCAAGTGCACGGACTCGAGTCAGACACCTGAGCTCCAATCCTGGTTCTGATGTGTGACTATTGGAAACCAGACCAGGTTATCGTAGGGATGGGTGTGAGGATTAAATGAGTTAAAACATGTAAAAGGTCTAGAACGGTGGTACACCTTCAACAGGATCTGAGTTTTTGCCAATGCTATTTGTTTCTCCTCCCAGCCATTGAAATTGAGAGCACAGTAGCCAATAGGGGTTAGGGGTAGGGGAGGTTGGCAGGGTCATCAAAGTAATGATGGTCCACAGTCCAGCCTCCTTGATAAACCAGAGCTGGGCTGCAGGGACATCCCCTTGCTCTCACTTAAAGTCCCTGGGTTGGGGAACTTGGGGGGAGAGGCCCCACTACCCGGTACCTCTCATTTCAGGAGACCCCCTCCCAGTGTAGCCTCTTCCTCTGCTGAAATGGATAATACTCACAGCACAGATACAATTGGACCACATGACACAGCATTTGACCTGAAGTATTTAAATAGATTTCACTTTTAAAATCTTTATCAGAGTTGTTTATGCATGCAGGACTCAAATATAGCAGTCTCACCCAGCAGAGAAGAGCACATTCACCTACTGCTGCAGTTTCTTCTGGTATGGGGCTGCCATGTCTCTGAAGAACATGCTTGCATGGCTACTTCTAGATTTTCCCCTTTCTGGCATTATTGATGGATTTCCCACTGTGCAAGATGAGGATTTGGCTCTCTCCTCATGCTGCCTCCACCCACAACTCATCTGCACACCCCTTCCCCCCATCTCCTGTAGTCCCTAAGTCATTCTGGTTAGATTGAAATGGAATGTGACCACGCGAAAGCTTTGACATCCAGGGTTGAGCCATTTAGTCAACTATGATTGCTTTTCCCCTGCACACGTCCCCTGGAATCACTGTTGGTCCTTTTTTGCTGTTGCTATTTGCTTAATTTTCTATGTACTTGCAACCAATCCAATGGCTCATCATTTTACTAATGATGGCAGCTAACACCTATTGAGCACTTTCTATGTGGCATGCTCTATTCTAAGTACGGTATAACTGGCCCACTTCAGAGAAGGGTAGAAGGCAGGGGGAGAGGAAGTGTATTACACACATAATCCTTACAGGAGCTCTCTGAAGTGGGCACTAGTATGATCCCATCTTACAGATAAAGAAACTGAGATGTGAAGGGGTTGAGTGACTTCCCACAGTCCCAGAACAAGTCAGTGGCAGAGCTGGATTTGCATGCAGGCTCTCACTCCCTGCAGCGCCTGCTCCCACCTGGCCTCCCCTGGCCGGAGGAGCACATCCGCAAGCCAGTCTCCTCCAGGCTCTTGCCTCAGCCTCTCACAGTTTTCTGGGCTCAGCTTTGTCTCTTCGGCTGGACTGTAAGATCAGTGAAGGCAGCCCCCGTGTCTTGCTCCTCTGCCATCTCCAATGCAGGGCTGGGCCCAGCAGGGCTTGGCCTGGGCTGCCGACTTGCCCCACAAGCTCCTCCACCAGGCTCTGTAGGTGGGAGGAGGGCAGGGAGCATGCTGGTGCCAATACAGCTGGGCCTACAGAGGCTCAGAAAGGCCAAAAAGTGCCTCAAAGCCTCACAGTCAGGGCACTGGGGTTTGAACCTCTCCAATGGCTGAAATCCAGGGCTGTTCCTAACGTGCTAGGCTGCCTCCTGCAGGTGCAGGCACGTGGCACACACAGTCATTCACACATAATGAATTATGCACACACATTTCACATGGCCACAGTATATACACATTCAGACACACCAACGTTGTTTATTCACACATAGGCTCACACACATCAATTATACACAGGTACATTATATCTACAAACATGTACTAACACAGAAACACATATAAACATATACCCTGTTTATATACACAAGCCCATGAATATTATATATTCACATATACACATAGACACACACATTGTATAGACAAAAACATAACCACAAATATGTAGATCTAAGTATATCTATACATAAATCTGCACACTCACATTTGTATAATACATACTCACAAACACATGCACACATTTTTCATATATGGAAACAAGCACACGCCACAGAAAAAAACCTATGCAACTAACCACAAATATACAAATACACGCATATGTAAAGATACTTAAGCATATGTGCACACATACATTTATAGATGCAAAAACATGTATAAATACAGCCAGATGTATGTGCACACACAAATGCACACACATGTCCCTGCACGTGACTGCCTGGTTTATGGTGGGCGTGATGGGGAGAAGGTGGTATCTCCAGGCCCTACAGTTGTCTGATGACCTTGGGTGACTGTGTTCCTGACTCCCCCTGGGAGTTGCACCACAAAGCACCCCACACCCTGGACAGGGCAGGGGCAGGACTGGGTCAGCACCTGCCTTGTTGCATCAGTACTGTGGGCCAAGGGGGGGGGGGGGGTGCCTGAAAACTCAAGTAAGCAGGCTCCAGTCCTTGGAGGGTCCCCCCAAACCCCTACCTTGCTCAGGAGCCTCACCCATGGTCAGCACTGGCCACATGCCCAGGGAGGCCCAAGAAGCTCATGATCACTCCCTTTTGCTGATGAGAACATGGAGGGTCGGCCAAGCAAGCCAACTTTCGTGAAAGCCGGTTTAAGAAGAGAGGGGATTTGAACCCAGGTGGGTCAGACCTCAAAGCCACAGCACCCAGCTGATCCACACCTCTGGGAGTCTAGGATGCTCATACCTGGGCCTGTGCATGCAGTAGGTGCTATACTGGTGTGTGTGTGGGGGGGCACATCTGAAGGTCAGTGGCACTCTGGGGCTGGGGGCTGGCAAGCAGGAGGGGGTACAGAGAGCCAGACCCAGAATTCTGAGTCAACGTGGATCTCCCTTATGTTTGGGGACCCTGGATGCATCATCCCACCAGAGGGATCCAGCCTCATTGTCTTTGGGGGTAAGAGGCCATCAGCCTGGAAGCACCCCCCACCCCACCAGACACCCCCAGGCTTGGTTCCTTCCTCCCCACCTGGGCCCCCTCCCCAGCTTGGCTTCCTCCACCCCTACCCCAGCACTCCCCAGACACATTCCTCTCCCTCAGACACTCGTTTCAAGGGCTCTGCAATTTCTCCGGCAGATTTGATTTGCCGCTTAGGCATTTCCTCAAGTGGCCCCTCCATTTTTGCCCTCGTCCAGATGGCATCCAGATGCAAACATCCTCCTCAATCTCTCCCCACCAATCCCTCCCCTCCCCAGCCCCTGGCCCCTCAGCTGGTGAAAATTAATCCTTGACCCCCACTCACACCCACCTCCCTACATCATCCCTGGGCTTCCTGGACCTGAGGTCAGGGCATAGGTGACACCTCTGCCTGTGGTTCTCTCAAAGCATTATCTGCCTCCTTCCTTGGCCTTTGTTCAATTCACAGGTAATTGCTTCGTGAGCCAAAGCAAATGTCAGCATGGTAATGAGGGAGATACGGAGCAGTTCTGGCCCTGCAGGGAGGGGGAAGAGGGCAGGTGCCGAGAGCCCAGGACCTCCAGCCCGGGTCTTTAGAGATTACCAAATCCAGATGAGGAAACCGAGACACACAGAAGGGCACAGATGACAGCCACGCTGACATTTATATACCAAGGTCTGTGTGCCAACAGCAATAAAAAGACCATCTCATCTATCCTGTGAGGTGGGCATGGTCATTCCCACTTTATGGATGAGAAAATCGAGGCCCAGAATAGGTAGAGAAAAACAAAGCAGAGCTATCCTCTATAGAATAACTTCTATGTGCCAGGCACTACCTAAAGATCATCTCATTTAATTAGCCGAACAACCTTGAAACTTGGGCATAATTATTCCCATTTTACGGAGGAGGAAACTGAGACTCAGAAAAGTTTAGTAACTCATACAAGCACACGTGGCTGCCTGGTGGCAGAACTTGGCTTTCAAACAAAGACTCCAGGGGATTCCAAAGCCCACCAAGCTATCTGTGTGGTCTGCCCAGGTCAGCATCAGGACCGGGCCTTCAGGAGTGACTCCAGGGCCCTGTCCTGGCACAGTCACTGCCACCCTATAGGAAACAACTTGAGGAGGCAGAGAAACAGTCCTGGGTGGGAATGCCTGTGCCCGGGGGAGCCTCAGTGTTTCTCAGAGGCCAGGCCTAGCTTCCCCATTCTGTCTGGAGCTGGACTCCCCACCCAGCAGTGCCAGGAGAGACCAGTCCCCAGAGGCTGAGCTCTCGGCTGCCCCAAGAGAGGTGGGTGAGGCCCTTGCTTACCTCCACTCAAGCCCTCTGCTGCCCCTTAAAAGTTAATATTTACACGCTCTCCGCTGTGCCACTGCAATGCTGCCGTGGACATTAAAGCAGCTGGCAGGGCTTCCCCAGCGCCAGAGAGACCCCAGGGGACCCCCAAATCCCTCTGTAGCTCTAGCTGGGGCTCACGACCCTTGAGCCAGCCAGAATGATGGGGCAACTCTCCCTCAGGCTGTGTCCAGATGGACTTTACTCTATTCATTGTGCACAGGCAAGCTTCCTTGACAGAAAATGGGGCATTTGGCCTGGGCTCAAGGCCACAGAACAGGCATTTCCTAGAACCACTGGGCACTGGACTCCAGGGGGGTGTGAGGGGCAAGGGCCAGGGCCCAGGCCCTCCCGGCTCGGGCAGCTGAGAGAATGGGTAGCTGAGAGAACGCCCACCATAGGACCTGCCCGGTAATTCCAGGAGGGACAGAGGTGTGCAGGAAGGGCAGGTTAGGGACAGAGCTGGAACTTCTCGCCGTCCTCCTCCCCCCAGCACCTCCTGCAGGTGGCCTCCAAGTGAGGGGTGGGTGCCAGCACGGGCCAGATGCTCTCCCCTGTCTGCTCCCTACCCTTTGCTTATCTTCCTTCCTTCCAGATTCCAAATGAGTTTGTCTCTGCAGCAGAAGGGATCACTAAGGGACAGGGGAGCCAAAGCAAATGTCGGCACGGAACCAGAGGCCAGAGGCACTGTTTCCTCCTGGGAGCTGGGGGTGACCTGGAGCCGAGAGGGCTTCAAGAACGACCCCACGCCGAGCAGGGGGGAGCCTTCCTGCCGGCGCCTGTCTGGTCAGGCTGGTCGGGCCTGTGTCCTTGGTGTCCTCAGGTGAGTGCTTGTTTGTTTACTGCAGAATTCCTGCTGGAAACCTTTGGGTAATTGTCTGGGAATTTCAGCGATGGCCAGAGAGAGAGGACACCACCACCAGCCACATTCTGGTGGCCGGCTCTCCCCCGGAGGCCACCTCAGCGGGTCGCCTCGAAGGGACCCTGCAGCAGGCACGCTGGGCCCTGCAAGTTAATGTTTGACCTGGAGCCATGTGTTTTCCCACTGGGTATTTTTATCCTCGGTACCGGGTAGTGGGCAGCTGGGTACCCTCTGTTGTGGCAAAGGGGAGAGGGTGGCAGAGTTGCCCAGCTGGGGTCGCTCTGGGCCGGCGCCCGAGTGCGATCGGAGCATGGCCCATGGCCCCTGCCTGGTGGTGGAGATGCCAGAGGGGCTGGCTTGGGGTGCGGGGCAGGGGAGAGGGAGAGGAGAGGCCCCGGGACCTCAGCCACAGCCCCAGTCCTCCCTGCAGGCCACCCCAGACCCCACCTGTGAGGATGGGCAGAGGACGGGGAAGCAAGGGGTGTGGAGGAAGATGGAGGGTCTTCCAGGGAGGCTGCAGCTTTTCAGATGAGTTGAAAACAGCCCCTTCTCAGATGCCGGATGCCGGCCTCCCCACCCCACCCTGGCTGGTCTGGTGGGAGAAACACAGGCCTGCCCTCGAGCCCCACCCCACCCGTACCCCCTGTCTAAGGGGACAGGGGCTGTGCCTTAACTTTTTACAAGAGCTTTGTCCTTGCATCCAAAAAGCCTAAAATCAACTTGAAAACACCCCCTGGGTCCACACAGCCTTGGACTTCCCAAGCCCTCATGCTTTCCCTCTACTTTCCTCCCTGGCGGTAGAGAGTCTGGCCTGAGCTGACTTTACCAGCTGTTTACAGCCCAGTGGCCACAGAGCCCTTCTCACCATGCCAGGGGGTGGAGGCCTTCAAAGGCCACTCAGCCTGGGCGCAGCTGATGCTGCCATGCCATCCGAGTGGAGCCAGCTGGCTTCCTCTGTCCCGCCTCGAGGGGCTTTGACTTTACACAGGGTCCTGGGGCAAATGTGCCTACCCAGCTGTCCAGCCAGATTGCCAACAACCTCCCCACCCCAAGGCTCACCAGCCTAAGGCAGGCCAGGCAGGCTGGTCCTCAACCCAGGGTCTTTCTAGGGCTCCCCGCGGTTCTCAGAGAAAAAGGAACAAGGCTGTCTGGGGGAAACTGAGGCCCCAATTAGGACTTCCTAGAGTTGGCAAATGAGGGTCCCCAGATCAAGAGAGAGGGTAGGAGACCTACCAGAAGAGCAGAGGTCTCCAGGGAGGGGTCTCCCATTTCTCTCGCTGTCCCCCTACTGCCTTGAAGTGGGGTGCAGAGTGAGGCTGGGGAATAGGTAGACTCCCAGCCTGGACAGGGAGTGAGGTCAGTTCTTTGGCCTGGAACAGGGCTCTAGGGTCGGCCCCAGCTGTGGTGACCAGTCCTTGCCCCCGGCCCACTTCCCTGCAGGCCTTGGCCTCCCACTGCATCCTCGCCCCCAGCCGGCTCAGACGCCAGGCACTGTGATCAGGCCATCTGCCTACATCGCCTCCCTCCCTCCTCAAAACCATCAGCCTGGAGACTCTCGTTATCCTCATTTTACAGATGAGGAAACTGAATTCAGGAATTAACCCGTGGTCACACAGCCAGTTAGCGGCAGGGCTGGGATTTAAACCTAAGTCCATCTGATTCCAAACCCAGCTGAGTGAGCTATCACATCACCCGTGGATCCTGTATATTTTAAAACCCAGATTGCTTGGCATCTCACTCTACCAGAGCCCTCCCTTCCAGGCTTACCAGAGGGATGCTTATAGCTGGCTCCTACAACCCACTGTCTCATGTTTCCCACAATCAGGAACTTCTTCCTGGGTTCTAAACATAGGACCTCCTGCTGTCTCTTGCCCTAAAATCAGGGAAGGTGGAGTGAAGCGGGTGCCCCAACCCTGTCCCAAACCCTGTCTTTGGGAATTGTGTTCCATGGGACTCTGAAATTCCTCCATGGCTCTAAAGGATGGCTCGTTCCTGACTGCAGAAGCAAGAGCCCCAGACACTGGGGGAGAGTAGCTTCCAGCCTGGTGCTGGGAGCCAGGGCGGTTTTCCTCCCAGGCCACTCGAGGATGAGACGTGGACTCTGCCCATGGGCCCTGCCGTTTGCTACTGAGTGCTGAACGGGTCAGGAGGGGGTCAGGATGAGGGCATGAGGACTTTGGAGTCCCTCAGAGGGTCCTTGACTTCTGATGCTGATTAATTCTTTGGGGGGAATTTGAAGTTGTGCTTCCGGAGGCACCCAAAATTCCTGGGGTCCGGAAATCCCCATGTGGCCCTCACACCCCAGTTGCCCTCAAGCCTATGCTTGTGGAAGAAGCTGAGGGGAAAGGACTCAGTCTTGGGTCATTCCCTGAAATCGAGGAAGTTGGTTCCTCATCTGGGTGAGAAGGAAGGGGGAATTCCAGATACCCTCTCCCAGTGTCCTGGCATTGAACATAGATCTTCCATTTCTTAGAAGCTGCTGCTTTCCGGGAGAGCCCTCCTGACCTCTGGCCTCCTCTAGCTTCATAGCCAGATTTAGTGGTTGGATCGATGGAATCCTAGCACCAGGTGTTTGGAGAGGGGGGTGAGGGCACACAGTCCAGCTCCTATGGTTCCCTGGCCGGGGGGTTGAAGTGGAGAGAGCCCTTGCACCTGCCCCTCTGAAGCCCCTCCCAGGTTGCCTTGATGAGCCTGCTGAGCCTCCTTCTCCAAGGAGGGCTACAGTCCCACCACCGCCGTGGGCTGTCAAATGGGGAGTCTTCCCAGCCCTACCCTCCTCTAGGCACTCTGAGTTTTCTTTCCTTGCTGGTCACTGAATGCTGGTTTCCTTCACTCCAGGCTGGAGCCCCAGGAGAGACTCAGAAGAGAAGCAGACAGGGCCCTGCCCTCGAGAAGCTGCTGTCTAATGGGCATCCTGCTAAGGAGAGCAACAACACAGGCTTGCTTCCTTAAGCACTTCCGAAATGGGGCACTTTATATATATTAACCCATTTTATCCTCACAGCCACCCTAAGAAGCAGGCACCGTAATATCCACATTTACAGATGAAGAAGCTGAGGCCCAAGCTCTTAAAGCTAGGAAGGAGCAGGGGCAGGATGGGAACCCAGGTGGTCTGGGCTCTTACCCTCCACATCTGCATTGTCCAACATAGTGGGCTGATGAATTCATGTGACTGCTTAAGTTTGAATTAAAACTAAATAAAATTAAAAGTTCAGTTTCTCAGTTGCACTAGCCACCTTTCAAGGGGTCAGTAGCCACATGTGGCTAGAGGCTACCATATTGGACAGCATAGATATCAAACATTTCTATCATCACAGAAAGTTCTTTTTGAAAACAGCGTTTTACCCTCTACTGGCTCTCAAGAGTAGAAGAGGACTTGAATAGACATTTCTCCAAAGAAGATATACAAATGAACAACAAACACATGAAAAGATGTTCAACCTCATTCATTACAGAAATGCAAATCACAACCACATTGAGATACCACTTCACACCCACAAGGATGGCTAGTATTTAAAAAAAAGAAGAAGAAGAAAATAATAAATGCTGCCAAGGGTACAAAGAAACTAGAACACTTTTACATTGTTGGTGGCATTGTAAAATGATGCAGTCACTGTGGAAATCAGTTTGGCAGTTCCTCAGAAGGTTGAAAATAGAATTACTATAATGCCTGGTAATCCCACTTTTAGGTATATACCCAAAAGAATGGAAAGCATGGACTCTGAAAGATGTTTGCTCACCAATGTTTGTAGCAGCATTTTTCTTAATAGCCAAGAGGTAGAACCAGCCCAAATGTCCATGAAGAGGTGACTGGATAAACAAACTGTGGTATGTACACACAATGGAATATTATCCAGCCATAAAAAGGAATGAAGTTCTTGGACATGCTACAACATGGATGAACCCTGAAGACATCAGATTGAATAGAATAAGCCAGATACAAAAGGACGGATATTGTCTGATCTCACTAATATGAAATACCTCGATTAAGCAAATTTATAGGGATAGTAGATTAGAGGTTACCAGGGCCAAGTGGGGGGAGGGAGAGGTAGAGGGTGTTATTACTTAATGGGTTCAGAATTTCTATTTGAGGTGATAGAAAAGTTGGGCTAATGGATGTTGGTGATCATGCCATGACATTGTGAATATGATTAATACTACTGAATTGTACACTTGAAAGTGGTTAAAATGGGAAATTTTGGGTTGTATTCATGTTACCACTATAATAAGATTTAAAAAAAGAATAGAAATGAAGCAATGGAAATTCATCCTTCAGTTTATAGACAAATAATGAACAATAATGATAATAATGGGCATGATTTACTGAGTGCTTCCTACGTGCCAGGCACAATGCCAAGCCCATAATCCTTCCCCAATCCCGGGCTCAGGAAGGTGGTGACAGGGTCACAGTAGCCAGGAAATGAACCCAGGTCTGGATGATCCCAGACTCAGGTCCAGGCCACCTCCTTCCCCCTCCAGCTCCACCCCTTTCCCTTCCCCCCCCCCCCCGAGTTTAAAGCTCCTGGGGGAAGGAGGGGAAGGCAAGTGCACACATTTCACAAGAACAAGGATTAAATAAATCAGTACATAATTAACATCATCACATTTCCCCAAGCTCGCTGACCAGAACATTGCGCTAATGAGGTCAAGGTCTTGATTTTCAGCCCTGCGAGGATCACTTCACTTCACACAGAGAAGGCTTCACTCCCGCCCTGCGGGCTGCATCCAGCCCCCAGATACTGAGGCTTAGGAGACAGGAGGACAGGGCAGGGAGAGGGTGACCGTCTCAGCACAGAAGGAGGCCCTGTGCAGAGAAAATTGCCTCAGGCAGGGCAGGACAAGAGAAAAGGCCTGTTAAATGCTTGTGGGTGCAGGTCATGTAGAGAGCAAGGACAGGAATGTCCTCTTCCTCTAGAAAGGAGGAGGTTAGCAGAAAGCAAGATCTGAGTTTGAAGACAAGATGCAACAGATGATAGAACAGAGCTTCTGAGACTTGCATCCTCTTGGGTAAAACTTTTTGGGAACATAGGATTTACAGTGATTTCTGAGGTTTTGGTTTGAGTGGGGAGATCTGTCTTTAGTGTTCTATAATGCTTGTTATATTGTTGGGAGTTCGCTCCAATTATATGGCAATCCCCCTATGACATCTGGGGAGATAAGGCTCAGTGAGTGGTGACAGCCAGACAGTCCAGCAGTGGCCAGATCCCAACCAGGAAAAGCCTGGGGAGTACATGAGATAATGTTGACACAGAAGTACTGGGCCAGTCACATAGTAGGTTTCAGTAAACATTAGTTCATTTAATTATCTCTCTCCTTTTAGCAACTCTTTCCTGGACTAGCCTACCACCAGGTTCAGGGAACTCTGATAGAGATAAGCATTATGCCAAAGGCACAGCCCAATGACTGGCTAAGTCAGAATTGGCCATGCTGTGCAGTAACAAATTAACCCTGAAATCTCAATGAATTAACAGTACGAAGGTTTATTTCTTGCTCATGCTATTCTTCCAAGGCAGGTTGGCAGGGGCACTGCTCCACATAGTCACGCAGGGACCCTGGATATTGGATACACCAAATTTCAACACATGGCTTTCATGGTTGTTACTGCAGGGATAAAAAGGCACTGGCTCTTTTTTTTTTTTTTTAAGATTTATTTTATTTATTTATTTCTCCCCCTCCCCCCGCCCCCTTTGTTGTTTGCTTTTGCTGTCTGCTCTATGTGTCTGTTTGTTGTGTGCTTGTCTTCTTTTTGTTTTTTTTAGGAGGCACCGAACCAAGCCCAGGACCTCCCACATCGGAGGGAGGTGCCCAATGGCTTGAGCCCCCTCTGCTTCAGGCACTGGCTCATAAATGCTATAATCTAGAAGTGACAGACAGCATTTCCACTTGCAGCCTATTGGCCACAACTTCTGTAGATCCACCTCGTGGTGAGGGAGCTGGGAGGATGGGAGTATTTGGTGAACAGTAAAAATTTCTTCTCCTGTAAAAGGACTCTCAGGTCTCCTGCAGCTCTGGGATTTCAGGTCTCCATGGAATGTTATTCCACAAATATTTCCTAGGTATCTGATCCAAATGCTAAATGCTGACAGTCGTCAGTTATGGCTGACTCTGTCCTCTCAGAAGTGGACTTGACTTTAAAATAATCAAAAGTTATTTGAAAACCAAATTTAAAAAATGGGCAAGAGATTGCAACAGACATCTCACCAAAAAAAGATATAAAGAATGCAAATAAGCACATGAAAAGATGCTCAGTATCATTTGTCATTAAGGAAAGGCAAATAAAAACAATAATGAGAAACTACTAGATGCCAATTAGAATAGCTAAAATCACACACACACACAAATTGACAACATCAATTGCTGGTGAGGATATGGAGCACCAGGAACTCTCATTTGTTGCTGGTGGGAATGCAAAATGTTACAGCCTCTTTGAAAGACAGTTTGGCAGTTTCTTACAAAGCTAAACATTGTCTTATCATATGATCTAACAATTGTACTCCTAGATATTTACCCAACTGATTTATAAACTTAAGTCCACACAAAAACCAGCATGTGAATATTTATTGCAGCTTTAGTAATAATTGCCAAAAAACTGGAAACAAACAAGATATCCTTCAATGGGTGAATGGATCAATGAACAGTGGTAATCTACACAATGCAATACTTTAAAAAGGAACAAGCTATCAAGCCGCACAAACACATGGGTGAATCTTAAATGCAAATTGCTAATTGAAAGAAGCCAGCCTGAAAAGGCTATCTATTGTAGGTTTCCATTTATATGACATTCTGGAAATGTAAAAACTATAGATCTCTTCCGGGAAGATGGCAGACTAGTAAGACACGGGAATCTCTTCTCCAGAAAAATAGCTAGAGGACAAGCTGAAACAGCCCCGAAAAAGATCTTCTAGGGTTTAGGTCAGCAGGTGAAGGCTGCACACCACCCAGAGGAGAGAGGGACAGAAGAGGGCAATCGCGACTACAGAACTGTGAGTTGCAAGTAGCAGCTTCTGCTGCTGCCGGCACCCTCCCCCACACTCTTCAGAATTCTCGGGCCCCAGGGCCTGCGACTGCAGACAAAGGGGGCTTCAGGGATCTGCCACTCCCGGAAAGGGGAGAGAGAGGGACACAGTCTTAGGCTGACTCAGGTTCGGACCTGAAATTTGGGCTGCAGAGCTCCACGGACCCTTCCACACAGCGGTTTGCCCTGGGAGCCCGGAAAGGACTGGAGAAATCCGATCCTCGCAACCTCCCTCTCTTCTAGCCTGGACTAATTGTTGAGGACACCACGGGAGAGGGGAGAGAGAGCCTGGGGCTGACCCTGCTTTGGACTCCCGTGTTTGGTCTGCCCTGTCCCGAGAGCCCTTCCAGGCTGGGTGGGGCTGCGCCATTGTTTGCCTTGGAGCCTGCAAGGGGCTAAAGATATACAAACCTCCCAATCTCATCCTCTACTAACAGGGACTGATTGTTGAGGATTCAGAAGGGAGTGGAAGTATTTCCTAGCTGGGAAAAGGGGGGCGCTACGAGAGAAGTCTGGAAAACTGTCTCAGAAAGTTTGAATCACAGGGCTCCTAGCCCCCAGAAAGGAAGCTCTATCACATTGATCTGGTCTGTGTCACAACAAATACGCTCCAACCAGGCATTGAATTGAGAGCTGCCAATGAGCGCCATCTCCTGGCAGACCAAAGAAGTGCACACAAGAAAAGTAAAAAGTAGGAAAGGCTTTTCCTGGCCTCTAGAGCCTCCCTGACCAAGGCCCTAGGAA
>JAKSZT010018658.1:10488309-10703283 GCA_026826555.1 Tolypeutes matacus | reverse complement strand
CTGAGGGGAGACACAGCCCTGCCCCAGGAGCCCCAGTCTGAGAGGAGACAACCCCTGCCCTCAGGGAGCTCCCAGACCAAAAAGGGTTAAATAATTCCTTGGTCAGACCTTGTTTTCCTGAGCAGGTGAGGGGGAAAGGGTCCAGCTGTCACTTAGCAGGCTCATTAGTGATGTCTGCTGGGGCCTTGCCTTCCCCAAGGATAATTATTAACAGGCCTCAGGTGTGAGGAGTGTGCAGCCCAGGCCCCACCCTCCCATCTTCCCAACTGGGCCAGCTGGGCATACTGGGGGGAACCAGAGCTGAGACTCCCCCACCCCAGAAGAGAGTCCCAGGCCTGAGTCATGATACCACCGGGCCTGGCCATGCTGCCCCTCACAGGCCCCTTCCCTCAACCAAGTCCTGCTCCGTGTTTGGTAACATGAACCTCCTCCCACTGTGGTCCAAGAGCCGCCCCAGAAGCTGCCCACCTAACTAGAGAATGGAAACTGTTCAGCATTGGGGAGCCATCCCTGTAGCCTCATTGGGGAAGGTCTGATACCCCCAAACCTGGGCCACAGCCTCTCACCTCACCTCATCAGCAGGAATTTTCCACATTTGCTGAGATTTCTGTTTGTCTTCCCCATTAGCTCAATAGCACGGATGGAAAGATGACTAAGGTAATTAATGACTGACCGTGACCAGGACAGAGGGGCCAGGCCAGGCGGGGGTGGCAAGGGCTGGAGTGCGACTGAGCAGGCTGTGAGTCAGCCAGAAAGTGGGAGCGCTGTGACTGCAGCAGGCCCAGGAGCCTCAGGGGAGGGGGCCCAGAGCAGACCCACCAGAGCCTAGGGCCGAGGGATCAAGTGACATCTTCAGCCTCGTTACTGTGGAAACGGCTCCAAACCAAGGCTGCCTCCTCCAAAAAGGGCGTGAGCCCTGGATGGGTCAGTGGGCCTGAGAAGGGCGATCCTATCCTGCGACCACAGATGGGGGCCCCTCCGCAGCCCGAGCCTGACCCTCAAAGTGCTCACGTTCAGAGGGGTATTGACAAGGGAGTGGGGGGACCACTGCAAGCCCAGCCCTTTCCCTGGAGAAAGAGCCCAACCTGAACCTCTTGCTGATGGGTTTGGGGGAGGGTGTCCTAGAACCTTCTTCCTGTGGAGCATCCCAAACAGGCCCCCAGCCTTTCCCTTTCCCCCTCACCTACTCAGAAAAACAAGGTCTGGCCAAGGAATTAATTAACCCTCTTTGGTCTAATAGCTCCCTGAGGGCAGGGCTGTGTCTCCCCTCAGGCTGGGGCTCCCTGAGTCCCTGGAGCTCTCCTATGTCAGCACACATGCCCCTATTAAAAAGTCTGTGGTTGTGGAGTGGGTGTAGCTCAGTGGCTGAGCATGTGCTTCACAGGAGCAAGGTCCTGGGTTCAATCCCCAGTACCAGCCCCCCCCAAAAAAGTCTTTGACATACACCCTAATATATTTTATAAATAATTTACATGTACTGCCATACTAATAAATTATATTATATTTTAAAATACACACAATAGAAGTTTAAAAAGATAAAAGTTTCAAGAATCAACTCAAAATGGATCAAAGATCTAAATATAAAAGCCAGGACCATAAAACTACTAGAAGAAAATGTAGGGAAACATCTTCAAGACCTTGTAGTAGGTGGTGGTTTCTTGGAGTTCACACCCAAAGCACGTGCAACAAAAGAAAAAGTAGATAAATGGGACCTCCTCAAAATTAAACACTTTTGCACCTCACAGGACTTTGTCAGAAGGGTGAAAAGGCAGCCGACTCAATGGGAAAAAATATTTGGAAATCACATATCTGATAAGGGTTTATTATCCAGGATATATAAAGAGATGTTACAACTCAACAATAAAAAGACAAATGACCCAATTTAAAAATGGGCCAAAGACTTGAATAGACATTTCTCCGAAGAAGAAATACAAATGGCAAAAAAACACATGAAGAAATGCTCAACATCACTCATGATAAGGGAAATGCAAATCAAAACTACAATGAGATATCATTTCACACCTATCAAAATGGCCACTATTAAAAAGACAGAGAACTACAAGTGTTGGAGAGGATGTGGAGAGATAGGAACACTTCTTCACTGTTGGTGGGAATGCAGGATGGTACAACCACTATGGAGGACTGTTTGGCAGTTCCTAAAGAAGTTGAATATAGACTTGCCACGTGACCCTGCAATACCACTACTGGGTATATACCCAGAAGAAATGAGAGCAGTGACACGAACAGACATCTGCACACCGATGTTCATAGCCACATTATTCATCATTGCCAAAAGTTGGAAACAACCCAGGTGTCCATCAACAGATGAATGGATAAACAAACTGTGGTCTATTCACACGATCGAATATTATGCAGCTGTAAGAAGAAATGAAGTCATAAAGCATATGGCAACATGGATGGATCTGGAGGACATTATGTTGAGTGAAGCAAGCCAGACACAAAAGGACAAATACTGTGTGAATGCATTACTATGAACCAAATATATTGTGTAATATATTGTTTGATTCACACACACAAAAAAAAAACAAAAAAACAAACAAAAAACAAAACAACAAAAAAATTTACATTTATCCATTACATTTAATTGAGAAATGTATATATTTATTCATCTGTGTTTACTTTTTAGTTTTTTATTACTTATGTTTTCAATTATTAAATGTACAAAATAAAGTTAAAAAAATGGTTAAAAACAGAAAAAAAAAAGCTATAGAGATGGTAAACAGACCAGTGGATTCCAGGGTTTTGGGGTGAGAAGAGTATTGAATAAGTGAATCATGGGGGATTGCTTAGGGTGCAGAAACTATCCTAAATGATACTATAATGGTAGGTATATGATACTATGAATTTGTCAAAACCATAGGACTTTACAGCACAAAGAATGAGCCTTAATGTATGCAAATTAAAAAAAAAAAAAACATTTAGGAGGTTGGGAGATCTCAGGATGGAATGCAGGTTGTGATAAAAAGAATCTGTTTTACAAAAGTATGAATCAACCTCAATAAGAGGGTAAGGGAGTAGATGCAACCTTGGAAATGAGTGTAGTCGGTAAGACTACAGACAAAAGGAGCTGTACATAAGCACTGTACTCTATTTAATAAGGTTGTTTTCCACAGGGATATGGGTTAACAGTTCTGAAACCACTATACATGTATACTGGAATGGAGGAATTAAGTATATGAATGGTGGAAGGTAAGAGCCAGGTTTTTAACTGTAGAGGGGGAAGTTACAGACAAGCAAGGGGAGAGGGCTGGAAAGATCCACATAGTAATAGATGAGAGTTAGAGATATCAGTATGAACTCATGTTTAGCTTAATACAGACATAGATGCTTACAAGTAGGAATACTTATAAGTATGTGTTATATATATATTGGTGAGAATATATACACATATTTCCTTGCTTTGTCTGCTGAGAGGTTCTAGAAGCAATGACACCCCAGTAGCAGCAAGCATACCTAGTGCCCAGATCTTGGTTTCTAATACCATTCTCCAATAAAAGGAACCAGGACTCCTTGGAGAAATGGTTGATTTTAGAATTGGGGCAGGAAATATACAAGATGAGCCTAGAGCATCTTAAAGTGCCAGAAAGTGAGAAAGTGCTAAAAAATCCCCACAGGAGTCAACTGAAAGAGCTCCCAGTGGCAAAAGCTGGAACAATTTGAACACAAAAATAGATAAAGTAGTATTGGATTATAACCCAAAGTATAGAATAAATATCCACAAATTCATACTGCTATAAGTGATTAAATAAATAAATGGAGGAGAAATACACAAATCTCCTATGCAGAAGAATTTCCAATAATTTATATAGATACTCTCAAGGAGGTGGAACCTAGCTCCCAACTTCTTAAGTATAGGTTATTGCATAGTGACTTCCTTCCAAAGAGTAAAGTATGCAAGGGGATGTGGGTGGGCAGGAGTCACTTTACAGCGGAGAAACCTGACAAACACTCCCTTGGCCAGGTGATCAGGGCCAACATATACAGTGAAAAGTCATGTTGATAGTATGTACCCTTGATATGACATGATGAAAATGGCAGCTTACCACTGTGGTCTTTTCCCCAAAAATCTCTCACCCCAGTTTAATCATGAGAAAAACAGCAGACAAATCTCAATTGAGGGATAGTCAACATAATACCTGTATTGGTCTGCCAAAGGGGTGCCAATACAAAGTGCGAGAAATCTGTTGGCTTTTAAAAAGGGTGTTTGTTTGGAGTGAAAGCTTATTCCCAAGGCCATGGAAAATCCAACTCAAGGCACCATAAGAGGTGCTTTCTCACTAAAGTCAGCTGCCACGTGTTGAAGTAAGATGGCAGGTGATCTCTGCCTGGTCTCTCCTTCCCCTCTGGGCTTCCTCTTCCTCTTGAGCTCCATGGTCCCAGCCTCTTAAGGCTTCATGCTTAAGTGATCCTGTAGTCCTCTCTCTCCTGGCATAGGGCTTGTTTCTTTCCAGGCTTCCTATATTAGAGCTTTCTTTCTGTCATATGGGAGGATCAAAAATGACAGAGCTCTTTCTTCTTGTGTCTGTCTGTGTAGGTGTCCATTTATATCAGACCAGCAAGAGGGTGGGGACTCAAAAGCCCAAAGCAATCTTATCAAATAATCTAATCAAAGGCTCTTCAGCTGACTTTAAGGCAATCAAAGGGTATCACACCCAGAGGAATAGATTAGTTGACAAATGTAATCTTTCTCTTTTGGGGATTCATAAAATAATCTCAAACTGCCACAATACCTGACCAGTATTCCTCAAAACTGTCAAGGCCATCAAAAACAAGAAAAATCTGAAAAACTGTCACAATCAAAAGGAGCCAAAGGAGACATGACACCTAAATGTAATATGGTATCCTAGGTGGGATCCTGGAACATAAAAAGGGAAGGAAATCTGAATGAAATATGGGCTTTAGTTAATAGTAATGTTATCATCAATTGTGACAAATATCCCATACTAATGTGAGATGCTTATTACAGGGGAAACTGGGTGTGGCATATATGGGAACTCTCTGTCCAATCTTCGTGATTCTTCTATAAATCCAAAACTATTCTAAAATTAAAAGCTTTTTTTTTTTTTTAAGGCATTTAAAATTAAGCCAAATGGATGTGATGGATTAAATTGGTCAATCACTTTGGGTAAAAAAATGCTGAGTTCACTTGTCTTCAAACATGCGTGTGAATATAACTACAAAAGGGCAGCGCAAAAATGGATGGCAAATGGATGTTTGTGGAGGCAGGAGATACCTCAGGGCAGATTCACCACAGGGGAAGCCACTGGAAGGAGCGGAGGGACTAGGACGGGGTAGGACAAAGACTTGCACTTTGACCTTTTCAGCTGTGCACCTGTTAATATAAATAAATAGAATATAAAACAGAAACCAGAGCAAAAATGCACTGAACAAAGCAGGAGGATCAGAATAATTGCTCCCTCCTGAGGTGAGTGCTTTGAATGATGACCTCACTCAGGTGTAAAAGTTCTGATTTTTTTTTTTTTTTTATCCCTTGACCGCTTTCTAGTCACACCTGATGGAAAGGGTGTTTCAGGGACAAGGTGGTGCAGTGGACATTAGAATCCCCATCCACACCAGCTGTGTAGTCCTGGGAGGTTACCCAGCCTCTCTCAGCCTTGTGCTCTCGTCACTATAACGGGGTCAGAAATCCCTACTTACCGTGTGTTGGTGGGAAATGGGAGGGGAGGTCTGTGAGCTGACGAGCCCAGGGCTGGGCATGGGGTTGGGTGGTGGCAGGAAGGTGCCAAGGGTCCAGCTCTTGCCAAAACAAATCTCTGTCCCAAGCCCTGTGGCCGGCAGCGCTGAGGCCGGCCACCCACCCCCACCCACTGGGGTCTTCCTGGGGCCGCCAGGCTGTGGCCATCGTAAATAGTTTCACTGTGTTTACATAGCGGTAACATGCGTGCTACCTTTCCCAGTGACCACATTCCAGAGGGCCATCGCGGGTGATTTACCTCGCCCCGCGCGGCCGCCAGCCCTTGCAGTGGGTGGGTGGCCTCTGGGGCCCAGCTCTGTGTCCTGGAGCAACTGTTTTTAGAGGGCTTTATGCCTCCTCCTTGCCCTTCTCCACCACGTGTGTGTTCCAAGGCTGGGGATTTCTCCGCAGGCTTCCCAGGAGTCTGGGGATGGGGGTTCTGAGAGGTCTTTCCGGGCCAGACCTCTACCCTCCTCAGCCAGAGTCTCCCCTCCCGCCTCTCTGGCCCAGGGCAACCAGGTGTTTGGAACTTGCCCATCACATTTATGGTGATGATTGGACACGGGCTCCAGCCCTGCTCTCGGCTCTGGTGCCCACCGCAGCAGCAGCCCTCAGCCAAGAGAACAATAACTAACATCTTTTGAGCACTTAATAGGTACCAGGTACCATTTTTCATGCCTTACATCCTAGTAAGGAAGTGCTGATACAATCCCTTTTTTTTTTTTAAGATTTATTTTATTTATTTATTTCTACCCCCCCCCCAACCCTTGTTTGTGCTTAGTGACTGCTCTCTGTGTCCGTTTGTTGTGTGCTCATCTTTTTTTAGGAGGCACTGGGAACCCAACCCAGGATCTCCCATGTGGGAGGGAGGTGTCCAATGGTTTGAGCCACCTCTCCTCCTGCTTGCTGTATCTCTCATTGTATTTCCTCATTGTGTCTCTTCGTTGCATCATCTTGTTGCATCATCTCATTGTGTCAGCTCGCTGCACCAGCCCTTCACGTCAGCTCGCTGTCTTGCTTGTCTTCTTTAGGAGGCACCGGAAACCCAACCCGGAACCTCCCATGTGGTAGGTGGGCACCCAAATGCTCGAGCCACATCTGCTTCCCACAAGCCCCTTTTAAAGAAGAGGAAACCAAGGCAGGGAGAGTTTATGCAGCTTGCCTTAGGACAGACAGTAGTAAGGGACAGAGTCCAGATTTAACCAGGCCACCGGCATTCCCAGCAGCCCCCTTCTCCACCTCTCCAGTGCTGTGGGCCCTGCCCGCACAGTCTGGCTCCTGGGTGGGGTGAACAGCTGGGAGGTGGAGTCTAGGGAGCAGAGGCTTGCTGGGCATCCAGGGCCCCCTCCACGTACATGTGCCCCCGGGCATGCAGGCACCTGGTGCACACCAAGAGAGCATGGGCACCTCCCACACAAACATGAAGATGTGCATGTGTCTCACGCCTGTGTTCCCACCCACACGTATCACATCCTGCGTCATAAGACCCCCAAATACATGAACAAGCATATATCTCTATGCACTCCCCATATGCGTCACCGTACACATGTACATCCCCCACACGTGCACTCCCACACACACACACACACGGTGTGCACAGGAGCTCAAGGGTGGACAGCATGTGCTGTCACTTTGCTAACCAAAGGATCTAAGGAGAAGGGGGCTGAGGTGGAAGTTCTCGCATTATTTCATGAGTTCACTCAATTTTCTAAGTTCCCACTCAGCCCAGCCCCTCAGCGCCCCCTGTGCAGGGCGGAGGAGGGCCAGGAGCCAGTGGACACACTCATCCTTGTTGCCAAGAGTCAGCCTGGAGGGTGCAGGTTCACAGCCGCCTCCAAGTTCCTGCCTGCTCCGTGCTGGGAACCCCCCAGACCCTGGGCTCTCCTGAGGGTTTGAGGTCTCGGGATGGTCAAGCCAGGGACTCTGGATGCCTGTGGCCAGGTCCCCTCCCCAAAATATACACAGCCAAAGCCGCAGCACAGCATCATTGGGAAGCCGGGTGGGGGTAAGTCACCAAGTAGGCCCAACCCCAAATGCCTGCCCACCTGCTGTCCCTGCAGCGTGCTGTCCTGGCTCTCTCCCCTATGACCTCCAAGAAGGTCTGCAGCATGAGTCCTCTTGAAGTGCCCCCCACCCCGCTATGGGTGACGTGGGCCCTGACCAGGCAGGGAGGGGCCAGAATTTTTGCAGAGCCTCTACTGTCCCAGAATCATGACAAGAAGAAGCCCCAAACAGGGAGCTGGGCAAATGGCCAGGGACCTGTGCAGATACAGAGGGCCCCACACTTGGAAGGCCCCAGTGCCCTGCTGTCACTGTCTTGAAATTCTTAATAGTTTTGGAACAAGGGCTCCACAAATTACGTAGCTGGTCCTGCCACTGGCTGAGGCTCTCTGTGCCCAAGACGGGTACAGCCCTCCCCCTGCCCCCGCCCTTGACTTTCCACCCTCCTGTACGCCCCTTGGCACCCCTGCCACTGCCAGCTCGGCCTCCTGCCCTGGGCTGGCCCCGACTGCTGCCATGTGGGCGGCTGTGGTTTCCCGGCGCCCACAGCCTGGCCACAGTGTTTGAAGATGCACTTCGGCAGTGTCTTCAGATGGTGTTCCTTCTGTCGCCCAGCCTGTGGTCACCCTGCTGGTTCCTGCCCTGTGGTCGTCTGCCTCCTGCCCACCCAGGGCCCGGGAAGGGGTGGGAGCGCTCAGCCCAGAGGCAGCCTCTGGTTCAGAGCCCACGTGCAGCTCAGCCCGGGCCCACCTAAGGGACAGCCAACTCTCAGCTTGCGGAACCTTGGCTGCCTCAGTGGTCCAATGGGGATTGATAAGCCCTCCCAGCAGCGCTGGGGGGAGGATGCATGGTGACATGTAGGAAGCACTCGGTAAGAAGCCCGACACAGAGTGGGTGCTTGGAGAGCATTTAGCTTTAGTCTCTCATTAATTCAGCATTTACTGGATGCCTACTAAAACCCAGGCCAGCAAAGAATGGCTCCTGCTGAAAGAACTCATGCCTAAGGAGATGGGGCTGGGGAGCTAGGAGCAGGCGCTGTAGGCAGAAGTGTAAGCAGCGTCACTAGAATGCAAGCAGAGTGCAATACGCTAGAGGACATGCTCCAGTGGTGGGGAATCCAGGAAGGGGCTATGACTCGCCTAGGCCAGGACCCCACACACAGACACAGACACCACGCATCAGCAAACTCTGCCGTATCCCTAGCTGAGCTGAAGGAGGCCGGTTCTCCTGCTCAGCAGCTGTGTGCTGTGTTCTCAGGTTCAGCTTTGCTCTTCCGGGCATGAGCTGGGGTGTTCTTGACGGGCTGTGGTGTCCTCTGCTTGGGCATCTTCCACACTTCTTTCTAGCCCTTTGGCTAACCGTGTAGTTATTAAGCACCTCCTGTGTGCCCAGCACCTGCAAAGGCTCAATGACCATCCTTGGGACACACCACAACAGCCCCCAGGAGACCCCCTCAAGCCAACTTTTGCCTTTGCTTTGCCTCCTCAGGTGACTGCTGGAGAGGCCAGCGTGTACCCCATTTCCATGTCTAACAGTCTTGGGTACCCCCAGTTAGTCTCGGGTTTGTCTGAGGGAAAGCGATAGCCAGCTGCAGAACATCCATGCATGTCACCCCTTCCATGTCTCAGACTCCCCCTGCCTGACTGTTGGGGTCACTGGTCTTCCCAGGGGCCCAGCACACCCTGAACAAGGCTTGGTGAGGACAGACTTGGCATGGGGATGAGCTAAGTGAAAGGGGTAGTCTTAGGTGCATCTACAGGGAGGTTTTTGTTGTTGTTTTTGTTTGTGTTTCTTTTGGAGGTCCTGGGGATTGAACTCAGGACCTTGTACATGGGAGGCAGGCGCTCAACTACTTGAGCTACATCTGCTCCCCTAAAGGGAGGTTTGATCGGGCAGTGGCATGACCACCTTGCTCTCCAAAACCTCCCTCTGCTGGGTGGTAGGGAAGGGCTTGCGGGGGGCAATGGTGGCCACAGGAAGAGCCGATAAGAAGCCACTGCAGTGTCTGGACACCTGCTTGTGGGAACCTGAACACTCGGAATGGGTGGGGGCTCGAGAGGGATTTGGACAGAGAGCAGTTGCCTTCCCCGCCTGCCGCACTTGTACCACCCGTTGGCCTGGAAGCATCCATCCTTCCCACGGCAGATACCTCGTCCAGTCCCATCCCCGGGGCTCTGAATTATTCAGTCTGGGAATCAGGCAGTGAATCTTAGGTCTGCCGCAGGCCACATGATAGATTTTTTTTTTATTAGCTGTCCCTCGTTAACTCATAATTGCAATCATGTAACATTTAATAGAGGCACAAAGCGATCCCCATCGCTGCCCCACAATCATTCATTAGCTAACAAGATGGAATGGCTCATAAAAAAGGGCTGTTTAAAAAAATTCCAGAGAAACAGAAAGCAGGAGGTGATGCAAGCCCTGGCTAACAAAAGCTGAGGGCTGGGGGAGGCGTGAGCATGAGCGGGTGTGAGCAGAGAACCCTGCCCTGATAAGCCACTGAGCAGCTCCCTCCTCCCCCTGCCGCCTGAGTCAGAGAAGCCGGAATGTGTTAAAAATCGAGCAATATAATTAGCAAGTTGCATCATGCCCCTCGATTAAAAATTACAATGGGCACAAAGAGAGTGGATGAAGGAACAAGGATTAGATGGGTAATCTAATGCTGGGGAGGGGGGTGGGGGCCCGGGAGCCACCTCTGGGCCACTCGGGGACCGTGGTAGTCTCTGCCCACCGTGTCACCAGGTCTGCTCAATGCCTGCTTTGTGTAGCTTGGGATAATGATTTACAAACTTGAGGAATCAGAAGGTGCGAAAAGAAGATGACCCTCTTAACCCTGCCATTGTCTGCCGGGGACTGGAATGCGCAGCAGCTCCCCCCGCCCCGTGCACCTGTACACACGGAGGCTGTTTGAGGATGGGCCAGGTGACGAGCCCTCTTGGGGGCTGGACCGATAAGATCTAATGGGGCTGAGCAGGGGGGATCAGGGGACACCACCAGGCATGACTGACACTCAGCAAACAGAGACGGACCCGAGTGACCCATGGCGGCTTCTCTCTGAGGAAGGGGGCGTATGGGGGCAACTCAGAGGAGATGGTAGAGTGAGCTCTGTCCTGGGGTTTGGGGACCTGGATTAACCCAGGCCTCGCCACGACCGGTGCGCCAGGAGAGTCTGGACAAGCTCTTCCTCCTCTCTGTGCCTCAGTGTCCCCATTACACTCTGCCACCAGCAGGTTATACAACCAGGGCGTCATTTCCCACCTTTGGGCCTTAGTTTCCCTGTCTGGACTTGCTACAATATATTGCATGACCTCGGACAAGCTACCTTCCCTCTTTGGATTTCAATTCGCCCCTCTACAATGAGAGAGGTGATCCAAACAATCTGTAAAACTTCCTCAGCTTGGAACTTGCCTGGGTCTAGGATGAATTCCGCTTTCCTAAAACCTAACCTACTAACCTGGTCCCTGGGTAATGGGGGAGACAGACTGGTGGCCGTGCAGTCTGGACATCTGCGTGGACGAGGGCCCAGTGAGGCAGAGGGGAAATCAAAGGTCAGCACACGGCAGGCTCGGACAAATCAAGGCGCTGGTGGCACTGTCTTCCCTGAGCCCCTGTAGACACACCCTCGACTTCCGCCTGGTGGCAAAGATTTGGCCTTTCAGCTTGGCCTCTGCAAACAACCTTTACACCACAATGTTTTCTTAGCAGCCCTATTCTTATGCACAGGAAATAATCCAATTAACTTTATTATCTCTGTAGAGAACGTCAAGGATACAGATTTGGCCTTAAGTTCAGTGAACTGTGCTCTCTCTTAAAAGGAAAACCACAGAGTTAGGGCAACTGCCCTATGGGAAACTTGGTTGGAACAAGGTCTGGACCCAGCAAAGTCTCACTCTGAGCTTGGAAGAGAGATCCCAGCTGCCCCCCGCACCGTGGAACCTCCGCCACTCCAGACCTATGCCTTCTCTCTGGGCCTCAGTTTCCTCAACTCTCAACAGGTAGAGCAGACCAGGTGCTCTTAGCAAGTAAGTGTGGGAGGCTGGGATGGAATCCCCGCTGGCCCTGCCTTTGCTCAGACCCCCAGAGGCACCCGCCTGAGCTACGCAGAGGCTCCCCAGGGCTCAAGCTGCCACCTCTCCACCATTTCCCACTCCATGGAAGTGGTTGCCCTAAATGGTTGGTTCTTTCCCAGCCGCCCCCAGGCCTCTGCCCCATTCTCATTGCCTGCATGATCCTTCCCTTGTCCTGCTGGGCACTTAGAATCAGTCTTTAGGACCCCACCCTAGTGTCCCCTCCTCCCAGAAGCCCTCCTCCAGGTGCCCCCTGTGCTCCCCCACTTGAGGAAACCTCTCTCTCAGCAAGTACAAGTCAGAGTGAGAGGGGAGCTGTATGTGTCTCTGCCCCATGGACTGTGAGCACCCACGGGTGGAACTGGTGTCCCTCACCCAGGGCTGTGCCTGCATACAGTCAGCGCCCAGTGGTGTCTTCGTTGTTGAACTGCTGCCATAGCCCGAGCCCCGGGGCTGGGAGGTGAAGTCTGGGAACCTGCGCAGTCATTCCTTTATTTATTCATTTGTGTAATCTGGTTATATGTACTAAGCATCTACTGTGCAGAACCCTGGGGTGCCCTGGTCCTGGGGGGAAATGTTCCAGAAGCCCGCCCCAGGGTGGGCAGTGCCCAGTGAAGCTGCACCTTATCGACAGCTATCTCTAGGCTCCCTCAGACAGCAGAAGCTGGGCTTGAGGAGATGGTGAAGGGGACAGGGGCCCTGGAGGCGTCTTTTCACCCATCAGGAGGTGGTAGAATGCCCTCCTGTTGGCGGGGCTCCTGGCCTTGTTGCCGCATGGCTGAGGCAGGTGACCACTCTGCCCCCGTGTCAGGATGACATTAGATCCTCAAGTCATGACCTCGCCCAGGCATTTGTCCTTGGGTCCCGTCTGTTTCCGAGCCAAGAGCCAAAATAACAGCAGCCACAGCCACTTGGACACCAAAACATAGGACAGGTATGGGTGTTCCATTGGATCAGACAGAAAAAGGGAGACAGAGATGGGGGAAGTTTGCCTGAGGTCACACAGCCTGGAAGATGCCTCCTTTCCTCCATCCCTACCCTCTGGGGATGAGCTGCCTCCCAACTTGGTCTTTACCACATCCATTGTAGGTGGAAATGGGAGTGATAATAATAACTACGTATATCCGGACACCCAGTATATGCCTGGCATGGTTTTACATACTTTATTTTCATTCATTCAATCAATAATATTTATTGAGTGCCAGGCACCATTCTAGGTACTGGGGATACGTCCGTGAGCAAGACAAAGCCCCTGCTCTCAGGGAGCTCACATTCGAGTGGGTGAGACAGACAATAAACCAAGAAGTGACTAAATAGGCCAGGTGGTGAGAAGTAGACCAGGAGGAGTGGTCAGCTAAGGTCTTTATTCAGTGCCATTTGAACAGACCCCTGAAGGAAGCAAGGGAGGAGGCATGGAACTATCTGGGGATGAGAGTTCCAGGCAGTGAGAACAGCAAGTGCAAAGGTCCTGAGGCAGAAACCTGTTTGATGTGCTCAAGGAAAAGCCAGGAGTACCTGCTGTGGCTGGAATGAAGTGAGGGAAGAACAGAGTGTGGGAGATGAGGTATTTTAAGGGCTTGGATTTTAGGTGTGCGTTAATTCATTTAATGTCCCAACAATGCTGAGTTTCAGGTACTAGTGTTATCCCCTTAAGTTGATGCAGAAACTGAGATAAAGAGAAGGAAACGAATCTGCCTGAAGTCATGATGCAGGCACATGGCTCTTTGCTGGTGGTTTATGGTGCCCTTCATGGCACGAGTGCGAGTTCTCAGTCAAAGGTGCGAATAAGTCTCACCCAGGGAGCTTGTAAATAACCCAGATTATCAGGTTCCTAATTTTAACAAACTGCCCAGGTGATTCTGACAGAATCTTCATAACCTCAGATTTGGTGAGCTATTGAGAGATGGCTGTGGGCAGGATGGAATACAGGAGTAAGCATTGGGCCAAGAGCCTAACTCTGGCTCTTCTTTGATCTCTGAGTGGCCACAATCACTGGTCTTTTCTGAACTTCAGTCTCTTCATCTGTGAATTGAGAGGCGTGATCTTCATCAGTGAATTCTCCACTTGCTTTTTAGCAGTAGAATTCTCTATTCAGTCAGGTCTGAGATGGAGCCCAAGATATGAAACTGGTCAAAGGAGCTTTATTTTGAAGGATGGGGTGGGGTTCATTATCCCCTTAGCAACTCCTGAAAGGACAACTTACCAATTTCCTGAAGCTCCAGTCTCTGGAGAACCCAAACACCTGGCCAGGTGCTCTGAGTTCTAGATACCCACTGGGCTCTCTCTTCCCAAAACAATGTCCCCTGGAATGGCCCAAAGTCCTCATGTGGTCCTGTAAACCCTGTTCAGGGAGCATCACAAAGAGCACACACCAAGCCACAGCTCTGAGTTCTGGAGAGGCCTGAGGCTGTCGATGGGAGGCCTGGGGTTGGGACACATGGGGTACTTCCTTCAGCTCTCCAGTGTCCTCCATCTTCTCCCTGCCCTTCCTGGGGAGGAAGAAGTGGTGTGGTCCAAACACTGGGGATGACCCTTGGACCACTTGTTTGGGACCAGGACGACAGAAGCCAAGCAGCCAAGCAGCTTCTGCACAAGCAGGACCTTTGACAGCTTGGTTTTACTTCCCTTCTTTGCCATGGACTAGTGAGAGCACCTCAGTCAGAGCACACCCCTGGAACTGGCCATGTCCCTCTATACCCATCCTCTCTGGGACCCCGTCATGGCCATTTCACAACCCTGGAGAGACCAAGCTTCCTGCCTGGGGTCACATGGCTACAAAAGTGGTGACACCTGTCCTGGAACCCCAAATCCAGAGCTTCGCCGCTTGTGCTGGGGTCCTCTTTGGCAAGGGAGACAGCAGGAGACAGACTGACAGGCAAATCCCTGCCCTGACAGAACCTACACCTTATCGAGAGAGGGGCTAACCTCAGAATGAAGCCAAGCTCCTTCTTTACATCCTCAACATCCAGCACAGTCCCTTGCATACAGCAGGTGCTCAATAATTGTTTGTGATAATCATGATGCTATGGAACGGGATGTGAAATGAGTTTCCTATTCAAGAGGACTTGATCTCTATTTGGTGTTTGCGTTTCCCATCCATACACTGGGAATTATAATGCTTATGTTCCTGGCCTGGCTGTGAACAGGTGTTTATTGTTTTTTGTTTTAGGGGAAGGATTTATTGGGCACTACACAGCAAGATAAAAATCACATTTCCCCCAAAACAGAGTGGTAAAACTTTATGCAGGCACTACTGTCTGCCTTGCCTCCAGGCCTTGTGACAATACCACAGGATGGAAACAATTCTCCTCATTTTATGGATAGGGATACTGAGGGTTGGGAGTCAAACCCACCTGTCTATCACCAAAGCTCGAGTTCTTTCCACTGCATTCTGCTGCCTCCCTTCTAGGGTCCTTGCACCCAGCAAGGGCTTGTTAAAATCTAAGCCCCCAAGAGTAAAAGGGCAAGACTGAAATGAGCCCTTAGGATCTCTCCTTTCCAGTTACAAATACCCAGGGGCCTTGGGAGGCAAAGACCGGATTTGAACTCTTGGCACAGGGATCCCCATCTTGGGCCAGCATGTGACATGACTGAGGGCTGGATCTTCAGCCTTTCTTCTGTGTGTGGGGTAGGAGGCGGTTGGCCCTCGAAGTCCCATTCTCCCCAGAATGGACGTGGGTTGCTTCCGAAGGCCTCATCGGGGTCTGCTTTCTCTGAGGGCTTGGCTGTTGCACTGAGTCTGAAAGCCTGTCTCTTCAACACGGCATGTGGCTTCTCCGGCCACCCACGGCAGAGCTGTAGCCTTGGGGAGACAGAAGCCCTGAGGCAAGAGGCTGGGCTTGACCTGGGGGACAGCTGGCTCCTGTGGGGAGACCCCGATTGAGTGGGCTCGGGCATGGCATGGGATGTGACCCACGGGTACACCTAAGCCATGATCCTCTGGTGTCTGCAGCTGCTCCTGGGACCACCCCATGAGACAGAGGCTACTGAGCCCCCCAAGAGTCCTGAGGGGCCCGAGGGGGGTGGTCTTTCCTCAGCTGGATTTATGTGTATGTGCATGTGTGTGAGTGAGTGTTTAACAAGGAGTGGGGCCTGCTCGGCTTCTGAGCCTGGAATTTATACAGCCCCTCGTTGGCGGCTGCAGTTTATCTTGAGTGAAAGAATAATAAACTCAGTTGACAGGATGATGTATTCAAAGCATCTTCCTGTCACAGCACAGAGCCCTGCCCGCTGTTGATGTCTGGCATGGTGGGGACCGTGTTATCGAGGGTTTGGCCCCCGCGTATTGTCAACAACGCATTGTTTGCAGGTTTGGGGCAAGGCGGAGATGGGCCGGCCTGGGAGGAAGAAGGGGTGGTATCTGGCCACATGGGCTAAAGGATGGTGGTCCAGATGGGGTGGGAGAAGCTTCTGCCTTTGATGGAAGGCCCAGCCCCTCCTCCCTGCCCTGCTTGGGGAAGAATCTGCCCTATTGACGTCCAGTGGGTCCAGGTCAGCACCAGAGGCACAGGTTCGAACTCTGGCCTCACTGTACCCCACAGGGTTGGGCCAACTGCTCCCACTCCTCACTCATTGTTCTCAGAAGCAAGCAAAGAGGGCTTCAGAGAAAAATGTGGAACTTGCTAAACCCTGGAAAAAGCGAGGGAAAACCAATATCCTGGGCTCTCTTATTAGGGCGTGAACCCCAATTCCCCCCAACACCTCCACTGGGTGACCCGGGGCCGGTCCCCTGACCTCTCAGAAACTTCCTTCTCTCCCTTACCCATCCTCTCTTACAAGCAAAATGGCTGCCACTCATTAAGGGCTGGTTATGGGGTGAAATAAAATGAGGATCAGGCAAGAACTTTGAAAATTTGGAGGCAGAAGATAAATTCAAATTATTTTTACCTCTCAAAGCCCCCTAAACACCAGGCAGGAGAGCCTTGGCTTCTGCATTGGCCATTGTGCTTCTCCTTCAACCCCCGTTGCTGGAAACGCCTTTTTCTCGTACCTAACCTCAGGCTTTGCTGCAGTTTTTAGCATCCCGTGGTCCTCAAACACTTTACACATTTGTACCAGTTCCAGTTCTTTGCCAAGGCACCTCCTCTTTTCTTGCCTAATGGCCCCAGATTCCTTTCTTGCTTCTGGGCTGGGGGCTCCCAGCTGAACAGGTTCTAGAATGCCACCTTGCTACAGGAACTGAGTCCTGCACCTAGAAAGCAGGGTTGCTCTCCTGGGGTTGGGGGTGCTGCAGGGGGCATTGATGGGGACAAAGAGGCAAAGGAAGCCCCCCCACTCTGAGTGCTGTTAAACATCTCGCCCCATTCCAGGAGTTGGTTTGGAACCTCATTACTCCCATTTTACAGATGGAGAAACAGAGTCTGGGGAAGATTTAGTCTCTTGCCCCCTGGCAAGTGGCATTAGGGAGAGTCAAGCCCCGAAGGTCTGGCTGGCTCCAGAGCTTCACTTACCACCACCTCCCCCCTTTCCGAAGGAGACCATGAAAAAAGCCATCCAGAGTCTGTGGGGATCCGAAGCAAACAGCTGGACAGGGTGGGGCCAAGGCTGCTGGAAGAACCAGGGGAAGTCAGGGCTTGTGGGGACTGGACAGGAGCAAGGAGAGGTGTGGGGGCAAAGGCTTAGAGGCTGGCTCAGGTCCCAGAGAGAAGGCAGGAGAGGAGCTCCCATCTGAGCTCAGGCCATGTGTGTGTGCAGGCCCCCCTGGACTGGGAGGAATTCGGGGAGGAGGACAGCGAGGTTGTAAGGTAGGCAATGGTCTCCTCACTCATGCATTCATTCATCTCTTGTTTATCCCATCATTCCATCCTTTATATGCCCAGGAAGCCAAGTCCCGCAGAATCTCATGGGAAAGGCAGATCTGTCAACAGATGGGGGCTCCCATGGTCCCCAGCCAACTATCCATCCACCCATCCCACATGCATTGAGGGCCTACTATGTGTCAGGCCCTGAGCTCCAGTGAGGACTTGTCCTCAATTCTCACAGTCCGGAGAGAGGCTGAGGAAAGTGGACAGACTCCTATACACCATGTGTTTATGTGTACATTGAGCCAATCAATCTTTGAGAGCCATCCATGGAAGGCACAGGAACCAGGGAGAGAAGCAGGATTCACGACTGCCCTTGGTGAGCTCAGGCTGGTCAGGGACACAAGGCAAGAGCACAAGCACATCAGCTCCAGTGCACAGAAGGCTGTGAGAAATGCTGAGCAAGAAGTGGGAGGGGCACACAGACGGTCCCCAGAGGGAAATGACCGTGCATTTGAATTGTGTTCATTCCTTCATTTGCTACTGAGACTTTTTTGTGCACTTAGCATTGCTGGGAACAACAGGGGGAGGCTGTCTTTCTGATGGGCAGACCATGTTCTTGGCCAAGCTCATGGGGAAAGCCAAGCTAAGGGTGGAGACCGCACTCATGGGGACGGAGAGTCGCAGACCTGCCCAGCCACTCGGAGGGGGCAGTAGTTAGGAGCACTTAGAGGTGCAGCCTGGGGCAGGTAGAGGAAAGCTGGGCCCTGGGGGAGGCTGCATCTGGATCATCCTGTGTTCCAGCCCCAGCCCCTGAGTGACTGAAGTCCAGACCACATGATGCAAGCAGAGGGGGCCTCCAAGGGTGAGGGAGGAGATGGGGGGTTACAATCTGGGCCTCTAGTATAGCAGAAAGACCCAAGTTCTGTCCAAGAACACATCTGGGGATCCCTGGAGCCTGTTACTTGAACAGAGAGTCTCATTGTCAGGACTTTCTGGAGCCCTGATTTGCACATGTCCTCCGCACCCCGGGGGTAGATTTGTATGCCAGTTTGCATCTGTTTGCGTGCTATCCATATTCATTTCAGCCATTTTGATTTACGTTATTGGCCCCCCTCCCTCCCCTGGCTGTCCCATGGCTTTTGCCCCCCTTCTGGAAGGGAAGCAGGGAAGAGACCACGCCCAGCTGTAGGAACAGTGCAGCATTGCCTGGTGAAGGCAGATGACGATTTTCCTGAGAGCCAATTTGCCTGCCTGACCATTCTGTGCTCTGGTTAAAATTGCTGCAAGCTCAGCTGTCCCTGAGGATGCATAAACAGCCGTGTCCTGATGCTCTTGCTGGGCGTAGGAGAGCGCCAGGCCCAAATGAGAACCGCCTGTGGCCTGTCAGTAAGAGAGCAGCTAATGGGGTGATGAGTTAGCACCGCCTGGAAGTCTGGGGGCCATCCCACGTGGGTTGCCTCGGCTGACCAGAGGTTCAGGGCCCAGACAGGGCAGGGCTTGTGGGCCAGCCACAGCACCTGCAAAGCATACTGCACAAGCACATGTGTGTGCACACAAGCACACAATTGCACAAAGGAGAGTGGAAGGTTGACTTTCATGGCTCTTGTGAGGCCTGGAGCAGGGGAGAGAGTTAGGAACTCTCAAGTGCAAATCCCTCCCCCCTCCCTGAGCCTCAGTTTCCCCTGCTGTACCTTGAGGGTCATCCCAGTGTTTAGCATGTGTAGATGCTTGCAGACAGCCCAAGCTCATCATCTGGGCCCCAGAGGGGAACTCCTGTCTTGGGAAGGCCCCAGTCCACTCTAAGGCTCACACATCTCCTTCTCTGAAGCCTCGCAATTGCCTAGTAGAGTGGTGTGAGTGTCAACTGCCAGTGAGTGTTCTGCTGCCAGAAGTGTGCACTACCTCTGACGTGTAAACCGCCTGACTTCAATTGGGAAGAGGAGCCCAGAAGCGACTGGGAACCCAGACCTCCTCCTCCCTGTCCTCCTTCCCCATTCCATCCACTCTGTCTCCATGTTCATGAGGTCCCATGGGAGATGCTTCAATGTCAGGTAATGGGAATGTTTCCATGTGGACAGAGACAGGCTGGAGGAGCGGGGCCACCTCTTGCCCTTCCAGCCCTGACCTCAGGTTGAGAGCTCCCAAATGGTACCAGTCCCCCACCTCCCCTCCACACATGCCCAGGCCGTGCGAGGCTCGGCTTGTCACCAACAGGCTCTCCCGTAAATGAGGTGGCTTGAATGGTCCTTATCACAGGCGGCTTATCTCTTGAGGTCACTCAGCCGCCAGCCTCCAGAAAGCCACTCAGCAGGCCTCTCTCTCCCGACCTCCTGCTTCTCCAGCCTGGACTCTGTCCTGCTCCAGTAGGACACTGGACTCCAGTGACCCTTCTTGTTGCTCAAAGTTAGGATGGGGACAAGGAAGGGGTGGAGGGCTCCTGGGAGCTAAAGGGGTCTACTTGGGGGGCCCCGGGATGTCAACTTTTCCCCACCCCTCGACCTGACAGCTTTGCGCATGCTCTCACTTACCCCCTGTGTGAGATGGGTTCTGGGGGCCCACCCCACCCTGAACCCCTGTACCCTTTCCTCAAAAGTAAAGAAATGGGCTTCTATCTATAGTGCATTTATCTACTTTTCTCTCAGACTGGAGCCCCCTGGGGGCAGGGCTGTTTCTTCCCCTTCGTAAATATTTTGCCACCATCCAGCCAAACCTGCCCCTCAAGATGGCCTTTCCTTGTGTCCTGGATCTGTGGTCAGCTACTCTAGGTCTACACTGAGCCTTTTGCTGCCCAAACTTCCTTCCCTTAGAGCTCTATCTGAGGGCTGGACAGGAGAAGGATCCAGAGTGGCAATCATGGGGCACTTCCAAGGAAAACAGGACATCTGCTGTCCAGCTGGAGGGATAAATACATATATATATATATATACACAGTCGAAACCTTGAAGGCAGGGGAATGGACAGAATGACCCTTGAGACTTTTTAGGCCAATAAAACCTCCTGAGGCCCTTAGAGATCACCACGGGAGTTTGTTGTGATGGAAGGTGTTTTCAGTTTGTTTGTTTATTTTTGGCCTAGGAGATGGGTTGATCTGAAAGAGAGAATGAGAAAAACAATAAAGAAGGACAGAAGAGAGGGAGGGAGGGAGGGAGACAAAGGAAGGAAAAACAAGAGAGAAAGCTCACAACGCTTGCTTTCCCTCTTTTAAATCTCCTCTAGCAGAGTTTATTTGTTTAAAGTCCTCTTATCGCCAACAATTGTTTCTCCACCATTTGAGGGGTCTGCTGAGTGAGGCTGGTTTTTCTCCCTGTGACAACAGAATGCCAGGCGCCATAAACGGCCTGCTGAGGATTGGGGTGGAGGAGGATGGGTGTTAAAGCTGAAGGGCCCTGGCTGCCCGCTCCCACACTCTTCCCCTCAGTCCTCTCCTCAGCGAGCCCCAGGCTCCCAGACCCCAAAGCCAGGGTATGGGTAGACCAGGCCCTGTCCTCATCTCCCGCCAGCTTCATCTCCCCCGAGTCTCACCTTTCCCACCTGACCCCACCTCAGGCCTAGTGGACCCCAGAGGCCTCCCATCTTTGCCACTGCAACCACCCCCACCACCCAGACCCAGTCCTTTCAAGTGCTGCCTTAAAGTGATGAATGCACAACTATGTGATTATAGCAAATACCATTGTTTTACACTCTGGATGTACTGTATGCTTATTAATATGTATTAATAAAATTGAAAAAAAAAAAAAAAGAAGTTATGAAAGTGCAGAATCAAGTGGAGGAAAGCAAATGCCAACAGTCCATTAGAGCCCTGTAGGGGCCTTTTGTTTTGCCCCAGTCTCTAACAATAATATCGAGCACTGATTGGGGGCTTCCTCGATGCCATGCACTATTCTAAGTGGTTTACATGTGGTACCTCATTTAATTCTCAAAACAACCGTACTGGGAGGGCTGTTATCCTCCCCATTTCACGGAGGGTGGAACTGAGACGCAGAGATGTGAAAGAACTTGCCTAAAGTCTCAGCTCATGAGGGTCAACCCAGGCAGGCAGTCTGGCGCCAGAGCCTGTTCTTAAATCCAGTGCTGCCTGCTTTACAACCTAGTGGTCGGGATGCTTCTCGAGCACCCTCAGGCCAGGTTCCGTGACAGACCCGCTGTGTGCCCAGCTCCTTGCCTAGGGCCGAGCCGGCCATCTTTGAGCCTGGTCTTCTGGCCCTGTCTGCCCCAGCTCTCAGGAGCTGACCCACTGCCTGTGGCCCATCTGTCTGTGGAGAGCGGGCATCTCCTCAGCCAGACTGTCAGCCTCCAAAATCTCCTCAGCACTGGGCACAGAGTGGGCCCAGCTCAGGTCTCCTCGAGCCCGTGGACAAGGGCAGCCACTCAGACCAGGAGGAGAGGTGGGGGCTGAGGGTTGGCAGGGTGTCAGTGTCAGGGGCGGCCGAGGCAGGGGCTCTGCCCGTAATGACCATGAGGCAAAGGGAAGTGCCCGACCCCCACCTGCCTCTCCCAGCTTCTCTGAGGAAGTCTCGCTCCAGCTAAGCAATGTCTGGTGATGGTGTGCCAACATCCACAGCATCCTCTTCTCAGAGATCAGACTGGCTCTGGAAGCTCAAATGATGCCCCTCTCTGGGGTTCCCAAGAAGGTCTCAGCAGTGCTGGGGGATGTCCCGGGTCTGAGGCACAGGAAGGGAGAGAAAGGGAAGACGAAATTAAATACAGAGAAAGAAAAGAATTGGGGGTGAAAAATGGTGCATTTGTATGATCAGAGTGTGTTGAGCACCTACTATGAGACTAGCGCCATGCCTTGGATGTGCCTTCAAGGAGTTCCCACAGTAGTGGCAGCTGGGGTGAGACTGTGGTCCCCAAATCCAAGTGGGGAAAGAGAGGCTGTCCGTCCCCAAGTCAGCCCAGCTCACCCAGAGGCAAGGCCAGGGCCAGCCCCACCCCAGCCGCAGTCCCCCTTCCGAGTTATAATCACTGGAACAGGTGTCGGCCTTTGTCTCTGAGGTTAACCCAGGAGAAGGCACCTTTCAGGGCCCGCAGGGGCCAGTTGAGATATGAGGCTGATGAGAGGGGCCCTCACCTCTGACCTTGCCATCTGGTCCCCACTCAACCACTAGGCATGTCCTCTTCAGGTAAGTCCTCCCTGGGCACACAGGTCTTGTGGGGACAGAGGACAGAGCAGCTTTCTTTGTGGAGGCTCCTCACACCTCATGAGCCTCCCCCATTGGCCTAGGAGCCCCTCTAGGCCAGGTAGGAATGGGAGGACCTTCCAGACCTGATGTCCTATCAACTGGGGCCTCCTGATCCTGGGGCCAAGCAGCTTAAGGAGAAGGCACTGAGATGGGAGAAGCTGGGCCCCGCCAGTGTGAGGCCTTCTCAGGCCATGCCTTCCCACCTCCCTGGCCACCAAGGTCTGTAACCCAGGCCACACCTGAGCCCAGAGTGTGCACGTATGAGGATGCTTGTATATGTGCACGTGTACCTGGAGATTCACACTTGTGTGTGTGAGCCTCTGCAGGTCTGGGCACTCAGGGATTTAGCCTCCTCTTCGTTCCAAAACCTCCAGCCTGCTGGCCAGCCTGCAAGCCTCAGTTTCCTCAGGCTCCAGAGAGGCTGAGGAGAAACAGACCTGACGGAGGCGGCCTGTGGGCACAGGTGGCCCAAGTGCGGAAGCCCGAGGTCTGCGGGCCCACTTTGGTGCCGTCCCTGTCACGGTTGCAGAGCACGGATTCACAGGGCCAGGGCTGCCAGGCTGAGCCTCGACGGACCTGGTGAGCTGGGGGTGCTACCCCGTGCCCACCCCATTGTCTTGCTTCTGAAGGGAGGCCACAGAGACCTCGTTTTCCTCAGTGGATGAGAGAGGGAAGGGGCTGAGGGGAACTTCCCGCCCCAAAGGAGTCAGACTCTTAGGCCAGGAGAGGGGAAGGGGGCAAAAGGGCAGTGCCCTCTTCACAACCTCTACCCTCTCTACTATCTCACGTGTGAGTTTCTCCCAGACAGATTGACTGATCCTCTGTGTCAAAGTCAGCTGGAGGTGAAGGGTGGGGTGGAATTAAAAATACAGATTCCTAGGATGGACCTCCCAGAAATCTTAATTGGGCTGGACTGGGGTGGTCTAGGACATTTGCATTCTTAACAAGTGCCCAAATGACCCAGGTTGGCACAGTGTCATATTTGAAAGACATCAGGTTTTGGAGAAACATAGACCTGGGCTTAAATCTCCGCTCAATTTCTCCCCATCCTTAAAGTGAGGTTAGTCATATCATTTCCTGGAGATAATGTCACAGAATATATGCTCAATGTGTGGCAGAAATACTAACAGCTATGCTAATCATGATGGTTGCTAACGGTTCCCAAGCTCTGGCTTTGGGCCCAGCCTCTGTCATTACAGGACTCATGCCCAGGAGGCCAGGTTGGAGTAGCATGTGGGGTCCACACCTGCTGTCTCCTGCTTCCTTCCCTGTTAATGGCAGGCAGGAAGTCCCCATCCTCTGGGTACCTTGTGGGCTCTGGGCATCGCCCCACAGCTGCCCCCTGTTCACTGGAACCAGAAGTCCCTAAAGCCCCTGCTCTCTCTCTCTCTCGAGATGCAGCCCAGAGCTCCCCAGGAGCCAGACCTGGTCTCCCATGGACTAATTGACTAATTATCAGCTGCCTTGATAGCACCAGGTCTAGACATGACTGGTGCTGGGGGCAGGGCCCCTCCCTGCCCATCTCCTGGGTTGGCTTGGAGCAGGGAAGATTAACAGGCAGGCTGGCTTTGCTCACCTAATTCCTTATCAAGGCCCTGTCCTCCGCCAAGGGAGGGGAGATGTGTTCTTTCCACAGGCAGGGCATCCTGGAGGCCTCTGGGCAGAAGGGAGGCAGACGGGCAGCAGAGCAAGGAGGGAAGGAAATGGATGGAGACAGGGAGGGCAGCTCTCCTCCCACCCTCACCTGCCTGGCCCAGCCCTCCCTCCCCAGGAGGGCTGCCATGGACTGGCATAATCTCAGCTGCCCACCGGAGGCCCCCGGGGGAGTGGGTCCCAACACAGCACTGCTCTACACACAGGAAACCTCAGTGAGGGCCATGGTTTGTCCACCACTAAGTGAGATAGAGCCGGGCCTCGAACCCAGACCTCCAGACACTCACCTCTATGGCACTTACACCTCATCACCTGCCAGCTAGAGCAAAGGCAGAGAAAGCTCTGTGGGCACTCCCACTGGCAAAGTGCAGTCAGGCAGTGCAGGCTGCATCGGACCCCATGGGGAGAGGAGGTAAGAAGGGGACACAGGTAAGAAGGAGCTGAGCTGCTCAGGAAGTAGCTGATGGCCTCAGAGGCACAAGTACTTGGCCTAGGAGCCCTCTGACTCCCAGCCCAGAGAAGAGAAGGTGTATGTGAGGGGCTTCAGGCACTGTGCTAAGCACTCAACATGAGTCACTTCATTTAAATCCACTTTATTACAATTATAACCTCATGAGATCGGTATTATCATTCCCATTGTACAGATGAAAAAACTGAGACAGAAAAAGTCTCTGGAACTTGCCCCAAATCACACGGCTAGCAGTGAACAGAGAATTGAACAGCCATCCCTGGCACCTAGCCCTGGAAGGGGTCCCTGATCACTCCTTCAGGACTGAAGAGGGAGTGGGAGCAAGGCTCCCTCCCCACCTTCCCACCCTCACCCCCAATCTGCTGAATGTAGGAGTCAGCTGAGGAGCCCCACCAGCCCTCATTCCCCCTGCTGCCCACCCCCATCCAGGAATTGCTCAATTTCCCCCTCCTCCAGGAAGCTGCCTGACCACCCCACCCCCACTGCCTTACCAGACCCCCAGGGCAGGCCCAGCCCTTCTCAGGAGAATGCCTGATGCAGGGGTTAGTATGGGTTTCAGACTCACACAGCCATGGCTTTGAAACCTAATTCGCAACAGTCAGGCCATCTATGCCTCAGTTTCTTCATCTATAAAATGGGGTCAGTAAAGGCACTTACTTCATAGGATGGCAAAGAGTTTAAGAGATCTGGCAGGTGAAGGGCTGAGAATGGCCAGAGCGGTATCAGCACGTAGTCAGCGCTCCATACATATAAGCTACTATTCTCTCCAGCTGAGAGCACTTTCAGACCCATCATCTCCCTGAGTAGCTCCAGATTTCCTTCCACTTTTACCCAGAGACTCGGGCAGGGTGTGTGCCTCCTCCAAAGTCAGAGCATACTAAGCAGTTAGAACCTGGACTTTAGGGCTGGGAGGTAAGGAGTGAGGCCCACATTAGGGGCCACCCCCAGCTTCCAGACTCCTGGTCCAGTGCTCCTGTCCCTCAGTCATGCATGGTTGTGAGTGCTGGGAGCCAGGCCTGAGAAGGCTGGAGAATGAGAGCTTTCCAGGCTGGGCCCTCTTCTGCTTGCCCTTCCCCTCAGGGGCTTCCTGCTTCTGACCCCCCTGGTCTGTCTGCAGCGTGGGGCTGTGTGCAACAGGCGCCTATTGTCTGCAGGCCTGAGTGCACCTGTAGTGCCTCGTCCCAGCTCGGTGAGTCAGCTCTTGGCAGGCCGTGGGGTGGCCACTCCATATCATCTTAAGCCTGAAAGAGGACCTTTCTTTTCGCTTTTCTCCTCCTTCCTCTCTCCACTCTCCATGAAGTGGTCAACTTTGCAGGGCAGCAGGGAAACAGAATTTTCTGCCAGGATTTCTTGTCTCCTTGGCCAGGAGGCAGGGTGGGGCCTGGAAAACAAAAAGAGAGAGGCCAAGGGCTGGCCAAAGCCCCTGAGCTACTTCAGGGCACTGTTCATGCCCCCAACTCCCTGCTTCCAATGGGGGGACCTAAGTCAGGGCAAGGGCAGCAACACTTTACTTACCCAGAGGCCACATGCTTGGCAATCTCCACCATCCAGAAAATGGGAACTAAGCTCAAAAGACCTCTGAACAGCCTAAAGATGCTTCTGTGTCTGACAATTAAACTTTAGAACTTAACTAAAAAAAATTTCCCCTACTGGAACGCAGAGCCTATTTACTCTTACTTTACACACTGTTCTAGCATGCTTGGTTATCTAGTTTACATATGTACTAAAAGAATAAAATTAGAACAGAGAAAAGGCCATTAAGGATACACTCACTGACAGCAAAGGTAGGGAAGATACAAACTATAAAATTCAAGCCAAGAACTAAAAACTGACATCAGTTGGGAGTCACTCAGGGCACAGGCAGAACAAATGATATATCCTGGCACCTAAAAGGGCATCACTATGTTTCAATGACAGTAGAGGTTATTCTTACTGGTGACCCTGAGTCTTCAGTGAAAATTTGGATTATGGTCAGTTTCTGATCAAGAAGTTTGAAAGTGTGTGATACATGTTTACAAGGACTTTCAAAGACATGTTTACAAGGACTTTTCTTAATGTTTTGACATTCAGAAATTAAGTAAGAGTCAATGATGGCAGACTAGGTAATTTAGACAAATGTTATTACTGAGGACAACTAGAGAACAGCTGGACAAAATCTTTTTTAAAATCTACTTGAAGGCATCAGAAAGATAGTAAGATAGTAAAGGGAAGTAGATGTGACTCCAGCAGTAGGGCACCCGCCTACCACAAGGGGGTTCCCGGGTATGGTTCCCAGTGCCTTCTAAAGAAGACAAGGAAGACAGTAGGCTGACATGGTGAACTGACACAATCAGATGATGCAACAAAGAGACACAACAAGGAAACACAGTGAGAGATACAACAAGCAGGAGCAGAGGTGGCTCAAGTCATTGGGCACCTCCCTCCCATATGGGAGGTCCTGGGTTCGGTTCCTGATACCTCCTAAAAAGAAAATGTGCACACAACGAAAAGACACAGAGAGCAGACAGCAAGTGCTAACAACGAGGTGGGGGAGAACTAAAAAAAAAAAAAAATCTTTAAACAAATGATAAAAAAAGATAGTGAAGAATTTCTGGGCCATGGCTGATACCTAGGGAGGTAAGAATAGAATTTGGGGTCAATTTCACCCTGATGGATGTTTTTCCACTCAGGAGGGGTCAGCTGAGAGTCTGAGAAGCTGAAAAACTCTTTTGAAAATCTTGCAGGGCTAGCAGGACATGGATTGGAGTTCCAGGCTTGCCAAGGGGTGAGACTTAGTGAACCCCTTCTTTTTGGGTCAGGATCCCAAAAGGGTCATATGCTAGGAGTTAAGGATAAACCCAAATTAGACAGCTCAGTTTCCTAGAACTCGATCCTTAAAGTTGGAGTAGGAGATGCTGGATTATTAGTGTTCTCAGGCACCTAGCAGAAACAAATAGGAATCCTCTCCGAAGAAAGATGGCATCATTGTAGGCCTCAGATTATCTCTACAAAGAAGTCTATAAACACAATGTCCAACATATAATTAAAAATAACTATACCCGTGATGAATCAGACAGCATAATTTAAATAAATCATCAGAAACAATAGACAATAGAAACAGACCCCCAGAGGCTATATGTATTAGAGTTATCAAGCAGAGATTTAAAATAATGATGCTTACCATGTTCAAGGAAATTTTTGTGGTTATTACTGCTGCATAACAAGTTACCCAGAACTTATTGGTATAAAGCAACACTTGTCTTTTTCGCATAATTTTGTGGGTCAAAAATTCAGGAAAGGTTTAGATGTTCAGTGCCTACTGCATGGGGTCTCTCATGCAGTTGCTGTCAGTGTCAGCTGGGCTGGACGTGCAAGGCAGTTCCCCCACATGGCTGGCAGCTGATGCTGGCTGTTGGCTGGGACATCAGCTAGTGCTGTTGACCTGAACACCTTTACATGGCCTCTCCAGCATGGCAGTCTCAGGGTAGATTTCTTACACGGAAGTTGGTTCCCCCTAGCATCAGTGTCTCAAAAGAGCCAGGTAGAAGGTACATGGCCTTTTCTGACCGTGACAGTTTGAAGTTCTTTTATGATCCCCAAAAGGAAAAGATTATGTTCTTAAATTAATCTATTCCTGTGAGTGTGGTTTCCTTTGATTGCATTAGGTTCACTTTAGATTGCTTGATTAGATTGCTTTTGACTGGACTGTGCCAGTGAGGCATGACTCAGGCTGAGTCTTTGCTCTTTTGCTGGGTCTGATATAAATGGACACACAGAAAGAAAGGAAGCTGCCATATTTGATCCTGCAATGTGAAAGAGAGGACTCCAGGCTTGCCCACAGCTGAGCTCAAGGAGAGAAACCCTGAGAGGCTCAAAGAGCTGAGGCCCTGGGAAAGATGAGCCACTGGCTCTGGAAGCTCAAGCTGAATTTGGGAAGAAAACAGAGTGGCCAAGACTGAAAGAGGAAGCCTGGAAAGTGATGAGCCCTATGCCTGGTTGCCCACAGCCGAGCTCCAGGAGACAGTAGCTTCTGGAGGGGAAGGCAGAGACAGGTGGCCATCTTCACCACGTGGCAGGATGCTAGGATCACCACTAGCTGATTTGGTGAGAAAGCATCTCTGATGGTACCTTAATTTGGACACTTCATAGCCTAGGAACTGTAAGCTTTTTTAATTTTTTTTTTTAATTATCAGTTACCTTTAATTAAATTGCATATACATAGAGACATTAGGTATACATGTATAGATACTGGGATTTCTTCAACAATTACCTTTTATAATTTTTATTGATTTTAAACAATATGTTCTAAAATCATAGGAAATAACACAATAGAGTATACTTGGAAGACTTGAATGTAGATTTCCAGCATTTCACTTCTTTCAGTCTACCAATGTGAAATGCATAAATCATTGGCCTTTGTGAGTGTTGGTTTCCACATCTATGAAATGGGTGTAACAGCTCTCCACCATTGAATGGCTATGAGAATCATATGAGATCTTGAATGGGAAAGTCCATTTTAAAATAAATTGCTGCACAAGTAATCACTGTTTATAAGGATGAATCTATCTATAATTCTCACCACTTCTGATAAAACATGCATATTGAAATATTGAAGTCTATTTAAGGAACTGTAAGCTTTTACCCTTTATAAAAGCCAACCCATTTCTGGTACTTTGCATCAGCAGCCCTTTGGCAAACTAAGACACTGAGCTAGCCTCAGAAGTCACACAGCATCGTTTTTGCTGGATTCTGATGGTCGCAAGCAAATGACTAAGGCCCTCCAGAGTCCAGAAGAGGAAATATAGACTGCTCCTCTCAACAGGAGTATTAAAAAATTTGCTGTCAAGATTTTCAACTGACACAAAGATAAGAGTTGAGCTTCTTTTATCAAGAAGATTCCTGTAGATGGACAATGTCTTCTGAACAATGAGATGTTCTATATTTCATCTCTCACCCCACCCCCCAGGAGGATCTCTCAAGCCTGCCTGGGGCGGGTCACATAAGCAGCTTCACAACACAACACTCTGTTTGAGATGGTCAAAGTGTGGGGGACGGTCCAGCCCCTCATCTACATTTTCTATGATCCCCACTCCCCTTAGCTCTTTTGAGATCTCAGTTTTCCCCACAGATATGGCAAGGAAACCTTCAGAAATGCCAAAATCTTAAAAGCATTAATTGGCAGGACTAGAAATTATCTCAAGAGACATCCATCCACCCTAGAAACTTCCCAAAGCTTGACAATTATTAGAACACCTGTTAAAATGGAAGATTCTCAAACTTGGAGACAATGACTGCATCATTAAAACCCTGCAGGGATTAATATCCAGAAGAGTCAAAGAACCCCTGTTAATCATCAAGAAAAAGACAGGAAACCCAATAGAAAAAAGACAAGCAAAAGATGTGAATATGCTAGTCACAAAAGTGCCGATGGTTAACATGTATATGAAGAGTTGTGCAAACTTGCTAGTTATCTGAGAGACACATACTTAAAACAACTGTGATATTACCAGTCTACATTCAATGGATCTGACCAGATGTGGGGAGATGGAACGCTTGTATCCTGCAGGTAAAAGGATAAACTAGTTTGGCCATTCTGAGAGCAATCTGGCTGCATTTAGCAAAACGAAGTATGCATATGCCCTGCATCCCAGAATCCCACAAATGGGTATATAGCCTGGAAAAATAATCAGACAGGATGGAAAGAGGACTTGTACAAGGATGCTTATGGCAGCAGAATTTTGGGTAGTGGAGGGTGGAGGCAACTTAAATATCCATCCCCGGAGGAGTGGATAAATAAGATGTGTTGGCTCCCTTCCAAGAGTAGTTAGAAATAAGTCAGCTATGCATAAGGATGCATAGATCTTGACAACATTATTGAGTGAAAAGGTAAGAAATAAAAGGAGGGTTATAGCATAACACCAGTTATATAAATTATAAAACAACATGACCCAGTATACAAAGAAGATCCTTAATTCATGACCTATATCAAATAGGGGGGTCAACTGTGGTAGGAAATGGGAATGGAGCATGAGTGAAGGAGAAAATAAATAAATAAAAAGCAACATTAAAAGGGGGCTTTGAATAGACCAATGATGATAGTTTACTGTGAACCGAAGAGTATATTTAATTTGAATCTCTGCATCGGAGGTAAAAATAAGTAAGTAAAGCACATTTCCAGATTTCAACTCCAGAGATTCAGCTTCAGTAGGCCTGGAGTGAGTCCAAAAATATGGGTCCAAATGATTTTGTTAATCCACCCTACAATGTCCTAGACAGATGGTCATCCATCTCTACTTGAATACCTCTGGTGATGGGGAGCTCCCTCCTGTACTGATGGGGAGTTCTAGTTATTAGGAAGGTTTTCCTGAGGTTGAGCCAAAATCCATATCCCTGTACCTTCCAAACCATTGATCTGAGTTTTCTTCTTTGGAGCAGTTAAAACAATTGGTCCCTCCTGCTTCTGCATGGCAGCTCTTCAATGACCCAGAGAGGGCAAGGATATTCCTCTCCCCACCTTACCAGGCACAGGCATTTTATCTTGCCTGGGCTCAATGACTGGGCTTATTCCTTCAGTCTGTCTATGCCTGGTGTCTGTCAAGTTTCCCAACCCGACCCTGACCTCCAATGCTGGTTCCCCAAGGTCCGATCTAGTTGCCTGTATTTCTTCTCAAGTATGGCTCCCCCATAGTGGCCCTACACCATGGGGGTAGCCTGGCCAGCTCAGAGTGTAGCAGGACATACACATCGTTCAGTCAGGACCCTGTGCTCATGTTACTATAACCTCAGATTACAGTCCCTTTTTTTAAAAAAGCAACTCTCAGTGGGTTTATGGTCAGCTAAAATTTCCAAGTCTTTTTCACTAGAATTCCTATGAGATCTGATTCATCCATTTCCCCCGCCACACACACATACACCCCTCAACATTCCCTCCAACACATACTTTCCATTCTTGTACTTTTTTTAAAAAAAGGCACAAAAGATGTACAGTGTAAAGCACAACCCCAGCCACCCAATTGGTTTCTTGTGTATTCCTCTGGAGATAATGTGCTCATGAGATACACAAATGCATATGCATATTCTTGACCACACGAAGGGAAGGACAGTCTGCACTGTCAGCTACACTGTCATCCTTGCTTTTTTACTTGACCAGATATCACGGGGAACTTTCCTTATCCATATATAACCAGTTGCCTCATTCTTAGTAGCAGGGCATAACCTTCCATTTTGAATGGCATCTTCCCAATGTATTAACCATTTTCCTACTGATGGATGTTAGGTTGTTTCCAATCATTGGCAGCTCTCAGTTCCCCTTTGCACATAAGCATGCCAACATCTCTGTTGGAGCAATACCCTTGTGCCTTTTGACCTGGAATTTTTTCATCCTGGACCTAGACGTTACCATTTATGTGTACTGTTGATTTTGCCCATCGTTCCAGGCACTGAAATTTATTTTGAATCCTGCCGAGCCTGTTCCTCCCAGCTGTAGGGCATCTACGAACAGGGACAGTGAGCCTGGGGGCTTCCATCCAAGTCATCTAATTACAATGTCAAGGGGGAAGGCGCCAAGAATGAAGGCCCTGGGGGCAAACCCTATAGAATTCCAGGGGTACATTCATCAGCTGTTGTCATGGGAGCCAGCCCCATTCTCCCAGTTTTGCTCACTAGAATATTCTGACATGCCCTGTCACCCTCCTGGCCAAAATCCAGCATTCCCATCTCTAGCTGTCCAGCATCCTAGAGAGAAAGAGCTGAGGTTGCTTAACATGGCATCATTTGTTTCAAGTAGAAACAGCTGGAGAATCTGGAGAGCAAACCCCTGGCCTTTTTGGTTGGGCAGAGCTGGGAGTCCTGTCCATTTCCAGCTGTGTGTTTGGGCAAATTTCTTAAACTCCAAGAGCCTTGGTTTTCTCACCTGTTAACTGGTGGTACAAACCCCACCTCTCCATGTTGCAAGGATTATATGAGATTACATGTATGCAGTAAGGTGCTATCAATATCTATCTATCGCTCAATCTATCCATCCATCTATTTTAGTTTGCTAAAGGTTGCCAATGCAAAAACACCAGAAATAGGCTGGCTTTTATAATGGGAATTTATCAGAGTAAAATCTTATAGTTCCAAGGCTGTGGAAATGTCCAACACGAGGCATCATCAGAGATGCTGTCTCACCAAAAGTTGGCTGCTTGGCTCGGCTCATCCTGGATTCTTGCCATGTGGCAAGGCAAAATGGCGGACAGTCTGTGCATTACCCTCCAGGCTCACTTTCTTCCCGAGTTCAACTGCAGGTGATCAGGTATATGGCTGGTCTCTCCCTGGGTTCGTCTCTTCAATGGGCTGTTCCCCTGATTTCAGCCTCTAGTCCCTCTCTCAGCCTCTTGGTGTTTCTCTGTCTTTCTGCAGCTGCCGGTGATCCTGGAGTCCTCTCTCACATGGCAGGATAAAATGGCAGTTCTCCTCCTCTGTGTTCCCTTTACATTAGACTCCAGTAAAAGGATTAGGACCCACCCTGAGTCCCTTAAGCTAATCAAAGGCCCTTAACAGAAATGATCTAATCAAAGGTGATCTAATCAAGAGGTCCCTTGACTGAATCTAACCAAAAGGTCCCACATACAATAGGTTTACATGCACAGGAATGGGTTAGCTTAAGAACATAATTTTCTGGGGTCCACAGAAGACTCAAACCAGCACACCATCTATCTATTGCCTATCTATCATCTCTCTATCTATCGATCTATCTATTTACCTCTCTCTATTCATCTATCTCTGTCATCTATCATCTATCAATCTCCAATTATCTATCTATAACTAATCTATTTCTATCATCTATTTATCATATATCTATCTATCTGTCTATTTCCCAAATATACTCTTCCCTGCTTTTAAACATCAGAAGATAGCTGGTTCAGCTTGGGGTTTCTGTCCTCCCTGCATAGCGTGCTTTCTGTGCTCATGAGCAGGGATGTCTTTTAGCACTAAAGATGAAATTCCCCCTGGACCCCAGACTCAAGCCCCATTAGGGGGCCAGTGATGTCCTAGCATCTGCTCCTGCCTTTCTTGGGACTGATTTGCTGGGCCCACTCCCTAGGGGAAAGCTGGGCCTCCTTGGGCCTATTCCTTGCTCCAATAGGGATAAAAGAAAGACCGTTATTCTAGGTCTTTGTCATTGATATCTCAACTCATCCTCACTCTGCAGGGTGAGCCATGTCTGGCATTTAGCCAACCAGTTCATTTTTCCAGGTTTTGAATATGGATTTTCAAAATGGAGTTTGTCCTAGAGACCACCATGCTGCCTGACATGCACCTAGCCTTGCACCCTCCTGGGCCCTCGTTGCCTTTCAGAGCACCCAGCCACGGTTCCTTCCTTTCCACCACCTTCTGGGTCTGCTTTCCCGGAGTCCGGGACACCCATCACCCTTGGGCCCACAAATGCCACTGTCATTTCCAGACGACGCCCACATGGGCAAGAGCCCCATTCAACTCAGCTTCCTTTGTTCCAGAAGTGTGCCTTATTGGACCAGACCCTGCACAAGGCTCCAGGAGCACACAGAGGCTTCCCACCCAGCAGAGATGCATCTGATGGAGATGAGGTGTGAAGCTTCTTCAGGGGCCCACACAGTGGGATAGGGGCTGCTGCTACAGGTTCTCTCACCATTTTCACGACCTCTAAAAGGCCAAGCACGTGCCGGTTGGCTTCACTTCTGGTCTCAAACATTTAAAGGTTCAGGGAGGAAAACAGAGTGGGAGCAGTTAAGTTGAGCTAGATATGAACCCTGCTGTGTGCCCACCTCCCTTATTCTTTCTGTTGTTCCACAAGCCCCATCCCACAAATCTGGGCTCACTTCCCATCCCCTGCCTCTTGTTTCCACTGTTTTCTGGAAGGGAGAGGTGGTAGGAAGGAGAACCAGTTCTGAACTAAGCCCTTAGCTGAATGAGCTCAGACTGAGTCCTGCCATTGCAGAGCTTGTGTCTACCCTGGAGAAGCAGGCGTGCGCACAGATGGCTGTGATTTCCGGGGAAGGTGAGCGTGCCCACATGAAGGGTCTGGTCCATGGGCATCCCAAGTCCAGAGGAGAGCGCGTGCCATCCAGCTGTGGGGCCCAGGGCAGGGTAGGTGCCATACGGGCATGCAGAGGGGAGGGGAGAGGAGACTGCAGGAGGCGAAATTGTGTGAGCCTCCAGTTGGCAGAGCACTTTGTTGCTTTGGAGCTTTATTGCACCTTGTCTTCTCACCGCCTGTGGGCTGGGCAGGCAGACGCAGCTTTACTGGCCAAGAGAGGGCAGCTGAGGCCTGAGTAGGACCCAGCTCTCGGCCTCCCTCCCAGGGCGTGAGGCCTGGGCTCTGGAAGACTCTGTGGGATGCTCCTCTGTCCACACAGGTCCCCCTGATCTGCTCTTTGTAAGCAAGAGATGCCTTCTCAGCCTGGATGGGGGAGGCTGACCTGCTCCTGCTGATAGCTCCTCTCCGCAGCAGGTCCCGCTGGCCAGAGGTGAAGGGTGAGCAGGCTGCCGGCAGATGGAGAAGCAGCAGCACACCCTGGGGGCCGCGCGAGCCCTGGCAGCCAACTCCACTCTCCCCACAGCACAGCCAGGGCCAGCTCTCCTGCCTCGTGGCCCCCTCAGCCCCAGGGCCCTAGCCTCCCCTCTGAGGGGTGGGGCTGGAGTTTGGCATTCACAGCTCAGGTCTTACAGGATGTGGGGGTACCCTGGGCTGAATTCCACTGCTCGGCTGTGCCAGAGTGGCCAGGCAGTGGCAGGAGGGGACAGTTCTGGCTAGAACCCTGCCAGGCTTTCCATCCCCCCCACACTGGGAAAGGCATCTAGCAAGCCTCCCAGAGTTCCTCCCCAGTGCCCTTAACCAGATCCCCCAGCCTCCAGGGATTAAATGAAATGATGCAGGTGGCAAGTTTAGGACACGGTCCTGGCCCGTGTTTGGAGCTTGATCATTGTGAGTTGCCGTCATTGGCATTCTTACTCTGCTCTGGACCACTACCCACCACTGCCTGGGGCATCCCTTGCATGACGCTGAGGCCACTTGGGTACACTGAGGTCGGGGCCATTCAGCTGAGGCCCATAGGGTCCCCACCCTGTGAGAAGGTGGGGTGGAGGGGAGCTCAGGGAGGAAAGAGAAGGGTCCTCAGACAAGAGGTCAGACTTCAGGAGATGGGACTCCTGACTCCCAGCTGCAGACCAGAAGATTCTGGGTGTCTGAGCCAAGTAGTGGTACCCCACAGGGGATCCCTAGTGGAAAAGTAGAGGCAAAACCTCATCGGCCACACCACCGCAGAGGCCTGATTCTCTCGAGTTTATCACCCTCAGCTTTTTAAACACTCCAGCCTGGGTCTCTGGTGCTATGGGGAATCAAGAACCAGGACCTGTGTTCTTCATTCATTCCTTCCTTCCTTTTTTCCTTCCTTTAACAGGCTGTGTTGGGTGCCTCCTGTGAGTCAAGGCACTGGGGATACAGGGGTCAAGATACCACCCTTGCCCTCGGGATGCTCATGACACTCCATTGAGCAGCTCCCCTTCCCTCCCCCAAGACCAGAATCTGGTGATAGATCCCCAAGGGAGCAGATCCTCATGGACCAAGCTGGCCCTATCAGTCAAGAAGGCATTTCCAGTGCCAATCTGGGAAGTTCTAGAAGTTACTAAAGCTGGTGGCATTTCCTTACAGTTCCCATTAAGGAAATGGAAGTGCCCCCTCTTCCTTCTCTGTGCCCATGTTTATTTTGTGGCCAAAGTCCTGACAATGACCAACAAAGCCCTACAAATTCTGGTCCCCTCTTACTTCTTTGACCTCATCTTCCACTACTTTCTTCCTCGCTCATTCCATGCTGGCTTCCAAACAAGTCACCTCTGCTTCTACCACAGGGCCTTTGCACATGGTATCCCCCCTGCATGGAATGTTCACCCCAGTTGTACATATGGCTTCCTCCTTTAAGTCTTCTCAGTGTGATCTTCCCTGACCACTCTATTTAAAATCACATCACCTCCCTATACCCCCATCCTTCTCTGCTTTATTGTTCTCCAGAGTACTTACTACATTCTATCATACCTATTTTGTTTGATGTCAGTCACCCTGCACTAGAATATCAGCTCCATGAGGTCTTTGACCTTTGTCAGTTTTGGTCACTGCTCTATCCCTAAGTGCCTGGGACAGGACCTGGCATAAGAAGTGCTCAATCAATATGTAGAATAGGAAAGGGCACAATTACCCTGAGAGCTATAAGCCCTGATGGGGGACGTAAAAGCCCAGTAAGTCCTGCCAGGGGACTGAACTGCAACCAGGGACAAGGGCATGGAAGGGGTGCTGGGCAGATGCTAAGGGCAGAGCCAGCCCCTCTCCTTGATCCCCATCCCCACGCCCAGTGCCACCTCATTCCAGCTGCAGCTTGATGTGTCTGTGTTAGGTTCAGAGAGGAAGCGTTTCCCAAACCCAACTCAAACCTCACCTCCATGGGAAGCCTGCCCAGTTCAGGTCAATGCCACCAGGCCCTAAGTTGGCTTTCACCCCAGCAGGCTTCTCCCTCCCACCACCAGCCTTTCAGCCACAGCTGGGGGAGCTGCCCCTGAGTGAAACAAAGAAGAATGGAGTGGGGAGAAGGGAAATGGACACCTACTATGTGCCAGGCACCTTTCATGTCCTTTCCCTTCACAGCAGCCCTATGGGAGGGGTTCCCATATTATCCCCATTTTACAGATGAGTCACAGAACTAGGAGCAGGATTCACTTCCCATTACTACCTACCCCTGGGGCAGTAGGAAGGACGTCATGAGCCCGCTGGGAGAACGTTGAATTTATGATTCTGCAGAGGGGTCCCTGTGGGGCAGCATGGGTGATGGTGGGCTGAGGTGGGCTGGGCCCCCGTGTATGCCGCCTAGCACTCCCTTCCCAGCCCTGGGGTGAACCCCAGCCCTGGGGTGAACCCCACCCCTGTGGTCATCTCAGAGGTCAGGGACAACTTGCCTCAGCTCCTGCTGGCTGGCAGCTCCCTCTGCTGGACCCAGCCCCAAGGACGAGCTCAGACACAGGGACGCCACTGTCTGTCTGCACTTGGGCTCCGGCAGCCCCTCCCCACTGCAGGCAGGCAGTCACACTCGGGACACTTGCCAGGGCCCCAGCGTCAGGGGAAGGGGCCCTGCAGAGGACCCACTCTGGGTGACTTGGGGGCCTTTCACTGGAGGAAGGAGCTGTGGAAGGGGCCTCAACCACTGCCACCACCACGCCCAGCCCAGACAGAGCGAGAGTCACTGAGGCTGTCGAGAGGGGCTGTGGCTTCTCTGTTAGCAGGGACTCACTCTCCCATCAGACTGGAAACTCCGCTCTCCCTGTGAGCAGAGCTATCTGCCCCTTTAGAGTGGCAGCCCCTGAGTAGTGGACCCCTCTCCTACACTCTAAGCCCAGCTTGCCCCTCAGGCCCAGCCTGCCACCAGGCACCCTAGAACACCTTCTCAGTAAGTAGCCTGGCCACTCCCAGTCTCCCCACCCACCCACCCACACACACCTGTCACTGCCACTCTTCCCTCTCCCCAGGCTCCCCCTCCCCACCATCAGGCAGAGCTGACACTGGGCAGCGCTGGTGAGTGCCACCCTGACCTCAACGGCCTAGAGACAGTGCAAAGAGCGACCTAAAGAGCAGTGCCAGGGATGGGACGTGACTGCCCTCCTAAACTCAGCCGCAGGCTCAGCCACGAGGAAAGCGATACCTCAGGGAAGCAGAGTGGCTGGTGACATCAGCGGTACGTGACTGTCAGCCCAGCTCTTCCCTCTACTGCCCCCGCCTCCACAGTGCCCGCTGAGCACACTGACCTTCGGCTCATGGGCACAGGCCTCTCTACGTGCCCACTCCAAGGACAGGGTCAGTACCCAGGGGGAGGGGGCTGCTCTTTGGCTCCTTGCCCTCTAAGTGAGTACCCAGGGCACCAAGGTGGTCAAAAGCCCCAGTCCTCCCTAGCTTGGGCATCTGGGGCAGGAGCCAACCTCTTTCTGGGAGCCCTCCTCCACTCCTGGCCAACCTTGAGGGAATTGATCATTCTCTTGGCTCTGCTGGATCTTCCTCCTGAGTGCCTGGCAGGCTTCTGGTGACTAGAGGGCACCTGGCTCCCCTTCCCAGGCCTGCTGATGAGGAGCTGCCAGCCCTGCATCCCTGGGGGGCAGAGCCCAGCCAGGACAGGGAAGGGTCAGATGTACCAGGGAGGCAAGTTCAACCACCTTGGAAGACCACTGCTTATCCCTGAGGAGCCTTCTGGAGAATCCTGTTGTTGCAACAGCTCTTCTCAAGTACCTTCTAGACACAACCCAGGGGTGTCAGGTCCAGAGCTCAGAATCCATACACAGTCTCACCAGTCAGAGGCACCAAAACCTAGACCAACACTTGCCATATTTGTTCATTGTGCATCCTTGTCAGAAAATATATGAGCATGTATCTCAATACAGGTATATTTCTTTACTTAAAAATTATGTACGATGTGATTCAAGCAGTTGGGCACCTGCCTCCCACATGGGAGGTCCTGAGTTCCGTTCCCAGTGCCCCCTAAAGAAGATGAGCAGATGCAACGAGCTGACACAACAAGCTGACACAATGAGCAAAGATACAATGAGCAAAGACAAGGAGCAGACACTGAACAGACAGACAAGGGAGCCATCTTGGGGTGGGGGGAAATGATGTATATTAAGGTCAACATTGCAGCTAGCCTGAATTGTGACAGATCAGCAGAACAGCAAGATACTTAACATGGATGTCCAAGAATAAGTAAGTCACAGTGAGCCTTGATAAGCCCCCACATATTCCTGGGGGTGTGGAAGGCTGCCTTCACTCTCAGGAGAAACTGGAGAGGGCTTTAGCTACCTACTCATCCCTGGCTAAGCTTGAAGCCTTGTGCACACAGAATGTAAAAGCCAGGAAAGACTTGTAAACTGCCTAAATTTTTAATGTATTCCCCAAGCCACATACAACCCCCCTGACAAAGGGTAGAAACTTTACTAGATTAAGATCTTTAAACACAATCTCTGAACAATCCTTGGATGACCACTAAAGTATGCTGACCCAGGGATAATTCCTAGGAAGCCAGGCTTAAAAGTAAAAACAAGGAGCAGATGTAGTTCAAGTGGTTGAGTGCCTGCTTCCCATGTACAATGTCCTGGATTCAATCTCTGGTCCCAGATTCAATCCTCCTAAAAACAAAACAAACAGACAAATGAAAAAACAACTCTCATTGTGGAGTGGATGTAGCTCAGTGGTTGAGCTCCTGCTTCCCATGTACAAGGTCCTGGGTTCAGTACCCAATGCCTCCTAAAAAAATAATAATAATATATTTTTTAAAATAAAAACAAGAATTAAAAAAAAAAACTGAGCAGAGATATCAGCAGCCTCACACTACCTAGAATTAGTCTAAGCAAACAAAAATTCAGTAACAACAACCCTGGTTAAGGATCAGAATTCGGAGTTGCTACAACGTATTATCTAAAACGTCCTGTTTCTAACAAAAAAGTACAAGACATGCAAAGAAAAAGGAAAGTGTGATCCATTCAGAGGGGAGAAATTATGTACATTAAAAAAGAAGAAGAAATAATGGCCAAAATGTTCCCAATTTTTATGAAAAACATTAATTTATACATCCAAACAAAGTCCAAGTAGGATAAACACAAAGATATCATAGTCAAACTTTGAAAAACAGAGGCAAGAGAGAGTCTTTAAACTAGCAAGAGAAAATGGCTCATCACATATAAGGGAACCATGATAATATTAACAGCTAATTTTGCATCTGAAACAATGGAGGCCAGAGGAAATAGGGTGGCATATGCAAACTGCTGAAAGGAAAAATAATTGTCAGCCAAATCTATATCCAATAAAATTATCCTTCAAAAATGAAGTCTAAATAAAGACATTTCCAGATCAACAAAGACTGATGATTTGTGCTAACAGGCATGTCATATAAGAAATACTAAAGGAAGGTCTATAGGCTGACTCAAATCCATATGAAGAAATAAAGAGCACCAAAAAGTTAATTACATAGGTAAGTATAAAAGACACTATAGATATCTTTTTCTTTTTCCCTTCTTAACAGATTTAAAAGAAAATTGCATAAAATAATGACACCAGGGGAGCAGATGTGGCTCAAATGGTTGGGCATCCATCTCCCATATGGAGGGACCTGGGTTTGGTCCCCGGGACTTCCCAGCAAAATAAATAAATAAATAAACAAACAAACAAATAAAATAAAATAAAATAATGACACCAGAAAATAATGACAGAAACTTGAATTCACAGAAGAAAATGAAGAGCACCAGAAAAGGTAAATATGTGGGTTAATATAAAAGATTCTATAAATATATTTTTCTCCTTTTAACTTCTTCAAAAGACACAATGTGGTATAAAGCAATATTTATAACTCAGTATTGTTGGATTTATAAGATAAATAGATAAAATATGCCTGACTATAATACCTCAAAGAGTGAGAGAGGGAATGGAGCTATATCGGAGCAAAGTTTCTATAATTTACTGGAATAGTTGGTATTAATCTGAAATAGATCGTGATAAATTACAATGCATATTGTAATCCTGGAACAACAACTAAGATAATAACTCAAGAATATAGTAAAAAAGACAAACAACAAGTGAATTAAAATGATACACTACAAAACATTTAATATAAAAGAAGGCAGCAAAAAAAGAACAGAGGAACAACAACAAAAACAGGAAACAAATAGAAAAATGGCAGAGATAAACCCACCATACCAATAATTATACTAAATGTGAATGACAAATACTCCAATAAAAAAAGGCAGAGATTATCAGATTGGATTAAAAAGACAAGCTCCAAATGGGTTGAACGTGAAAGAATACAAAGAGATACAGCATGCAAACAGTAACCATGAGAAAGCACTGCACCCGCCAACAACAGAATATACATTCTTTCAAGTACACAAGGAACATTCACATGGAAAAGACCAGATGCTAACCATAAAACAAGTCTCAATAAATTGAAAGCCATACATAATATGTTTTCCAACCACAGTGGAATTAAATTAGATTTCAATGACAGAAGAAATCCATAATTATTTGGGAATTTAAAAACACATTTATAATAACTCATGGGTGAAAGAAGAAACCACAAAGCATATTTTAAAGTTTTTTGGATGGAATGGACACCAAAAAGCAACACATCAAACTTTATGGAATGCTGCCAAAGTAGTGCTTAGTAGTAAATTTATAGCTTTTTCTATATTAGAAAAAGAAGAAAATCCCAAATTGATAACCTGCCCTTGGCACATACAATTCCCCCTGCCTGTGCTACTCTTCCCACAGCTTCCTGTCCATGCCCCAGGGCTAATTTCCAATCTGCCTTCAAATCTCAATGTTCTCAGGAAGACCTTCCCCACTTCACCCCTAGAACAAAGCTCACAACAGTTTTTATCAATTTGTGTGCATGACTGTTTCAAGTCTCTCCCCACCAGGAAAGATGGTAAACTCTAAAAAGCTAATGCTTAAATTGTACAGAGTTTCTATCTGGGTTGATGGGAAAGTTTGGTAAAGGATGGTGGTGATGGTAGCACAACATTGTAAACATAATTAACAGCAACTGACAGCACTGAATTATATGAAGTGGTTGAAAGGGAAAATTTTAGGTTGGCTATATGTTAGTAGAATAAAAATTTTGCAAAATTTAAAAAAGCATAGGACTGTACAACAGAAAGAGTGAATCCTAATGTAAACTACGGACTGTAGTTAATAGTACCATTATATAAAATATTCTTTCATGAATTGTAACAAATGTACCATACTAACGCAAGGTGTTAGTAATAGGGTGATATTTAAGAACTCTGTATTTCTTGCATGATTTTTCTGTAAACCTACAACTTCTCTCAAAAAACAACAACAAACAAACAAACAAAAACCACTTTAGAAAGGGACCAGGGTCTGGTCTGCTCAGGGCTAATCTCCCCCAGAGGAGATTACTATTTGCCAAATGAATGAATGATCCAGTTGGAATGCTCACTTAAGGGAGCGAGAGACCACTTTTAAGCCCCATCCCATTGCTGAAGACCAAGCTTGAAGTCAGGGCAGGAGCATGTGGCTGGAGCCCAAGTCCCTGTCCCATCTCTGACTCACAGTGTAACCTGGAAGCCTCTGTTTCCTCATCTGTAAAGACGGGGTAATAACAATGAGAGTCACGTGCTTAGCATGCCCCCAAGCTGGCTGTGAGATCAAGCGTAACAGTAAACACGAGAGACCTCAATGAACTGTTGAGCTGAGTCTGCAGAGGGTTTGACATGGATTTGGGCTCAGATCCCAGCCCTGCTGCTTAATAGCTGGGTCACGGAGAAGTTACTCAATGTCTTTGCGTTTCAGTCTCCCCAGCTATTGCAATGCAATCCCTACCTCATAGGGCAGGGTGAGGGTCATCTGAAACAGTGTGTCCATGGCTCATCCCCAAGCCTAGCACAGAGTGAGCCTTAAGCTCCACGACTGGCCACTGTGACTACTACCCTCGGCTCCAAATCCATTTTACACAAGAGCTGTGTAGAACTGCTTGTTGGGACACCAAAGAACGACAATGTACTGTGTGCTTTCGTGCTCAGGGTCCGTAGAGTGAATTGGAGTTTTAAGAAAAGCCTCTCTGAGAGCATCTTCTGTCAGGCAACTGTGCTGTACTCGTGGGGGTGGGCGCACAGTCCCCTGGGTCTGCCCTAAGACACTTCCTTCCACAGGAGCAGCCGAGGAAGGAGAGGCCACGGCGGGAGCATGTGGGACAAGCCCTGGCCGTGGACAGGACCCTGGGGGAATTGGACCCCAAGAGCTTCAAGCACCACCCCTGAACAGGAGCCGGTAATCTCTGTGCAGAGCTCAGCAACAGCTGGCAGGGAAATGAGGCTTCCTCGGGGCCAGTGCAGGTTCGGGGTGGAGACAGTGCCGAGGCCTTGGCTGGGGGGTTGGAGGAGGAAGGTACCATTGTCTCAGCACCTTGTACACATCAGGCTCTGGCCTACGCCCTTGACACAGCATCCCAAAGCAATCCTGCAAGGAGGGTGCTACTCGCCCACTTTTCAAAGGGGGAAACTGAGGCTCAGAGAGGTGAGATGATTTGCCCAAGGTCACAGAGTCAAAATGTGCTAAACCAGAATCCAAACCCTGAACCGGCAGCTTTCCATTGCCCATACTGCGTCTCCAGGAAAAGGAGGCCTGGTGGGAAAGGGGGGCAACAGGGTCCGGCCCCGCCCCCAAGTCTCTACCACTGCCAAGAACAGGCGGGACCCCCGTGTGCCTCTAGCAGAATGATATCAGCTATAATTTAACAAGAGACTAGTATATGCCAATGAACTCTCATTAACTCGTTTAATCCTCACAACAGCCCTGTGACTGGGTCTCATCCTTATCCCCATGAACAGATGAGAAATTGAGGTCCAGCAAAGCTAACACTGATTCCTCTGGCATCTCTTCTTTCTTAGAAAAGAAAGACACGCTGTGGGGGGACTTTGAGACATTGACGCAGGGTGACCCAGCAAGAAGGGAGGAATGAGGCAGTTGGGAAGTCGTCCCTCAAGCCTAGGCTGCAATGAGAGCCTGGCATTCCACAACTTCTCGGGGCTAGCCAGCGGCCACCCCCCACCTCACGACCTTGGCCCCTCCTCTGCTGGGGCTCAGCAGGGAGGTGCTTCTCCTTTGTTCCCCAGGCCTCGGGGGAGCGTCCCCACCCCAAAGAGGCCAGCTGAGGTCATGGGTCCGTGCCCCCTCCCCAGGCCAGCCTGGCCATGCTGGCAGCCCCGTCAATCAGGTGCGGCCGGCCCAGCAGCCGGCCTTTTATTTCCTAAATTAAAAGGGCTTGTGATTCCTGATTGAATTAAAAGCGGGAAGGTCAGCTCTGAGACCAGCAGGGAGATTTCAATCACAAGAGACCGGAGGCAACTGGGGTGGGCAGGACGGGTGGGGTGAGGCAGACAGCAGGCAAGCCTGGAGGGCGAGAACAGGGCTCCCAGACCACTGCTTCTCTCCCAGGCTAGATTTAGGCAAAGCCTAGTGGAAGGGGATTTAGTCCATAGCACCTTCCCCCCACTAGCCTTGTCAGCACTGTGGTTTGAATAAGAAATTTCATCCTCCCCCTCGCCCCTTGAGCAGTGAACAACCTGCACAACTCTACCAGGCAGCCTTGTTTGTCTATCTGTGGGTTAAGTATCTCAGGAAAGTGAATTCCACAGTGTTTCCACTTCCTCCTGGCAGGAATTTTTTTCTGGCTTCTATCCTAAACTACATGTTGGTCTTTCAGGATATGTGGAAGATGAAGCTGCTCCCTTTGGAGTTGTAAAGAACATTTAGCCTGCTTTCCTACCACCTGTGGCTCAGGCTCAACGGAAGCTATAAACCCCCAGGGCATTTACAGAGAACTGGAGAGGCTGGAGAAGGGTCTGGAGTGAGTGTCAGGAGACTCCACTGTCCTAGTTGTGTGCCCTACGGCAAGCCCCTTTTTCGCCCTGGGATTTAGTTTCCCCATCTGTACAATGGGAGCATAGCCTTCACAGGATTTACAAAAGGCCTGGCCACCCCGGATAGCCAGAGTTGGGATATGCCTTCTTGCCTGGGCTGGCACTAAACTTACCCATGTAACCTTGGGGACCCCCTGCCAGGAGACGTGTCAGTAGTGAGGACTTGATCCCTGTCTCTGCAGGACAGATATGGAAGCTCTGGAGTAAATGCCCCATGTCTTCCAAGGTCAGGCAAAATGAGACAGGCTTTACTCATAGTGGGTGGGACGGAAGTAGATGCAAGAAAGTACTTCCTAATGGTGGAAAAGATAAGACAGTGGCATGCATCATCAAAGGAGGGTGCCCATGGGGCATGTTTAAGGAAGTGGGGAGTTGTGTGCTCCCCGGAGGGGGTGTGGAGGAGCTCTGGGCCTGAATCCTGAGAGCTGGGTTCTCCTTCCATATCTTTGCTGGCCTTGAACAGGTCCTTTGCCTCCTGCAGAAGGGAGGTGATGATGGCATCCTAACAAGGCAGGCAGGCACGAGTTCCCAATGGCAGGGTGACATGGGTGACTGAGAGACAGGTACAGTGGGGTAACTGTGCCTTTCTCTCCCATCAGACTTGCAAGACCTTTTCCAAGTACCAGACACTATTCCAAGGACTTTATATAGATTACCTCATTTAATCTTCTCAGCAAGTATTGTCATCCTCATTTAGAGATGGGCAAACTGAGGCACAGAGAGGTCCAGTCACTTGCCCAAGCTTAGGGGCAGCAGAGTGATGATTTGAACCAGGGCTGCCGGGCTGTAGAGCAAGTGCTCTCCTCTAGAGCGGTGCAGAGCTTTAGAGCTAGAACTCCACAGGGGCAGAGAGGTCCAATATGGTAGCTGCTAGTCCCATGTGGCTATTGAGCTCTTGAAGTATGTCTTGTGTGACTGAGGAATTGAATTTTTTTTTTTTTTTTTTGAGGTGCCAAGGCCTGAGATTGAACCCAGGACCTTGTATGTGGGAAGCTAGTGCTCAACCACTGAGCCACATCAGCTCCCCTGAGTTGTTTTTTTTTTCATTTATTTTGCTTGTTGTTTGTTTTTGTTTTTTCAGGAGGCACCAGGAACCAAACCTGGGACCTCCCATGTGGGAGGTGGGAGCTCAACCGCTTGAGCCACATCCGCTCCCTGAATTTTAATTTTGCTTAATTTTGATTTAAATAGCCACCTGGGTTAGTATTGGACAATGCAGCTCTAGAGACTCTGTGCTGATAAAGTGCCACTTCCCCCACAAAGGGGACCCAGTTCTCCTCGGTGGATGCTTAGTGACCTGAGTGCCCTAGGAAGACATGTGTGGACAGCAACACCCTCCCCAGGGCCTCAGGCTGGAGGACCCCTCCTATCTCACACCTTCTCCCCAACCCTGAGGCCTCAGATACAATGATGAGTCCTCTAACAGACTTCCTGCTCCCACCTCCCACTGCCTCAGGCCCAGATACAGCACCAGTGCTGGAGCCACAAGAAGGAACCAGAGAGAGGTCCCGGGAGCTCATGGTGGACAGATGATTCCATTCTCCCAAGGTCAGCACTAGGGGGAGGCATCTGGGCCACCAGCTCCTGCAAAGGGCTTCACAGAAGAGGTAGCGTCAGCATTGGGTCTTGAGGAATGAAAAGTTGTTGACCAGGTGGGGTGGGAGGGAGGCAGATACTACAGAAGGAAAAGCAAGGTCAGAGGCAAAGGGGCATAAAAATTTGGCTGCATCGCAGGGGGCAAGTGGGAAAGAGGCAAGGGTTGAAGCCCTAGAGAGCCCTGAGAGAGAAGGGGGCTGGCTCACAGCGCAAATACCCATGCACACTGAGCGCTCCCTGCCGGCCAGCGCCGCTCTAGACCTGCTGCAGGTATTATCTCATTTAGTTCTCACAACTACCCTAAAAGATAGATGCCCCTTACAAATGCAGAATCAGAGGCTCAGAGAGGGGGAAGTAGCCCGCCTGCCGCCCAGGTCACACAGCCAGCAGGGCATGAAGCCGACAGCCTGGCTTCACCACTACACTCTGCTCACCTGGCCTGCTTCCTAAGACACTTGGACTTCATTCTGCAAACAGATTTTAAGGAGGTGTTGGCCAGCTTTGCGCTTTCAAAAACTCCCCTCCCTGAAGCTGTTGCATGGAGGATGGCTAAGAGTGGGAAAGGCAAGACCCAGGGAGCCGGTGCAGGAAGCGGCTGCGGCCACGGGGAACCAGGAGAACTGCCCTGCAGTGTTTAGGAAGCTAAGTCAGGAGGGGGAGGGGAATGGCGAGAGCTCCCAGCCCTTTCCTGAGGTGCGCAGAGGGGTGGGGTGCTGCTGGCTGGGCAGAGGGCGGAGGGGAGGATGAGGGTTGGGAAGAAGCCGAGAGTTGAGTATAGGTCATGCTAAGTTTAAGGAGCTCATGAGATCTTTAGTGGTCTGGAGTGCAGGAAAAAAAGCCTGAGGTAGAAGAATGGATATGGGGGGCCAGTGTTGATGGCTGAGGCCTTGAGGTCTCCTAGGGAGAGTGGGGTCAAGGAAAAGAGAAGCAGCCCCGATCTTACACTGAAGCCTCCTGACCTCTGCAAGCCCTTTCCAGGAGATGGAGGATGAGACCCAGGAGAAGGGGGCCTCCTGGGAACAGGGGAGGCCAGCATGGGGAGCTCATAGCAGGCCAGCAAAATAAGTACAAGACTACACCGGGTGAATATGGTGCCCGGGAGGTCCTGGCAGCAAGACCATGGCGAAGGCAGGGACCATGATGGGGTGTGAGGTGAGGAGGGCATGGGAAGGCAGGCCATGGCAGGGACAGGGGTGGGGACAGGGGGAAGGACATTCTCCAGGAAGAGCTGAGAGATGGGCAGCAGTTAGAGGAGATGGGGGAAAGCACCTCCGCGGGAACCACCACATCTGTGGTCCCTGGAGCTTCAGTTCTGCCTGCCCAGACCTCCCTTGAGAAGCTGTGGCCTCTCTGACATCCTTCCCTACACCCTCCCCCAAAGCTCTCAGGAAAGTGCTGAGCCCACTGCAAGCCCATTGCTGATTCACTGAGGTGTGGGCCTGGCAGCCTGAGGATGGCAGAGACCCCACCCCTGCCCTGGGGAAAGCAGGCATCGCAGGGTAGTGTGAAGGATGGAGGAGAGGCGGCAGCACCGTGGCCAGCTGCTCTTATCTGCATACCCATGATGGCAGGACTAAGGGGCAGACAGCAGCCCCAAGAACCAGAGAGATAGACATCTCTAGAGACATCCCCAAGGCAGAGGGAGTGGCAAGTGCTGTATGACAGGTCCAGGACAATAGTTCTAGAGAGGGCATGATCCAGAACTGGGGGATGGGGAAATCAAGGAGGGCTCAAAGGAGGAGGTGGCATTAAAGCTGGGCCCAGAAGGATGGGTTCGGTTTTATCCTATGGAAATGGAAGGGAAAGGACATTCTAGGCAGCCAGTGAGCAGGCAGGAAATTGAGAAGCCTCATCAGAGCCTCAGCTGGCTCCTGGGGTGTGCCATGAGGTGTGCGGAGACCAGAGGCCAGAGGGGAAGCTGGGTTCCAGGTCAGGGAGAGTTTTGAATGTCCAGGGGATGAGTTTAAACTTTATTCTGTAGGCAGTGAGGAGCCCTTGTACGTTTTGTAGCAGGAGAGTGACCTGATGGTGTCTCCCTCTGGCTGGGGCAGGGGCGGCCATGGGAAGGCAAATCGGCTCCCGATGGGAGGGGCAGGACAGGGAATGCCCGTTAGGGTCCCCACGGAACAGGGACCCCTGCCCCACAATCCGACTCTCCCACAGGCCGGGCTGGTAAAAAAAAAATAGCTGGGAATCCCGCTGGGATAAAAATAGCTGTAGGCGGGGGCACTCACCTGCACCAACAGGTAGGAAAAGTAGGTCGTGGCTGAGGGCCACCTGGGAGGTGAGTGGGCAGGAGGAGGCGCCGGGCTGGGTTCCCTTCAGAGCTGCCACTTCCTCCTTCACAGATGCAGACCCAGCCCCGCCGGGGCACTGGGCTGTGGGCTTCTGAACAAGGTCTGCCAGGAGGAGGAGGAGGAGGGTCTGGAGTTGCAGGCCGCTGCTAGCTCCACCGCTGGGGCCATTCCATCCCCCCAGCTGTGTCACGATGAATCTGCCTTTGGGCATCTTCTGGCACCCTGCCCAGATTTCAGGAATCTACTTCCCAAAAGAATCTAGTGTTTGGTTTCTTGGAGACATCGCTTCCTAGACTCACTGAGTTCGCAACTCGTTTACCTATTTATTGCCGCTGTTTCTTTTTCTTTTTCTTTTTTTTTTTTTTTTTTTTCAATGAGTAAACTTTTATTTCTTATGGGTTTAAGATTCTTAACTAGTGAGGTTATACAGGCTAGGAGCAGGGTTAAAATGACTTCATTTTCTCCATTTTGTATAGCTTGAAGCACAGGCAACAACAAATTTTTTTTTTTTTTACCGGGAGGTCCCGGGTATCGAACCCGGGTCCCTCCATATGGGAGATGGACGCCCAACCATTTGAGCCACATCCGTCTCCCAACAACAAATTATTATTTCCTATTTGGGCTGCGGGGCAGCACTTAAACTTGTAATTTTTTTTTTTTAATAATTTGTTTTTTATTTTTAAAAAGATACTTAGATTACATGCCGCTGTTTCTTTACTGAGCATTTGTTCAGTGCTAGACTGTGCTAGCTTCTGCACACTACAAGAACCGTCTTTCTGAAATACGAATCTTTTCTCAAAGATCTAAGCACCTCTCTGTTAGAGTTCTGGTGCACAAGGATCATGCTATAGCATTTACTTGTTTTGTTCTTTTGGTATATGAATTTGAACACATGTATAGTTTCGTGTAATTCTACCACAACAGGGATACAGAACAGTTCCAGCATCCAAAAAAAACTCCCTCATGCTCTCCCTTTATAGCTACACCCTCACCCCACCCGTATCCCTGGCAACCACTAATCTGTTTTCCATCACCATAGTTTTGTCTTTGCAAAGCTGTCAAATAATTGGAAGCATACAGTGTGTAACCTTCTGACTGGCTTCTCTCATTCAACATAAATGTCTTTGAGATTCGTCCAAGTTGTTGCATGGATCAATATTGTTCGTCTTTATTGTTGAGTAGTATTCCATAATCTGAATGGTTAACCAGTCACCTTTTGAAGGACACCTGGGCTGTTTCCAGCTTTTGGCTAGGACAAAGAAAGTTACTATGAACATTTATGTACAGGCTTTTGTGTGAACAAAGTTTTCCGTTCTCTAGGGTAAATATACAGGACTGGGACTGCCGGGTCATATGCTAAATGTACATTTAACTTTATAAGAAACTGACAGGGGTTGGATGTGGCTCAACTGGTTGGGCGTCTGTCTCCCATATGGAGGGACCCGGGTTCGATCCCCGGGACCTCCCGGTAAAAAAAAAAAAAAAAGAAACTGACAAACTGTTTTTCCAAAGTGGCTATAGCATTTTACTTTCCCACCAGCACTGAATGAGAGTCCCAGTGCCTTCACGTACTTGCCAGCACTTCATCTGGTCAGTAGTTTTTAGGATAGCCATTCTCACAGGAGGGCAGTGATATCTCATTGTAGTTTCAATTTGCATTTCTCTGATGGCTAACGATATAGAGTATTTTTTCATGTGTTCATTTGCCATCTTGATATCCTTTTTGGTAAAGTATCTGTGCAAGTCCTTTGCCCATTTTTAAATCAGGTGCCTTATATTTTCTTACTGTTCAGTTTTGAGAGTTCTTTAAATATTCTGGATACAAGTCCTTGGTTGGAAATGTTTTGCAAATATTTTTTCCAGTATGTAGCTCAAATCTTCATTCTCTTGACAGTATCTTTAGCAGAGCAAAAGTTTTAAATTTTGATGAAGCCCAATTTATTGGGTTTTCCTTTCCTAGATCATGCTTTTGGCGCCATTTCTAAAACCTATTGCTAAACCCCAGGTCATGAAAATTTTCACAAAAGTTCTCTTCTAAAAGTTTTATAGTTTTATGTTTTACATTCAGAGCTATGATCCTTTTTTCTTCTTCTTCTTATGACCCATTAATCTTTGTATAAGGTATGAGGTTTAGGTCAAGATTTATTTATTTATTTATTTACATACTTAATTTTGCATGTGAATGAGCAATTGTTGCAACACCATTTGTTGGAAAGACTATCCTTTCTCCCCTGAATTTCCTTTTTACCTTTGTATGTTTTGGCCATCTTTGTGCAAATCAATTTCTGGACCTCCTATCCTGTTCCACTGATATATCTGTACATCTCTTCACCAATATTACACCATCTTCATTACTGTAGCTTTACATTAAGTCTTAAAGTCAAATAGTATGATTTCTCCCATTTTATTTTTTTCCCCAAAAATTGTTTAACTATTCTAGTTCCTTTGCCTTTCCATAAAGTTTTGGAATCAGCATGTCAATCTCTACCTGCCCACCCCCGCCCCCCCCCACACACACACACAAATGCTGTTGAACTTTGAGGAGGATAGGTTTTAAAGTTTCAGATTTGAGATACTTCTTCTTTTTAATATAGGTATGTAGAGCTATAAATTTCCCTCTCATCTCTGCCTTTGCTGCACCCTTAATTTTTGGTATGTTGTGTTTTTCATTTTCACTTGCCTGGAGACATTTCTGAATTTCCCTTGTGATTTCTTCTTTGACCCATAGGTTGTTTGAGAGTACATTGTTTATTTTCCACACATTTGTAAATTTCCAATTTCTTTCTATTATTGATTTATATCTTCATTCCATTGTGGTTGGAGAAGATACATTGTATGATTTCAATATTTTTTAATTTTTTGAGCTGTGTTTTGTGACATACTGTAAGGTGTATTGTGGAGAATGATTCTTGTGCACTAGAGAAGAATGTATTCTGCTGCTTTTGGGTGAAGTGTTCTATATAGGTCTGTTACGTCTAGCTGGTTTAGACTGTTATTAAAGTCACCTTTTTTTCTAATTGATAAAAAAAATGCTACTAAGATTTTGATTGGTATTTCCACTTTGGGAAAATTTACATCTTTACCATGTTGAGACTTCCAATCCATGAACATGGTATGGCTTTCTATTTATTTAAATCTTTCATTTCCCACAACAGCATTTTATAGTTTTCAGCATATAGATCCTGCACATCACACTGTGGTCTTTGTTCAGTTAGTACCTACCTCCTCTATTGAACTGCAGCCTCACGAGGGTAGGACTCATGTCTATGTTGCATACCGTTGTGTTCACTGAGCCCTTAGAAGACTCAGGTTGGAATAGGTCCTCATTAAAGATCTCTGAATCAATAATAGCACTTCTGCCTACCTCATGTCATTTAATCTTTCTACAATCCCTACAGGGTAGGGATATACTCCTCACTTCAAGGGGGAGAAAACCAAGGCTTAGAAAGGGGGTGTGTTAGGCAGAATTCTAAGTTGGGTTCCGAGAGTCCAAGAGTCCCTCCCCCTGGAATACCCACTCTGTAGAATCCTCTCCCTTTGAGTATGGACAGGACCTGTGAATGTCATGGGATATCACTCTTGTGATTAAATTACATCATATGACTAAAATGAAGGGGTTTTGCAGATGTAATTTAGGTCCCTAATCAGTTGACTTTGAGTTAATCACAGGGAAATTATCACAGGTAGGCCTGGCCTAATCAGGGGAACCCGTTGAAAGACTGTGTAGAGGTCAGAGATGGAAGAAGTCAGTGATTCAAAGCAGCACAGATGCTCTCCTGTTGGTCTGGAAGAAGCCAACTGCCATGTTGTTGAGAGGACTACACAGATGGGAACAATAAGCGGCCCCAAGGAATTGAAACTCAGTCTTATGCCTGCAGGGAACTTGGAAGAGGACACCGAGCCTCCAATGGGATCACAGCCCCAGCTGACACCTTGATTTTCAGACTGATGAGACCCTGGGCAGAGAACCCAGTAACCCTATGCCCAGACTCCTCATCTGCAGAAACTGTGAGATAGCAAATAGGTAATGCTTTCAACTGCTAAGTATGTGGCGATTCATTACAGGGGACACTGCCGAGGGACCCACAGCTCCTGCTCTTAACCACTCACACTCTCCCCGGTGCCTTCTCCATTGAGGACATGATGGCCTTCCCAGTTCATGCCTTTTGTTTTGTTTTGTTTTTCTGTTTAGATCTCAGGCTTACAGACAACTTGCTTTGTGACATTCTTATTAATGGGCCATGCACAGCCCACTTTTATTTACGTTGGTTAGTTAGTTCGTCTTGATAATGCAATAAGCCTCCCTTGCAAAAGAGAGTCTTTGACAATAACCCACATCTAACCATGACCTTCCCATCCCCTAACCCCCGCCTGCGGTGCCTGGCATCTGAATCCCGCATACATCATTCCCTTGCTTAACGCTTTATAATTTAATTGCATCCATATGCATTCTGTTAAAGTTAGGGTTTTCTTTTTTTTTTTCATGGTTTTTAGCTTTATTAAAAGGTACATAATCTTTATAATGCACTCCATAAGCTCTTGGGACGTTTTCATCTTAATTTGAGGTTGCCAAGTTTTGCCAATACTGTTGAATGTTCAGGTAGGTCATTTGTTTGGATGGCCGCGCAGTGTTACACTGGGTGACTGCACAGCCACAACCCATTCATCCACGGACCTGCTGATGGGAATCTGGGCAGGTTCCAGGGTTTTGCTATCATGAACAGTGCTTCTTTAAACATTCTCCTACATGTCTCCTCATCCGGCAGTTTACTTCTCAGAGTCGAATTTTGCCTAAATAGACTAAAGTGGAAGGACTTGGCGTCTGACCTGGGAGGAACAAGAGCTTAACTTCTTACTTGATAAGGCCCACCCTTGACCCATTGCTCTTGCAGCACTCACCCCCAAACTGCTGCTCCCACAGATCTATCCAAACACCGTCGGCTCTGGGCACCCAAATCCAGGGCCGCGAGCCCTGCCGCCCACCCAGGGAGCATCAGGAGCACGCAAGTCGCTCTGCCCCCACCCGATTTCAACATCGAAAGGCGGCTCTGAGGAAGCGCACTGACCACAGAGGCGGCTCACTCACAGCTGCTGGCAGGACTTTTGCCCCAAAGACGTCTCTCTGTGCACTCGGAATGCACCTTCTGGGAAAGCCACTCTCGCCTCAACCACAACAGAGCATGCGATGGTGGCGCGTGTGATGACAAGTTGGCCAAGTGGGAAGTGAAATGCAACCCCAGGCTGGCCCCTGCCCTGCCAGGCCCGCCAGGAGACCCTGGTTGAGTCACTGACATTCTCTTGGCCAAAGGGGAGACACACGTCCAGTGAGATAAGAGGTCTGACATCTGGTTGGAAGGAAAGTGCAAAAGGGTGGGGAGGGATGAGAGGATGATCATGTCTGGGCTGCTCGTGGCCCTCCACAAGAAAGAACCCTACCCCAGGGCTGCACGGAAGGTCCATGCATGCCCACGGCACCCAGGACTCCTCATTGCACTGTCTCTGTCGAGTTCAAGGGGATGGCAGCCCCTCTCCAGGCTGTGATCCATTCCCGGTGCCCCTGCCTACCCCTCAGCAGGGCAGACCAATCCACATGGGCAGCGTGGGGCACACTGCTCCTTGCGATGGGTTAGGGGCACGGCCTTTGCAGATAGAACCAAGTTAAAATCCCTGCTCTGCCCCTTACCAGCCGTGTGAATGGAAAGTTTGCTTAAGCTCTTCAATCCTCAGTTTCCTCACCTATAAAATGGGGATGATAATATGCATCAGCGTGTGGTGGTGAAGGGCACACTCCTTGAGCTTCAGTCTCAGCTCTGCCATTTACTGTGTGACCCTGGGCAGGTTATTTAACCTTCCTGTGCTTCGGTTTCCTCAACTGTATGGAGGAAACAAACAAGGCTCACAGAGGGGGAGCATAGCCTGAAGTCATAAAAGGGCTACATAGTGACAGAGATGTTGGGACTCCTCACCCCCACCACAAACAAAGACTCATGGCCATGCCTGGTCATCTACGGCAGCATAAAGCATCACCCGAAAGCTTAAGTGGCTAAAACGAACAGGCATTTTAGAACCTCTCATGTATCTGTGGGCCAGGGATCTGGGAAGGGCTCAGCTGGGTGGTTCTGACAAAGGATCTCAGGCGGTATCAACCAGACGGTGGCTGGCAGCCTCGGGCCTCCGCAGGCGGTCATGCTGTGCAGGTCAATGTGGGCTTTCTCATAGCATGGCAGCCTCAGGGCTCTAGCAGGAGTGCTGCAGCCAGCAAGGTGGAGGATGTGTCACCTTTCCTGACTTAGCCTTGCAGGCCATGCAGTCTCTTCTTCTGCATTCTATTGGTTATAAGCAAGTCACAAACCCACCCAGATTCTAGGGGAGGGGAATGAGACTACACCTCTTGACAAGGGTGTGGCAAGGTTCCAGAAGGACATGTGGAATGAGAGATTTTGTTGTGGCCAGTTTGGGAAAAATAATCTCTACCGCGCATACCCTTGAGGGCACCAGCCCTTCTCTCCTGCCCCCACAGGAGGGAGTGAGGACAGGAGGCAGGACTTGGGCTCAGGGTGGTGAGGCAGACACGCAGAGAAGGAGGTACCCAGCCTGCACAGGCCTGGGAGCAAGAACCAGCAGACAGTAGAGAGGAGCCGGCCTCGGGGAAGGACCAGAGGGCAAGCAGATGCAGGCTGTCTCCCCACCTCAGAGCATCTGGGTAATCAGAGACACTACACTGGGAAGTAGAGAGGACCTTCCTGACCCCAAAACAGCCCAAGCTTAGTAGGGTTGCCAGATCCCAAAGTGTGCAAATCTGGGCTCCCCCTTCCTCCCTCCACAGCCCCCCCCACCCCCCCCAAAAAGGGAAGCACTCAGAAAATTCTTTTGGTCAGCTGATGGATTGAAGAAGACAAATTGAGGCCAAACTCGGGGAGGGCTTCCCCTGTGGCCATGCAGCAAGCCAAACCAAGTCATCGGCTTCCAGAGATGACGCACAGATGGGACATGCTTGCATGACATGTCTATGCCAGGTAATTATAGGAAGTGGGGGGGTGCAGAAGGCCTGGCCTTCGCCTGAGGGGCCAACATCAGAGGCAGGCCCACTCCTCTGCAGCCTCCCAAGGCGGTCTGGGCTCGGGCTGGTGGGGGTTCTGGGTGTCTACCCTGATGTTTGCCTGAGTGGCACCTCCTCCAGCCCCCTCGGAGGAGAGCAGCAGCCCCAGCTTCTGCCCACACCCCAGACTGAAGATTGCCTCGGACGTGGGCAGGAGGCGATGAGCAAGGTCACGGTCCCTCTGTATCCAGTGAGTGTCATGCTCCAAAAAAGACACTGTCCCCTGAATGCATCCAGTGGAGGGTGATGGGAAAACAGGTTTTATGCCCACCACCCAAGAAGAGGAGGGGCGTGACCTGAGTGGAGACCCCACACACACACACTTCCAGGCCCTGCGCCCAGCCCCCTCGGTTGCTCTTTACATCCACCTTGGCAGGGTCACGTTAAGGCTGAGGAAGCTGAGGCTCAGAGGCCACACAGAGGCGGATACGTGCAAAAGCGAGATTTGAACCCGTGCCCTCCCAGTCCTTGGCCCAGACCCCACCCTTCCTTTAGTTTAAAGAAAGAAGGAGTTGGGAAGCACCATCGACACTGTCTTCAAGCCACTGGAGATGACGACTGGATCCCAGATCAGAACCCTCCTTGCCACCTCCAGAGGCATGGCCGAGACTCAGGGCAACACAGAGCCACGGGTCTGGGGTCACCTCAAAGGCCTTCCCTCCCTCCGGGCCTCTGCAAGTGCACACGGAGCCTTGCAAGGGGCGGGTGAGGGAAGCTCCCAGCGGACCTGTTCAACTCGCAGGTCCTTTCACCTAGCTCTACAAGTGTTCTAGCCCAGATCTGTCCCCACCGCACACACACATGGGCACACACACTCAGGAGACCTTTCACCCACCCTTTCCTTCGTTCTTATTCACTCCTCATGCATGAACTCATTTCTTCCTTCATTCTCTTGTTCACTCAACACACCTCAGGAAGCGCAGCATGGCCATGGGTCAGGGGGTATACAGGACTGTTAGGTGGGAGAGTAAGAGGAATTGGGAGAAGGTCCTGAGGCTGGAGGTGAAACCTTCCCCTCCCGCTCCAGGCAGAGGACGGGCACATAGGAAATGGAGGCCTCTGGAGAAGGGGGTGGTGTGGGATGACTCAGTGCCAGCCAGAGGCTGGAGCAGGGGACAGGAAATCAGTGGCTTCCTCATAGTGCACAGGTCAGAAGGAGACCTGGGCTATCCCTGGAGCAGGTCGGAGCCAAGGCCTCAGAGCAACCCAGCTTCCCACCGCCACGTCTGTGTTCAGATACCAGCTCGCACACCTCCCCTGCTGTCCCACGGGCGTTGGGGAGGGAGGCAGGAGCAGCTCAGAGCCTGTCTGGGGCACCTGCCCAGGGGCTCGCCTCGCAGAGCCACTCATCTTGCTTCCTCTGCCTCGTGCAGCTCCATCTCCAGCAATGCCTTTGGGTCTGTCTCTCTCTCTGCATCTCACCCCTCCCTCACACTGCCTCTCTCTCCACTCCCTTTTCCGCTCCCTCAGCCTACCTGCCCCTCTCACTCTGGCCCTGTCTCTCTGTGTGTCTCTCAGCCCTTCTGGGCCCCCCGGCCAGGTTCCCCCGGCCCTGGCCTCACACCGAGGCCTGTGAGGGGCGCCGTCTCTGAAGCTTGTGGGTCAACCCTGGGCTGCTCATCTTGCTCTCTGAGGCCTTGCCTCAAAGTCCAGGATGTGATAACCCCCTCAGGCCCATATGACAGCACGGAGAACTCCTGACTTTCGCAGTAAGAGGAAGCCCAAGAAGGGCCCTCCACCTGCCTTCTGCCTGTCCTGGGGGCCACCCTACCTTTTGAGGGGGGCGCTTATATCTGAGGGGAGAGAATTGGCCCACATGTATGCAGAATGCCTGTGTCTTGACCATAGGACCCCATCCTCAGTCACCCCTGGACACTTCCCCTGCCCCCACCCAGGAGTTTCAATGTTTTGTGTGTGCGGGGAGGGGCCAGAGCTCTCCCCATGACACTCCCTCTGTGCACTCTCCTCAAACCCAACCACTGAGTCACCCACCCAGAGGTTGAGATGGAGTGGGAAGACCCTGGACCCCTGTTCAGATCCCACCTTTGCCCTTGGACAAGGCTCCTAGCCTCCCTCAGCCTTGTTTTTCCTTTCTGTGAAATGGAAATACTTATATTGTGGCCAGGATGAAATGAGGTGACCCATGTAATGCCCCCCACCCAGGGCCTGGCCCGGAGGAGAAGTGTCCCTGAGGACCGGCTGGTTGACACCCCGTGCTGCACAAGGGAGGATCCTGAGCGCAGAGGCCCCTGCCTGTGCTCAGGAGTCGTGAGGCAGAGGCCCAGCCAGGCAGTTTCGCCCCCAGCTCCTCTCCAAGGCAGGGCCCAGGAGAGAGGAATGTGCTTTCATTCCCCACTTGGAATCCCGGACTCAAGGTTCACCTTGGGCCCTCAGGGTCTGGGGGACACTCATGCTCGCTGGAATCTGCCATCACGTGCACCTGCACAGAGGCCGGCAAAGCCCACGTGGAGTGGAGCTGGGCACCAAGTGGGATGGGCAGAGAGGAATCTGGGACCGAGTAGAGTCCTAGACAAACCCCCACCTTCGTGCCTTCACTAGGCCTTCAGTAGCTTCCATAGCCTCCTGCAAGGCCAGCCTTTTAGGGCGTGAAAATATTTTCCTGCCATCAGAGAAAGCTCCAAGCTTGGACGTTGGTGAGGAAGTTGGCAGATTCTAAGTACACAGCAAGGTTTCAGAGCTCTGCTTTGTCTAGCCGAGGACCAGTCTGGCTTCACTCTTAGTGCTTCCCTAGCCAGGGGGCCTCGGTCCGGAAGGAAGCAAGGTCCATTCTGCCCCAACGACAGCCAGAACCCTCCCCAACAAGCCTCCCTGCGCCCAGCCCCCAGGCCTCTTTCCACATGCATTTGTTTCCTGCCCAGCCAGCCTCACTTAATTTCTCAAGTGGCTCTTTTGGGCTCCTCCACTTTCTCCCTGCTCAGCGGCTCAACTTTTTCCTGGGCCGCACACCCCGCGCCCTCCTGTCTACCCACCCCCGACATTGGCACTGGCTCCCTGGCCCCCTGTTGCTTGGCCCATTCCCGGCTCTTTGGGGTTCTGCCCAAATCAGTCATCACAAGTACCTGCTTTTCCTTCTTGCTCACACAAGGTAGCCATTGTCCACTGCACAGAGAGGGCCATCGTGCTCATGCTGCGGTAGAGAAAGGATATTTACCCAGGGTCGCTGGCACCACCTTCATGCTGTGTGCAGCCACTACATGCCACATGCAGGCCAACACGCCTCGCACAGTCCCCATGGCAGGTGCACAGAATGGGCATGCAGGCTCAGAGCAGGCACACAAGCTCTCTGAGGCGCACAGACTCTGAGCAGACATGCAGGCTCAGAGTGGGCGTACAGACTCTGAGCGGGCATGCAGGCACAGGGCAGGCACAGAGGCAGCCTACCCCTTGCAAGTAAAAGTCCTGAACAGATTGTGGGTTCTTTTTGGTCAGATCCTCAGATGCTTTCCACAGTTCCTCTTGCCCACCCCCGCCTTTAATCCTTACAACCTCTCTGCAGGGGCGGGTATTGTGTTTCCCATTTGATAGAGAAGGACACTGAGGCTCTGAGGGGTTCATTGGCATTCCCAAGTGGAAGGTGAAGAGGAGAGGAGGAGGAGGAGTGAGGAAAGGTGGGTGGGGGGAGGTGCAAGGGGGAGGCTACCTGTGAATACCAAATCTGCAAAGGATCCCAGAGTGGCAGAGCTGGGAGGGGGACCTCAGGAGAGGGCAGTGACTTGCTCGAGGTCACCCAGAGAAGTCCCGGCCAGCTGAGCTGGGGCTTGGATATTTGAACTCTGGGGCAGGGTGGGGCCACCCAAAGGAGTAGGTCTGGGCAATGGTGAAAGGGAGTGGATAGGGGCAGAGTGTGACCTTGGGCAATACCCTCTTTAGAAACGGAGATTCTCAGTGAGAACATACCTGCACTGAAGGCAGGGAGATGAACAAGGTGCCTCTCAAAGGGCACAGCTGCTCATCCCTGCCCCACAGCTCATGACCACTGTGGCTGCTCTCCCCACTGGGGAAAGGGAGCCGTCAGAGGGCCAACTGTGTAAGAGGCAGGGGCTGTTCCCCAACATTCAGTGTCCAGAGACCCCAAAGCCCCCTGGAAGAGCCAAAGGGGCCTTGTCCCTAGAGACCACAGGGTAACACAGAGCCACGGTGGACCAGCCATGACCACAGTCCTCCCACCCCGTGGGCAGACCAGCACTGTGCTTCTTGGGAAACCCTGCAACTGAGAATCTAGGGGGTACCCCAGGCCCTAATCAAAAACCCCTCCTGACCTGGGAGCATGGGTCAAATTGGGGAGGTCTTCCTTGATGCAGCCCCCTAGGCCAGTTACCACTTGGGAAGGGATGGACACTGGGTTAAGAGACGAGGCTCAGGCCCAGAGAGAGAGCCCCAGTTGCAGAAACAGAACCGGCAGGCCGGCCGCCCTCTGCTCCAGGGGTTAATCAGTGCTGTCTTCTCTGATATCAATGCCTCAGAGCCTTCTCTGCCCCTGGCTGCCAAGCCAAGCACCAGGCCACTCTGCTGCCACGATGGCTCCTGCTGGCCAGGCCTGGCTGTCCTCGGTGAGTGTAGCATCTGCTAACATCTCTGGGCCGTGGTGTTTCACCAGCAGCCTCTGCAGGGGCCACACCGAAAGAGAGGGAACTTCCAGACATTCCAGACACCTTTGTCTGGCCCTGTACCCTCCCTCCGGCTCAGGCCTTAGAGTCCTGACCTGGAGCTGAAGCTGGAGGGATGCTGGCAAGGTTCAAGGAAAAACTTTCTGTTGGTAGGTGATGGGGAGAGGAGCTGAGAATGAGTTATGCATAGTCTCCACAGGCGTTCAGAATTCTAGAATCGTCAAGGTCCTTCCAGCTCCAGACCTGTGTCTTTGGATTCTGAGATGTGTGTCCCTCCACACCCGTTAGGGAACTAGCATGCAGATGAGTGCTCAAAAATCCTAGAATGTTGGCTTTGGAAAGGCCTCAGAGATGCAGCCCTCCAAGTTTTCTATGGCTGCAAAACAAACCACTCCAAAAACCTAGCTGCTTAACACGACAACAATTTATTAATTTCTTGCAGCTCTGTGGGCTGTCCTGGCTGTTCTGCAGGTCCCACCTGGGAGTAAGTGCATTCAGCTGGAAGGTTCCAGTGTGGTGGCCTCATCCCCAGGTCTGAGACCTTCGTGCCAACGGTCAGCTGGGCCTCTGTTCTCCTCTGCTTGCTGCCTCATCCTCCGGGACCACTCCCTCCAGCCGAATAGCCGGGGCTTCTTTACAGCATGGAGCTGGCTTCCAAGATAGAGAGAGAGAGCAGAAGCTACCAGCCATCTTTAAGGGTTAGTCAGGATCTGGCACACCCACTTCTGCTTTTTGGTCAAAGCAAGTCCCAAGGCCAAGCCAGATTCAAGGGGAAGGAAAATAGCTTCTACCTCTTGATGAGAGGTAGGGCAAAGAATCTCTGACCACAGAGAGAAAGGACTTGCCCAGGCTCACTGGTCTTATGAAAGCCAGGAGAGTGCCCGGTGGCCCGAGGGAGACGTGGGGACTTAGGTATGGATGAGAGCACCCCTGCGTCTGGGACTCTCTCCCATTGGACCCCAGGCCAGTGACCTTCCCTAGTACTCTGCCCATGGACACCCTGGAGGTGTGGCCTGCAGAAGGGGTGGGGTCTGAGCTGCACATGGAAGTGGAGAGGGGTTGAGCGCCTCTTGGTCCCAACGTATTGAGTCATCTAAAATTGGTCGGTGGGGTGTGGGGGGAGGGTGCCACTCCATCCAGAGTCCATCCCAAAGCCCCTCACAGAGAGGCCAGCTGGCACCAGGCTTGGGACAGAGGCTGGACTTGAGGACAGAGCTGAGGCCGCCTGTCCTGGGGCGATGGTCTGTCAACCCCAGCTTGCACTCTCCTCTTCTTCTAGGTGGATCTCTGCACAGGAAGTGAGGGCCCCCCCCAGCAGGCTCAAGTGTCAGGCAGCCAAGCCTGCCCCTCCCGCGCCCCCTGCTTTCATCTAACGTATTCACTCAGCCATTGGACAAACAGCTATTGAGCACCTACCACATGCCAGGCTCTGTGCTGATCACTGGGGATATATGGGTGAGCAAAGCAAACAAAAACCCATCTTCTTAGAGCACAGATTTTATTTATAGGCAATCAACAAAGTAAGTGAGTACATTATAGAGTATATTAGAAGGTGATTAGAGTTTTGGAGAAAAATGTCACAGAGTAATAGAGAAGGGGAGAGCTGGGGTAGGGACAAGAGGGCAGGTCACAGCATTCAGTAAGGTGGTCAGGTAAGACCTCACTAAGAAGGTAATATTTGAACAAAGACCTCAAGGATGTGAGGGGGCAAGCCCTGTAGATGCCTAGGAAATGAGAGTCCAGTGCAAAGGCCCTGGGGTGGAAGTGTGCCAGCCCATCGGAGGATAGTAAGGAGGCTACAGCAGAGGAAGCAAGAGAGAAAGAGGCAGTGGGAGGAGATCACATGGCCTTGCAAGTCCCAGTAAGACTTTGGCTTTGACTCTGAGTGGGAGGGTTGCTGAGGAGGGGCAGGATCTGGCTTTGTTGTCACAGCATCACTCTGGCTGCCGGGCTGGGCATAAACTGTAGGGGGCCATGGGAGGAAGTGGGGGAGCATCAGGAAGCCACCACAGTAACTCAGCTGCTTACTCCCCAACAGGGCTGCCCACAGACACTGTCATGGAGAAGCGCCTCCACTGCCCTGCCACTGGACCCCCTGCCTGCCCACAGGGCTCAGGTTTCCCCTCGTCAGCTGTACCCACAAGAGCCTGGGAAAGTCAGCTTTCCAGAAATTTTTCATCATTTTCCACTTGGAAAGTTTGCTGCTCCCACGACTTTCCCCGCTGCTCCCAAGGCTGAGTACACATGGCTGAAACGGTCTGGAGCCTGTCCCATGGCTACTTGGGACCAGATCTACCTCACCCCCCAGCCAAGGGATCCCCCCATCCCTGCTGCCCACGATACCCCTCATGGCTCCTCTGATCACAGTCCTGCCCTGGCCCCTCCGTGGCTGGTGAGGGGTGAGAGCCCTGCAGAGAGCTGTGGGAGGAGAGTAGAAGGGCTGGGGTGTCCTCTCCAGGACTCCCTCCCAACAGCAGAGCCACCTTCACTTCTAACATAACTGGAAAACTCCTTTGTGCCTCTGAACCGTGAGGTTTCCCCTCCAAAATGTCCCTCTCTCCCACTGCCATCGTGGGGCCTAGCAACACGTGCAGGCTGCCAGCGTGTGCAGAGCCTGTCAGTACTGCAGAACCCATTGCTATTTGCTGAGATTGTTTCTTTGGTTCCTCCAGTGCCCCCACCCACTGCACAATGGTGGCCAGCAGTGTCCTCTCCTCCCCCACCCCTGCTCTGACCCACGCCCCTCCCTGAGGTCTCCCCAAGTGTCCACAGGACACTTTCTCCAAAGCCCTGGGATTCAGACGCCCAGAGACCCCGCAGTCAGTCCTCATGGTCCCAGGTGAGACCCACTCCACGGGCCCTGAATAAGGCGAGGCAGGGAGGCCGCATGGAATTCTGTCCCTTGAGAAGAGGGGGCCAAACCCCTCCCTGCTCAGGTCCTGAAAAGAACGTACAATTTGAAGTCAAACAGAACCTGGCATCTGTCACTCCCTATTGTTTGGCTTCAGACACCCCTCAAGTTTCTGAGTTTGATTCCTCGATATGGAACCAGGATGTATTAGGATACTGTGGCTGCAGTGAGACTCACCTGACGCCAGGGATATGAGAAGATCCCTGAATAGTCAAATGGCTTCCAAGGACAAGTCCCTGCTGCAGACCAGGTCTGGGGGCTTGGCTCAACCACAAAAATCACAAAGGGCAAAAGAAGCCCCAGAGGTTCCTGTTAGTAGCTCCATAGGGTAGAACTAAGCCTGCAAGGGTCTGAGCAGGGAGTTCCCCTCCCCCTGGCCCTGGTTGAGTGCAGAGAGCTGTCAGGAACTTGGGGACACAACATGGGGACCCTCAGCCATTGCCCCTGCTTGTCCCCCCACTCACACCATTGCTCACACACACACGCGGGTGCCCACCACGTGCTCTCAGCTCCCGTCACTCCTCCGCCCTGCCTCCCTCACAGGTATCTTCATCCTCCTCCTCTTTTCATGAGAGACAGGATCTGGTCTCCTATCCACCACACCCACCTGGACTCTCAAACTTACCCCTCCCATCTTGTCAGGACCTCACTTTGTCAGTAGGTTCCCCTCTGTCCATCCCTCTTTTTTTTTTTTTTTTTTTAAAGATTTTTTTATTTACTTTATCCATTTTAAACCCCCCCTTCCCCATTTGCTGTTTTGTGTCCATTCGCTGGGCAATTCTCTGTGTCTGTTTCCTGCCATCTCTTCTCATCCTCCTCCTCCAGTCTTCACCAGGATTCGGTTCTGGAGACCTCCGATGTAGGAAAGACGTGTTCTGCCACCTGCGCCACCTCGGTTCCTGGCTTTCAGAGCTTTCGGAGCATCTTGTCTTGTCTCTCCCCTGCGTCTCTCTTCTGTTACTTCATCATCTTGCTGTATGGCTCCCGGGGCCTGGCGGCTCACCGGCACACAGAGCCTGGCAGCCCATGCACCTTCTCTCTCTCTCTCTCTCTGGTCCCGGGGATTGAACCCAGGTCCCTCCATATGGCAGACAGATGCCCAGCCATTTGAGCCACATCCGCCCCCCTGTCCATCCCTCTTGCCCCAGCCCTGAGCAGCCCCTCATCAGCGTGTGCCTGGACTAGTGCAGTAGTCTCCTAGCTGGCTTCTAACCTCTATGTACCTTCTCCTGTCTAGAGAAAAAAAAATAAAAAATACCTAGTCTCTCCTGCTTTCCAGTCTTCAAAATGAAACAGAAATGCCTGGCCAGGGGGCCCTAGGAGCTGTGGGGGGTGGGGAGGACTGGAATGGCCTTTCAGGGAGGACTAATGGCTCCTCCCCCGCTTTCTCCCAGGTGTGTGTGTGTGTGGAAGGCTCGGGTCGTGCAGTCCTATCCCCGCCCTTCTAGACATGGGTGAGCACCAGGATTACCCATCCCTGGGTCAAACCAGCATCCACGGTGTCAGGAGGCGGGTAACCAGGCAAAGCGACCTCCGGAGCTCTCTCTCCAAGGCCTGGAGCTGCTCCGGCTTGCAGCAGGGCCAATGGGGAGGCCTGTTGTGGAGACACAGATCTCTCCCAAGGCTGCTGATCCCTGGCCTGCTAGAAGATGTTTAAAATCCAGCATTTGGAAGTGGGGGAGCCTGGGTAGCATCATTTTATTTCTATGGTGTAAGTATTCTCACCGTGCCCATTGGAGCTACCAACCTGAGTTGAATCGGCTTGCAAAATATCTGAAAATGAGCGGGTAGGTGGCCGGCTCTGGACCTGGCTGGGCCTGAGAGTGTAGACCCCAGAAGCCCAGCCCTCCAACCTCCCCTGGCCCAGCAGGGTGCTGGGGAGCTGAGCACTTGCCGGGGAGGGGATCTGCAGTAGGGATCAGGCCCCGCAGAGTGGAGAGTGGGCCTCCCTGACCTCACCCAAGCCCAAGGATGGCCCACCATCAACATCTTCAGCCCCAAACCTCCTCTTGGGGCTGGGTTTGGATGAGGATCAGCGTTGCTTGGATAGTGAGTGGGGGCTGGAAGGGGAGGTCTCCCCTCCCTGACTGAGCTCCTGAGGCAGGGGCTGTGCCTCCCCCTTAAACTGGGGGTTCCTTTCTCCAGTCAGCCCCTGGGATGGGCTCTAAGCATCAGCCTCTGCCACTCTGTTTCAGCATCACTGAGTGACTGGGTGGACAGAGGGGCAGGGGACCATCCCCGAGGAGGGAAGGGCTGATAAAGGGTCATTTCACTGGGCACCTGGCTCAGGACAGACCAGAGCTGCCACCAGAGTGCTCAGTTTGGAGCAGTCAGCCAACTGGCTTTATTAAGTGCTTGCTGTATGCAAGGCCCAGTGGTGCTTTGGGAGAGACAAAAAGGACCTACACAGTCTCCTGGGAGACAAGCCTGGGCTCAAGAGGGTGCTGGGTGCTGGGGCGGGTGCACAGACACGCAGGCTCCTGGGGAGAAGGATGGGCACGGGCTCGGCCATCCAGGCAGCTTCCGCAAAGGAGACCCTGCAGGGACAAGGCCAGGGGTCCCGTTTAGGGCAGTGGACCTCTGAGCTTTGGGCCTGGGGGGACTTTTGAAGGGCCACCCCATCCCAATCCCCCACATTTATCTGGCAGCCTTGGTCAATGTTTTCCCTGGAGCTTGTCCTCCCCCTTCCTCGGGGCTGGGCCCTCTTTTCCCCTGCTCCCTCCCGGCAAGTCCTAGGCCTGGGGACATGGGGGGCAGGGGAGGAGCTCCCTCAAGAGCCCATGGAGGATCCACCTCCTGGTTGCTGAGCTCCCCACCCCTTCACAAGAGAGAGAGTTCTAAAGAAGGAAGGAGGAGCCCTGGAGGAGGTCATCTCTTCCATCCCCTTGCCTACATGATGGGCAGTCACACTCAAAACTGTCTGAGCAAGAAGTCTATAACCCCACCACGCAGTGAGCTCTAACCCAGATCGCCCTGCTCCTGGTCCCCACTCAGCTGCACAAAGCCAACTCATACCTCTTCTCAGACTTGCCCAGGGTTCCTGAGCAATGAGGGCCTGGGGGTCTTGGGAGGAGGGGAGGGGGCCCTGCTCTCACTCACAGCCACACTCAGCCTATCAGGGTGGCCTGGAGCCCTTAGAGGTAACCAATGTAAGGAAAGGTCAAGGAACCCAGCCCTGGCCTGGGGAAGCCCCTATTCTGAGGGGGAGACACAGCCCCTGCCCTCAGGGACCCCCAGGTGGAGAGTAAACATATCCCCTGCTTCAGGAAGCCCCCAGTTTGAGGGAGGAAGATACAGTCCCTGCCCTCTTTTCTACTCCAGTTTGAGTGGGGAGACTTTTGGTCCGACTTGGCCTTTAGCAACTCAGTCCTGACCCAGGGAGTGAAGGCCAAGAGGTCACCTGAGCCCTCTCCCTTCCTTAGCCAGAGTCTTTCACCCCAAAGACTGAGGATAGGACAGGGGCTCAGAGACCTGATAAACAGGCCCCTTTGGTGTCACCCATAGGGCCCCCGACTCTCCTCAAATCCTGCTCATGCAGGAGTGGCCTCCGGAAATGACCTTGTCCTGCCCCCTTGCCCCAGACACTGATAGAGGCTTAAAGGCAGGCCCCCAGGGGGAAGGAGCCGATAAGCTGACCTTCCCAGGCTCCTGTTTGGGCTGAGGCAGGCCGGTGGGCTCTTTGGTCTGTGGGCACAGGGTGGAGAGGGGATCCTGTGCAGGAGGGCAGCCCAGGCCCTGGCAGGAGGGCCCATGTGTCAGCACCCCTGACCCAGGCTCCCTGCTGCCAGGCCACTGCACCTCTCAGGCCCCACAGAGAACCCACCTCACTGGAGGGCCAGTTGCTCCATGGCCCCCATCCTAGGAGGTAAGAGGCACCCCTGAGCCTCCCCCACAGCCCCCACCCGGCGCCTCAGGCCCCCTTTACTCCCCTGTTTAGAAGCCTTGCCCCCAGCAGGAAGGAAAGAAGCAGGTAGGGGTTGTGCCCAAGGGAAACTGAGGCACAGAAGCTGGGAAAGACCTCTCCTTAACCCCAACCACCCACTCCTCCACAGCAGAGTGACAGAGGGGTAAGAATCCAGGGGACAATCGGGGAGAGTTGAACATGAGCTGAGAATTAGATGGTGGTAAGTAAATTGCCTGTTTTGTTCTTTGTGGGAATGGCATGCTGGTTTGTGCAGGAAATTGAGATTATATTTTAGAGACGCATTCTGAAGCAATTAGGGTTACAAGTAACATTTATAATTTACTTTAAAAGTAAATTTACAAAAACAATGAAGCGAATCTGGCAAGATGTTCATTGTTCATCTTGGTAACGGATACTTGCAGGTGTGTTGTACTGTTTTCTCTACTTATCTGCATGTTTTAAATGTTTCATAATAAAACATATAAAAATGAAAAAGAAGACAGATGTTGGACTGACTGGATTTGAACTCCAAATCTACCACTTCCTTGCTGTGTGACCATAGACAAGTCACTTAACTTCTCTGGGCCTCATTCCTGCTACTGTTAAATGGCACAACTATACTCCCCTCGATAGGGTGTTGTGAGGAGTGAACACAGTAATGAATGAGAAGCACCAGTACAATGCCTAAGGCATAGGAAGTGCTCAGTTAGAAATGTCTGTTGCCAGTTCCATCCATCTGCTCCATGGGATCTAAGCCCCCTTTTGATCAGAAACAGAATGGACATCACCATCCCCAAATCCTCAAGACTGAGAAACAAACATAAGTGGGGAATGCAACTTCGGACTTAAGTAGACTTACTATTATTCTAGCAATGGAAGAACTTATATCATTGATATAAAGGCAGTGGCCACCAGAGGTTCTGAGGGGAGGGAGAGGGAAGAACAGGTGTAACATGGGGTACTTTGGGGACATTGGAATTGTACTGCATGACTTTGCAATGACAGACACAGGCCATTATACATTTTGCCAAAACCTATAAAATTGTGCGGTGCAAAGTGTAAACCATAATGTAAACTATAGTCCATGGTTAGTAGCAATGCTTCAATGTGTGTCCATCAGTTGTAATAAATGTACCACACTAATGAAGGATATTGTTAATGGGGGAAAGTGTGGGAAGAGGAAGGGGTGGGGTATATGGGAATCCCCTATATTTTTGCTATAACATTTATGTACTCTAAAGCTTTTTTAAAAATAAAAAATTAACTAAAAAATAAAAGTCTGTTGTCTATGAAATGGAAAGGAGGCTGTGGGGGGGTGGGTGAGGGGAGTCTTCTCAAACTCTGACCTGTTCCTCAGCCCACAATAAGCAATAGTTAATGATATTACTTGGGTCAGTAGCTATAACCCCCCCACACACACACTCCATACCAGGGGTCAAATTGGATCCTGGGGAGACGAGAGGATGGGAAGGGGGCAGGGGAGCAGGCCCCTCTTAAAAGGACCGGTAGACTCTGGTTCTTTTCAAGAAGCCCTGACGTGCATGGGCCCCTTTCCCCATTTTGTACCCAGCACAGCCCCTTTGGCCACATCCAGTCACCCAGCTCTGAGGACAATCGGGGGCTCCCCCCAACACCCCCGCAGAGAAGCAGGGTGGGGAGGAGCAAGAGGCCCGTTGCAAGGACAAGGGCAGTGGGGCGTGCAGCTGGTAACAGGAGAAGGGCAGGCTTGCCTATTTTGGGAGGCAGGAGGTAGCAGGTGGCCGGCTGATGCTGGGACACGAGAACCTTCCCATCAGAGGCCATGTGGCCAGCGGCAGCACAGCCTGGCACTGCCAGGCACAGCCCAGCTCCCACATGAGCCCACCAGTGTCACAAGTGTCTGCACTTGTGGCCCACGGGGGGGTTGGGGGTGGGGGTGAAGGGAGATCCGGTTTCTCCGACATAAGGGATCCTCCCTGAATCAGCCAGGAAGGGGCAAAAGGCCCCTCCAGCCCACCCACCCCCAGAATCCACAGAGAAGCAGCCTCCAGGAACCTGCATGCTTTGAGAAGCCCCTGGGGGGTCCACAACCTCTGCTCTCCAGAAGCTCCCCAGAAGCTCCTAATCCAACAGGAGAGGCAGCCTCTGCCCTCAGGGAGCCCCCACCCAGTCTGAGGGAGGAGAGCTCCAGATCTGAGCAGGAAAGCCCAGTCTGTGAAGGGAGACTGCACACCATGAGGGTCCCGGGGCTGCAGGGGCTGCTGCGTCCCACCGGGCAGTGCCCAGGCCCCAGCTGGTGGCCATCCACAACATTGCAGGGTCCTTCAGGAGCCAGGTTATTTTGGGTGGGCAGAAGGAGCAGGCGACTTCCCAGATTAAAATAACCTCCCTGGGTGGCATTCCTGAGACATGCTCAGCTCCCAGTGGCATGCTTGTCACACGGCTCTGCTCCTCCTGCCCCTCCCAGGCAGGTTGGACAGGGCCAGGATGAGCAGTCCTACCCAGGACAAGGGTGGGGGGTGGAAGTGGGGAAGCAGGATGAGCCTTGTTTCCTAATCAGGACGTGCGAGATTGCAGCGCTGGCCTCCAGGGCCACCAAAAGCTGCCCACCACATGTCCAGCTCCTCTTTCTAAACAGGCTGCCGGGCCCCTCCCTCAGGAAGCTTTTCTAAGTTGACTCCAGCAGTATACAGCGCTCTTGCTCCACCTGCCTCCCCAGGGATGTGGTCAGTCAAACTTTCCTGTGGTGTGGGGTTCTCCCATCAAACTGGGCTCCCTGAGATCAGTGTTAGGGTTCCATGAGGCCATAGCCTAAGACTCCTCCCTTAGACTGGGGACCCCCAGTGGCAGTGTGTATCTCTTCTATCAGATTTGGCATCCATATGGACAAGGCGTACGAACTGCAACAAACAGGGGGCTCCCTGAGGCAGGGACTGTATCTCCTCAGATGGGGGCTCCCTGAGGGCAGGGCTGTGTCTCCTCAGCACCCTGTTTCTGGCAAAGTAGAAACAAAGTTGACCTAGGATGCAGGAGCCTGGGGTTCTAAGGTGCCTCTGGTATCACTTTGCCCTCAGGGGCAGTGGCCTGCCTGGCACTCTTCTTAAGAGCATAGATGCTCTGGTCACAGGATCCAGGTTCAAACCCCAAGACTTCCAGGCTCCGTCCCCTCAGGCCTCCTACCTCCCCCGCTGGCCCTCCTCTGGGTTATGAGGAGAGCAGCAGTTCCTACCTCCCAGGCCAGTGGTAAGGCTTAGATGAGATAATGTGCCCAAGAGCCTGGCGCAGAGCCCGCCACACCGTGCACCTGGCGGGGTAGTAAAAGCTAAACCAATGACAGGCCTGGCAGGGCCAATTCTCAGGCCAGCAGGGGGTCAGGCAGAGCCCGAGGCAGGCCCTCTGACCTCAGAGGCCGTGGCCAAGATTGGCCCGGGAAGGCCACAGAGTGACCCAGGTCATTGACCTGGCCAAGGACAGCCTGCAGTTTTAGGAACACGACACGGTCCAGGTCTTCAGTGATGGCGCTTGCCCCTCTTCCCCCTTTGCATCTCCTACAGCTCTGGCCCCTCCCTCTGGCCACCCAGCTCCAGCTGTCTCTGGCCCCTGACCCTCACTACCCCCCACCCCCACCCCATGGAGGAATCCAGACACCCTGCATGTGTGGCGTTTGGCATGGCGTGACCTCTCCAAGCTGGGCAGGGGACCAGGACTGGGCCCACACAACATAAATATGTCCCGGCAGTTTACATTGTGGGGGCTGACAGTACACATCAGGCAGCCGCTGCTGCCCAGGTTTATCCCCTGGGAGTTCACAGTCAGGGCACCACCACAAGAAGGGGGTGGAGGGAATCCCTGGGTGGCTGCAGCTGTGTGGATGTAAATGTACTGGGAACCCCAGGAAAGCCTGTGGGCCTCACAGGCCTCCCCGAGACCTCCACCAGGTCCCCTCTGCCCCGTCCCTGCTCCGTGGATGATGATGCAGTGAACATGGGAGTCAGAACACAGTGGCCTCCCTGAGCCTGTGGTTAGGGGGTCCCTTGGTCACCCGCCCCCTGGGCCCCTGGCCCTGCCCAGGGAACCTAACTCAGACCTCAGTGCATTTTCTCAGGTCAGGCCAGGCTGGGCCGCACCTAGGTTAATCATTGGTAATGCCGTCCCTGGAACTTTCCCAGGTCATTTTACTTTTCTGAGCAGTTCGCATCACTCAGCATCTTCTCCACCTACTCAGCAGCAGGCTCTGCCGGGATTATCCCTTGTCTGTTGAGGCCCCAAGTCTACCCACAGTCATCTGGGGCACCTTCGTTCAAGATCAAAGAAAAACACGGCAGAGTTCATAGCCTCAATGCAGCCTGCCCAGCAATCCACCTTACAGATGAGGAAACCAAGGCTCAAAGCAGTTAAGTAACTTGTCCCCTGGGCTGCTGATGGTGAAGTCAGAATTCAAACTCAGCTGTGCGCAGCTCCAACCTCCCTGCAGGGTCCTCCCCAGCCCACTGCCCACCGCTTCCCCAGAGGGCTCAGGTGCCTTCTGGGAGCAGGCAGGACAGCAGGGTGGTGCTTGGAAAGGCACCCTTCCTTCCCTCACAGTAGGTTGAGTGTTGGAGAGACAGGGTGTATTCACTAGTATATCTGTTCTCACTGACAGTGCAAAGTTCTGCACCCAGCACTGGCGGGAGTTGGACCTAGCAATAATATCACTGATAATAGCTGATGTTTCTAGAACACCTGCTGCATGCCTGGTTCTGTTCTAAGCGCCTTATATACAATATCTTGGGGAATCCTCACTACGATTCAGGAGACATGGTGCATTAGTCAGGGTCCTCCAGGGAAACAGAACAGACAGGACATATATATGTATATAATGAGATTTATTACAGGAATCGACTCACGTCTGATTGGCAAGTCTAAATTCCATGGGGCAGACCACAAGCTGGGAACTCTGATGAAAGTTTTGATGAATTCCCCAGAAGAGACTGGCTGGCTGGCTGAATTAGAGATGGAAATTCTTCTTTGTGACGGATGGAATCATCAGTTCTCTCTTTAAGGCCTTCAACTGATTAGATAAGTCTTCTCTATTGCTGAAGGCAATCTCCTTTGTTAATTGTAGATGTAATCAGCCACAGATGTAATCAACTGACTGATGATTTAAATCCAGGAAATACCCTCACAGTAACAATCAGGCCATTGCTTGCCTGACCAAACAAATGGACACCATAACCTAGCCAAGTCGACACGTGAACTTAGCCCTCACACATGCTATTATTATTAAACCCGATTTACAAATTGACTTGCCATGGTCACATAGATAGAAAGGGTCGGGGCTGGGATTGGAACCCAGCAGCAGTAAGCTGTGTGTAGGAGATCTGGGTGGAGCCTGACTTTACAGACTAGTTTAGACAGCGTGGGTATGAGTCGTTACATACACACACACACACACACCACACCAGTGAGAGGACAGGGGAAACTGAGCGACAACGTGAGTATGCAGGAGTCATTAGAGTACTGCAGGTGGATTAAGGACATGTTTCTGGTGGACATGGGTTGTGAGTCAAGGCTGAAAGAAAGTGAGGGCATAGGTCATTTCCAATGGTGAGGGACCCTAGGGCAGGACTGATCTCCAAAGGATCACTCACATGACCTTGAACATAGTAGGTGTTCAAAAAGTGTTCTTGGAATGACTGGATGGTGATGATGTGGTGGTTGTGATGTCCATGACAGAAGAGATGTGATGGTGGGGAAAGAGAAGTGGTGATGGTAGAGGGGGTGATGGAGAAGGAAGTGATGGCGGGGATGGGGTGGAGTGTTGGTCACGGTGGTGGTAGAGGATGGAGATGGGAATGGAAATAGTGAGAAAGGCAAGAACATAGTTGCCATTTATTTTCCTATTCTGTACAGCCCTTTACAGTTTCCACGAGCCATTGTTCCTTCTCAGTCCTCACAGCTACCTTTGGGTGGGCATTTTTATCCTCATTTCACAACGAGCCATAGACAAGTCAAATCCCCCTCGCCCAAGGTCACACAGCCAGGAAGCCATAGAAACCTACAGGCCTGTGTTCTCAGCTTCCTCCCCGCTCGGAGTGGGTGTCAGGGCAGCATCCTGAGGCCATGGGTGGCAAGGCAGAGGCCATTCTGCATTCCCCACAGGAAGGGCTCAGCCTTCCTCTGCGTGGGGGCAGGAGTGCAGACTGAGATGACAGGCGGTGTGGTTCTAATCCCAGCCTCACCACCGACATGCTGTGTGACCTTCTCTGGGCAGCGGCCAAGCAGACGTCGGCTGCCAGGTGACAGAGGGCCTGCCGGGCAGCCCTGCAGAGCCAGCTGAGCCTGGCGGGAGCCCCACACACCACAGGGATGAAGTCAGGGGTGGGAAATAATCCTGGGGTCAGGGGAAGGCTTGCTTTGGGGTGACATTCCTGGAAAGTTCTGCACTGATTGGCTTGAGGTTGGGGCTCCTGCGCAGGCCTTTCCAGTCAGAAACAAGTTTATTAATAAAGCTGGCCCCTACCCCCCTGGGGCTCCTGGACCCTCACCCAGGGGTGAGGAGTCCTGGGGGGGGGGACGGAAACTGGGCCCTTGGATCTAGGTAGGAGGTGCAAAGAATGAATGCCTTGCAGCCCCCAGAGCTCCCTACACTGTTCGGCGTCTGAGGCATGGCTGCGTCTGCAGCGTGAGTTCCTGAGTCGGTCCTGAAATGATCACGGGCTCCCGGGGGGTGCGCGTGCATGGGCACATGCGTGTTGGCCCGGAAGTGTGCAGTCCTATGTCTTGGCCTCTGGTGTTCTGCAAGTGCCCTCATGAGCCCCTGGGTGATTTGCATGGGCGGCTGTGGTATGGGGGCGCCTGAGTGTGAAGGGTGCCCAGCCTCCCTCTCAGGCGCCTCCCTCTGCAGCTTATTAGCACCTCAGACCTAAATCTGCTGCCTCTGCTCCCCCACCCCGCCTTCTGCCGGCTCTGACCTCATTAGGCCCCTGCCCCTTTGCTGGGACAGTGGGGGCAGGGAGTGACTCCTTACTTGGTAGTGCAGGATCCCTTGAGGGAGGAGGGAAAGGCTGAAGGGGCGGGGAAGGGGAGGCCGGGGCCCAGAACTTAATATAGTCACAGGGCAGGCTGGGAGGATGTCATCTCCGATTACACCTGCCACCTCGCCCCATCATATGACCCGGCTGGCTCCGCTGGTGAGGCTGGTGAGGCGCGGGCAGAGGGAGGAGCACCTGGCCCTGGGCATTGCTGGGGGCCTCCCTGCCCTCTGCCCTCTCCACACACCCTTAAATGGAGAGGATGTGAGGCTCCGGGTCCCACTGTAACATCCCAGGAAGGAACAGCCTCCAGCCAGGCCCCAGCCAGGCTCTGCTCAGAGTGGCTCAGCTGGGTGGTTCTGACCTCATGGGCACTGTCAAGAAGGGAGGGAAGGGCTGGGGGGGCACCAACGCCAGTCTTGGCACAGCTGCCCAAGGGACAGCCCTCTGGTCCACACTCTCACCCCAGCCTCTCTAGACACCCCCCAGATCCACTATATCACACTATGGCACCCCTGTGGGCAGAGCCCTGGGCTGGACATGGGGACATGGGGTCAGCAGCCCCCTCCCAGCCACTCCAGGAAAAGCAGTGAGTACGTTATAAAAGGCAGGTTCAAGACAAGCTCCTCCTCTAGGCACCTCTTAAGTAAAAATTCTGTAACCCATATTATACGTGAGACACAGCCCTGGCCTCAGGGAGCCCCAGCCTGAGGGGAGACACAGCCCTGCCCTCAAGAAGCACTGGTCTGATGGAACTATCATCCTAAATCCCATCTGCTAAGCTCCCTGTATGATTTAGGAAGTTACTCTCCCTATCTCAGAGCCTCAGTTTCCTTGTCTGCAAAATGGCAACACTATCCTGCATGTCACTGCCTGTTGGAGGCTTAAGTGGGATAATGTTTATAAAGTACTTAGTATTATGGGACCTGGCAGATAGCAAAAGCTGAATAAGAGGTTGTTTTTCTTTTTAAATGGGGGTGTTGTGGAAGGAATCATCATATTTGGTCTTTAACTGGGGGCGGAAACTTGCAGTGGGAGCCTGTGCATCTCCTATTCCATGCCCAAGACCCATGTCTTGAGCATCTGGCTGCCTCGACAGCCCCAGCACTCCCAGACAGCCCCAGGCTCCCCGCTCACTGTCAACAAACCTCCTGGAAGGCCAGCAGCAAAAGTGCCCCCAGGCCTGAGGACACCAGTGCAGCCAGGGACTGGGCAGGTCCTACTGTCACCCACCCAGGGCCAGCTTGTTCCAGGGATGTGGCGAGAGGAGAGGACCACAGGCCCCCCACTAGCCCCCTACCACCCCACACTCCTGTCTGTCAGCCTGGAGATCCCTCCACAGCCTCAAGTCCAGCTTCTCAGGGTCTGGGGTACATAGCCACCCACACCTTCACCCATGAGGTTGGGAAGCTTCCAAGAGGGGAGTGTGTGTGTGTGTCCCCAGCCCTGACACAACTGAATTCCCCCCCACAGCTGCTGAAGGATGCCACAAGGGTCAGTCCTAGGGGTCAAGCCTCTCCCTGCACTAGGGAGTCCAGACTTAGGGAGTAAGTGTCCCAGAAGTGGCTGCCCAGTGGCTTCTAGTCATTGGCTCCCTGGGAACCCATATTTTAAACTTTTTTATTTTTTATTTTTAGGGACTACCGGGAATTGAACCCAGGACCTCATACATGGGAAGCAGGTGCTCAACCACTGAGCTACATCTGCTCCCAATATATTTATTTTTTTATTGAGGTAACCTGGATGCATTAAATTGCACAAATCTTAAGGGTACAGCTCAGTGACTTTGGTGAATTTTTACATATGTATATGTCCAGGTAACCACCCCCCGCCAAGATCAAGCACAGAACAGAACATTTCCAGCACCCCAGGTGGCTCCCTCGTGCCCCTCCCAGTCCACACCATCCCCCAGAGGGAGCTACTGTCCTGAGGTTCACTTTTATCACCACAGGTTTGTTTTGCCCATTCATGAAATTCACACTAATGGAATCACAGAGTATGCACTCTTTTGTGTCTGCCTTCTTTTGTTCAGCATTGTATCTGTGAGGCTCATCCATGTTGTTCATGGAGCACTAGTTCTTCCTTTTCCATTGCTGAGTAGTATTCCCTTGAGTGGATTATGCCACAACTGATCTATTCTGCCATTGATGGGCATTTGGGTTGTTTCCGGTTTTTAATTAATGTGATTTAAGTGCCACAAGCATTTGTCTTTTGGTGCACACACAAGTGGCCCATTCTTGAGAGATTTTGCTTGGAGGAGGGGGATGCCTGGTTAAGAACTCCAGAGAGGAGAGGAGGGATTAAAAGTTATTGAGGGAGCAGATGTGGCTCAAGCAGTGGAGCACCTACCTCCCACATGGGGAGTCCTAGATTCGGTCCCCCATGCCTCCTAAAAACAAAAACAAAAAACAAAACAAGCAAACAAACAAAAAAACCAACTCAGGGAGCTGATGTGGCTCAGTGGTTGAGTGCTGGCTTCCCACATACGAAGTCCTGGGTTCAATCCCCAGCCCCGGTACATCAAAAAAAAAAAGTTATTGAGCTCCTGCTCTGAGCCATGAGCTCTCCTGGTTCCACCAGATGAGTCGCAGGGGAACGAGGACAAAGACAAAAAGCAGTCCCCAAGGAGAACTCCTCTGGGAGCCAGCCCTGAGTGTGCATGTGTGTATGTGTGTGTTTTATTGATAAGAGCATGTGTGTGTGATTAAGTCTCTGCAGGCTCATGTGAGTGTACATGAGGGTGTGAACTGGTGAGCGTGCATGAGTGTCACCGTGGGTGTGTATAAGTGTGAGGGAGTACATCTGAAGGCATGTATGTGCATGTACTCGTGAGTATGTGCCTGCATGGGTGTCTAGTCATGCCTGTGTGGACGTTGGCACATGACGTGAGCACGTGTGCCTTCTCCTGTGTCCATGCTTGGATGCAACCGAGAGGCAGAATGGCGGCAGCAGGCCTGGCTCTCCACTGCCATCCCAGAGGTGCTTGGGGCCAGCCTGGTCAGGCACAGGGAATCCCGGAAGGTTCGCTGGTGGAAGCGGGCTCTGAGAAGCAAGGACGAGGGTGTTCTCAGAGCTGGGGTGCAGACCAGGAGGCGAAGACGGTGGTTCCCGGCAGGCAGCGCCCATTCCTAGGACCTCAGGCAGCATCGGTTCCCAGGTCCTTTTCCAGGAATGGTTCCTAGAAAGCCCCTCCTGGAGGAGGAGGGGCAGGCTAACTCATCTGCTCTGGGAGCTGGAAGTTTTTTTCACCTCACCTCCGGAGGTACCAGATACCTGTTGTGCCAGCCCGGTTAGTAGTGGGGCAGGTAGCCAGCCCCTCCCAGGCCCCCCTCCCCAGTCACACATGTCAATCCAGTAGCACCCAATCACGCCCGCAGGACCCAACCACGCCTCTCACCTACAACCTGTACCTGTGCTTGGGCTTGACCCCAGGAAATAAAGAAAGATAGAGGTGAGCACCAGGTCCGGTAAGGCCCAAGGCAAGGGGCTGCTTATCTCCTCAGGGCAGCTCTTTAGGGCCAACCCAAAGCAACAGGCTATTGGGAGGGTCTCCCCAGTAGGAATGTCAGCTCATGGTCTGCTTGTAGCTGGGTTGTCTCATTTAAACATCACAACCCAGTTTAAATGGTGTTCTTGTCCCCATTCTACAGATAAGTCCCCTGAGCCCCAATGCCTTAAAGGATCTGCCAAAGATTACCCAGATTTGTTTACATTTGTTGGGCTTTTTAAATTCCACACCCTCCCCTCTTCCCACCCAAACTCAGACCACAGCTGTCCCCACCACACCACACACACCCTCCAAGTGCTGTCTCCCCACCCTTCCCCAGGAAGACCCCCTAGTCCGTGGGTCTGATGTGGGTGTGGGGGGTGGTCTCTTCTCTCCTCCCATGCTCCTGGGTTCCTCGCTGGTGTCCTGGTTTGGGCTCCAGGGCTGTGAGCTTTTTGTCTTGAGTATGCCTGTAGGTTCGTGTGCGCACGCGTGAAGGAGGGGGCGTCTGGGCATGAGGTGCACCTCCACGTGGGGTTTGCCCACCAGGGACATTGCAGAGGTTGTATCCCTGTGTGTGAGCCTGTACAAGCATGTCTGTAGAGTGATGCCCCATTTCTCACCTCCTTCCCAGATAACTGCCACCAATTCCCAGGCCCCCCTGGTGAAAACCGCCTGGAACTGGGGACAGAGGCACCTGAGTCTTGTCTCAAGCTCTGCCCCAGGCCGCGGGTGCCCTTGAGCCAGCATCACTCCACCCCGGCAGAGGGAGTGGTGTCCTCATCCAATGGGATGGGGTGACACAGGGGAAGGAGGCAGAGAGTGGCTTCTCCCGCCCCCAGGAGTGCAGGGAGGCTCGCTGCTCAGGAGGCGGGGGAAGCAGGGGGGTTGCCGCACCAGCACTTGGCACTGACTACAAAGGGTGGGGGGCATCCCCCAGCACTCCTGCCAGCAGCTGGCCGGGGAGGGGCTATGACGTGTGGGTGGCCTCATACGGGCCTGGAGGAAGTAGCTAATTGCCGACCTGATGACTGGGCGGCCTGAGGGGTGGGGTGATGATGTGACTCGTGGAAGCAGGCACCCAAACCCAAAGAGGGGACCCTGCAGGGATGGGGTGGGCCAGGCTGGGCTCTGCAGATGGCAAGGCTGAGGTAGCCGTGGTCAAAAGAGAAGGGAGCTCCAGAAAGGGGGGAGTGTAGAGACGGAGACCGTGGGAAAGGGCTTCTCCAGGGCTTCCCTCAGCTCCAAGGGGAAAAGTTCAGAGGTTTCGAGGGAATGAGGTAATTGAGAAGGGGCTGCAGGGGGAGATGGTGGCAGAGGCTGCCGTCTTCTTGCTCCCCCGCTCCCTCCACTCCCTTACCTTCCCATGTATCTCTGGCCCCTTCTTAGCCCTCTCTGGCCTTGTGGCAAGGTTCCTGAGGAAGAAGGGAGTGAATGGGGGCTTTCCTTTCGCCAGAAGCCCCCCCCCCCCCGGGCACTATCAACCTACCCTGCTGAAGGCCAGAGCATCCAGGACAGGAAGAGAGGGTGCTTCAAGGCAGAGAGAAGAGCGCCCGCAGAGGCTGGCAGTGGGGGGTTAATGAGATGATGGAGGAGAGGGGCTTGGCTACAGTGGTTATGGGGCAAGAGGAGGTGGGCAGGGCCGTTCTGCACCAGGGTCCATGCCACCCACCCCCCAGGCAGAAACTGGGCCTCCATCGCACAGGCCAGGATCAGGATGGGGACCCCAAACCCCAAATCCCTAGGTGGCTCAATCCCAGAGAATAGCAAACCACAGTGCTGTCACCACAGCAGGGACTCATCCACCTTGGGTCGGGCCTCTGGGGCCCTAGCACCTCCTGTAGGGAAGAGGCTACACTAATCTCTCTGGGAGGCCTCTACCAGCCTGGGGGAGGGGGAAACACAGACTTGCTCTCAGGGAGGAAGTCTGATGGAGAAGCAGACCCTGCTTCAGGGAAAACCCAGTCTGATGAAGGTGACACAGACTGACCTCAGAGCTCTAGTCTGATGGGTGAGATTCACCCCTGTCCTCAGGAAGCTACCAGTCTGATGGAAGAGACAATGTACTGCCATCAGAGCTCCATTCTGAAGGGTGAAACAGAACATCTGGCTTCAGGAAACTCCCAGTCTGAGGAGAGACAGAGCCTCCAACCTCATGGATCTCCTAAATGGGGGAAATACCCTTTAGACTTTTGGAAGGAACGCCACCTCCCCTCGTCCCAAGTCTGTCGGGGAACACATTTAGACATCGTGGTGCCTCTAGGATTGCCAGGGAAAAAATACAGGATGCCCAGTTAAATTTGAATTTCAGATTAACAATGAATAATATTTTGGTATAGTATGTGTCATTTGGGACATATTTATAAGTTAAAAAAAAAAATTCGTTGTTTACCTGAAATTCACATTTAACTGGACGTCTTGTCTTTTTATTTGCCAAATCTGGCAACCCTAGGTGCCTCGAGTCTAAGAGAGCAGGGAGGAGCCCCCAGACACGGAAATGCAGGTAAACATCTCAGCGTGCTCCGGAGGGCTGGGGTGGGGGGCGAGAGTTAGTCCTGGGGCGCCGGCTCGAAGCAGTTTAAAATTCCTTCCAGGCCAGATCTCTAATCCCTTCGCGCACAATGGCCGCCTTCTCCCCCGCCGCCCGCGCCCACGCCCTCCCCCGCGGGGCCGTGGCAGTGCCACCGCGGGCCTCTCTAAGCCCCTTTGAAGCCGCCAGAGCCCCGCGCCGCGGGAGGCCCCACCGCTATGCCAGCTATGCCAGCAATGTCCCCGCCGCCGCCAGTCACCACCGCTCCCCCTTTAATGCTGGCTAATCTGGCTAATAAATAAACTCCCCTCCCACCCCCAGCCCCCAGCTGGCTCCTCCCAGGTCCCCCAGAATTGATCTCAGGGCTCAGCTAGAACAAGCGCCCCCACCCCACCCACCACTCCCTTCTGATGCCTCTTTTTCTCTATCGAAGACCTAGCTCTGTTGCGCGTGTCGATTTCTCGGGAACACTTGAGATTTGGGCGGTCTCTGCCCGGCCCATTGTATTTGCATCAATTTCGGTTCACCTGCGCGCAGGGGGCAGGGCTACGTGGCTGGGAGTAGAGCGCTGGACTCTATGCCCGGGAGGATCGGCCGGGCCGGAGGTGCGCCCCCTGGAGGCGGGAGGAGGCACACGTCACGCCCCACCCTTGCCACGCCCCCCACGCCCCTCTCTCCTCGGTGCAGAGACCCGGGGCGCACCGCGAGGATCCCCGGCTCGGGCGAGTCCTCGCTCCGGGAAGGCGCAGGCGCCTCCCGCGGGGGGCACTCTCTTCTCCCCGGCCTCTGCCGCCCCCTGCGTCCCCACCCGGGCTTCCGACAGTCTGACTCAGCTGAGCCGGCATCGCTTCACCTCCTACAACACACCCGGAGCGCGCGGAGAAATTACAGGATTGCAGTGGCACGGCTAATGCGCTCTAATTACACACCGCCGCTGTCAACCGCGGCGCTCGGCGGCGCTGGGCCAACGCGCGGTAATTAGGCCGCCCCTCCCCGGTCCGGGAACCCATCCCCGGTCCCCAGTCCAGAGAAGCGCGAGCACCGGCTCAGCCGCCGACTCCTGCCACCCTCCAGGACTGCCCCGCAGGCCCAGAAGTGAGCTATGAGGTCCCACCTGCCGGGGGAGCTGCGGCACTTGGGGAGAGGGGTTCCGGAGCCTGAAGTGGGGACAGCAGCCCCTCACCTCTGCTAAGCCTGCAGTCCTCGAAAGTCTCTGCTGGAAGGAACTGCATGGGACAGGGCGCAGAGACCCATTTCGTTGACAGGCACACTGAGGCTTATTGGAAAGTTAACTGTGGGGAGAGGAGGGGAGGGCACGCAGGGCGTCGGTATCCCCATCTTGCATAAGAGGCACGAAAAAGCAGAGGCTCTCAGGGAAAGCCACCCAGCCAGAACCTCCAGTCAGCTCATTCCCCTGCGGTTTCTGAGGAGCCCCAGCCCCAGAGGAAAGCGCTGCTGGCAGGGAAATTGCCTTCCTGCAAAGAAAGGTGATATCCCCCATCACAGACTTGGAGCCCCTGCCAGCTGGCCAGCTTGTGGCCTGTTGGTCACAAGGGAGCTGGTGAGGAATGGGGTGGCCCTGTCTCCCTTCCCAGGAAGGATGGGAGGAGGCCTGAAGACCCAGATGCCAGGCCAGGATCAAGGAGGGGGTGGGGCAATTTGGCCACTGGCTTCTTCCTGCAAACCAGGTTCAGGCTCCTCCTCTTTCAGGAATTCTTCCCCGATTTCCATGGAATCCAGAAAAACTCCATCATGGGGAGCTCCCTGAGGGCAGGGACTGTGTCCACCCCCCTCAGTCTGGGGCTCCCTGAGGGCCCAGGATTCTCCCCTCAGGTGGGGCCTCTGCACCCCACCCTCTCCTCCTGCTCCCCGCAGGCATTCCTTCCAGGACACGGCTTGTCACTTGTCACGCTTTGATGAATGAAACCTACCAAGAATAACTCAGTCCTTGTAGTCCCTAAAGGATGGGAGGCGGGGAGTGCGACACTGGTGACTGTGGAGGACTCAGGGAGGATGGACACAATCCATTCATTCACGAGCATTTTGCTGGGGGAAGGCCCAGTGCACGCCACCGAGGCCCCTGCTGTGCCCTATCTGCTGTAGTGAGACAGAAACCTAGCCACTCCTTCACAGCCTCCCCACCCCAGAAGTCACCATCTCAGGACCACCCGTGCCTCCTCCCCCTAGTGGAGGGGGAACTTTGAAGCCAGGTGCTTGGGATGGGGACTGCTTCCAGTGGGGCAGGGACTCTGGTTGGGGGTGCTGTGTGGGGCAGACTTCCACCTCCTGTTGTGGGGGACTGTCAGAGTGCTCCAAGGGAAAGGGAGACACCGGGGAGGGGGTGTGAGTGACCCAGAAGATGAGTCCCTGTCCCCAGCACCCACCACCACTGTTTCACTTTTCCTCACTCACTCTGCCCCTTCCTGCTCTGTAACCTCAAGCCTCCTTTCCCAATGCAGCTATTCTCCCGGGAACTTCAGAGTGGGGCGTGTGGGGGTGGGGAGGCAGTGACCTTAACCCACTTCTCTGGACAGGGCCTTCCTGGCACTCCTCCCCCACCTGCCACCTCCTGAGAGGGACATTTCAGCCTGGTCTTGGCAAAAACATCAGCCTGACTGCCATGTACTCTGCTATGTACGAGCTCTGCCACTGACTCCCCTGTGACCTTGAGAAGCCATTTACCCCTCTGGGCCTCAGTTTCCCCAGATGTAAAATGAGGAGTTTTAGCTAGGTTTTGTGGTTTTCCAAGCTTTCTTGTTTTTAAGTAATGGATCCTTCTGTTTAAATAATAACCCTATGCAAAACTTCCACTGGTAAAAGGTTGGGGTTCTGTGGTCAAAATAGGGGTAGGGACCTAGAGCCCCAGTTTAGGCCATCTCTCTCTCTCTCTCACACACACACACACACACACACACACACACACACACAGGCCAACCCTCGAGGGTACTCTGCAGGGCATGTTTCACAAACTCCAAACCCTGAAATTTTTGCCTGCAAAAACATTCTGAGCCCCTGGCAGGCCTGGGAGCTCTGGTCTGGGGGTGCTGGCAGCTCTGAGGATGAGGCAGTGACTGCGGAGCCCCCTGGGTCCAGGTGGAACTTGAGCTGGTCAGGCTGAGGGTTTGGTTTCAAAGCCGCAAACCCTCGCTGCCCTCCACACCCACCGAAGCCAAAGGTCAAGTAGGCCTTTTCTGACGCTGAACCTGTAAGCCGAGGCTGAGAGTGTCCCTCCTCAGTGGGGTGGGGGCAACAGGTGTGGGTGGGAGCATCCCTTTCCTCTGGAATCCCTCTCGCTCGCCTAGGACAGGGCCAGAGTGTCAGGCATGTTGGGGGTGCTGGCGGGACCAAGGCAGTGGCTGAGTGGTGAGGGCTGGGCTCCAGGGAGCCTTACAGCACCACTAACCTGAAGTAAGTGTGACAATTTGGTGGCAACAGGAATGGGGGGGGCAGCCAGGCACTAGTGACAGGAAGGCAAAAGTGAGAAGGGGTGCATGTGAGGGGCAATGAAGAAATCCAGCACCAAGAAGAGGCAGGCCTGGGCCCGGGGCCCCCAGCTTAGGGCAGCAGAGCAGTACGTAACCCACATCTCTGGACAGTGGAGATACGGCAGCAATGCCCCAGCCCACTTTGCCCTCAACCGCTCCTTGCTGGCAGATGGGCTGGGACTCAGGTGTCTGGGAAAGGCCTGTGCCCAGCCCCAGATACCTGGGGTCACCTGGGGAAGGTGCTGCCTCCCCCCTCCCCACCAAGTGGCCTGAGTCTGCATGGCTCCTGGGTACCTTCAGGGACTGTGTTGAGGGAGCAGTGGAAGTCTCCCCCAGTCCTCGCTTCTCTGGGATGTGTGATAAGGAAGGGGGGAGAGATGCTTCCCCGCCCTCTACGCCAACACACACACCAAACACACACACACACACACACAAACACACACACTGGTACTTGTTCCCAGGGAGCCCCCAGAGACTTCCCAGCCTTGTCTTTGGAAACCCCTGGACTGCTCTGAGCCCAGCAGGGTTCTGTGCACACTGGGCCTACAGTGGTGGAACAGACAGCCACGGCCTTTGCCCTTCTGGCCTCACGTTCTAGGGAGGGGAGACAGTGGTCCTCAGGTAAAGCAATGATAAAGTTCTGGTCATGGGCAGGCAAAAGTGGAGAGGGATGGGGGCGAGGGGCGCTGGTTTAGATGGCAGTGGTCACAGAAAGTCTCTGTGAAGGTCGAGCAACAAGAATCCAGTCGTGCTTTGGGGCCGAAGGGACTCTGAAAGTGAACAGTATTTTTAAATGGAAAAGAACGTGTACCCATAAGCATTAAGAGGCAGGAAAATTACAGTTATGTTTCTGGAGCAAATGTTATATGTCTGCACAGTTAAAGGAAATCCATGTACATCATCTCCCACAGCCTCCTCGGAACCCTGTGTGTCAAATAGTTATTTTCGTTTTTCAGATAAGAACAATGAAGCCCAAAGGGGTTATTGTTTCATTCATTTAATAATATTTATTGAGTGTTGGCCTCTGAAAACAGTGCAATAAACCACAATGGGCTCTGCCCTCCTACAGCCTACAGATTGTGAGAGCACAGAGAAGGGTCAGGGAGGGCTTCCTGGAGGCAGCGGCATCTAAGCCAAGTCGGAAAGGGCAAGGAAGGATGGGATGGAGATGGAGCCACCTGTGCAGACGGATGCCTCAGCAGAGAAGCCCTACAGGATTGGAAGGCATCTGGCTGGGGCTGAGCAGGCCATACAGGTCATGGCAAAGGGTCCGGTCTTCCCTCAGAGGAGACGGTGCCATGGAAGGGTTAGAAGCAGAGAGGTAATAGCTGTTCTTTTTGAAGGTTTCCTTTAGGGGCCACAGCAAGAAGGGAAGACTGGAAAAGATGGCCCCAGAGGCAGGGAGACTTGTTGGCCAAAATGAAGGACTGGGGGGGCAGGGGTCCTGACCAGCTGCTACTTCCCCTGGGCCAGGTCCCTGAAGGGGCAGGTGGAGCCGCCTGCAGCTGGCAGCGGCCTGTGTACGTGAGCCCACTGGCGTGGCTGGTAGACGGGGCAGGTGGGACCGTGGGCTAAGAGCTCTGGTGACCTGCCCTCCCGGAGCAACCGCAAAAGGCAGGTGCCAGCCAAGGGCAAAGCCTGGGGGACCACTCCCATGAGCTCATGCACCCCCCCCACGTGCGTGCGACACTGACACACAAGCTCACACAGCTGGCCCCACTCCTCACTTTCTAATGATAACAAGCAGGGGTAGGGGCCCTGGATGGGAGTCAGATCAAAGGCAGTGCAATGCCTGCAGAGCTTAGGCCCTAGGCCCTGGGTCCCTCTTTCTGGAGGCCCCTCCCAAGTGCTCAGGCTGCCTGGGTCTCCCCCTTCCCCACGTGCTGATGCCTTGCCTGCCAGCCCCTCTCCAGGACATGTGCACAGGATGTGCAGATGCCTTGCTGGACACAGTCGCAGGACATGCAGCCCCAGGCATCGGAGCAGCAGCAGAACCCAGACTCAGAACACACCCTGATGGGCTGGAGCAAATGGGCCAGACCAGAGATGAGCATTCACGTGGCCAAATGCAAGGACTCAAGCTCAAGGTCAAACACTCAACATCCCAGACCCAGGAAAGGGAAGGCCACGTGCGGGAACAGTTCACATGAGCATTCCTGGAGGGGACTTGTCTGTCAGAGAGCAACAAGTATGCAGGCTTGGGCTGCACTAAGGGGAGGACAGTGTCCAGAGAGAGGGCAGCCCCACTGCACTCCAAGCTGGCCGGGCCCTCCTGGAACAGTGGGGCCAGACTGGGGCTCTCCGGCTCAGGAGAACAATTGCAAAGAGGGTGACCGGATGGGGAAAGGTCCAGAAGCACTGTCATATGAGGAGCTGCTGCAGAGGTGTTTAGCCCCAAGAAAGGACAGAGGCCCTGAGGATTCCACAGCCTGCAGCCACAGGCTTCGCGGGGCAGTAGCCCCCATCTGGTGATCTTCCCTTGCCTCCTTACCTTGTTAAGCTCTGTGCATCCTTCTTCTAAGCTAAAGCATCACTTCCTCAGGGAAGCTTTTTTTGACCTTTCTATGCATTATGTTCCATGTTGATATGCTCTGCCTTATACCAGGTCCTGCTTCTGGATTGCACTTGCCAGAGGCATTTAATGATTGATTTGTGGTATCTCCCTAACTAGACTGTAGGCTCTGGGAGGTCAGGGGCTGCATGTGTTTTTGCCTGGTGCCTGGCACATAATAGAAGCTCAATAAATGTCTGTGGAAGAAGGGGGTTGGAGAGAGTTGAGCTTGCTTCCCCTCTCGAGGGCTGCCACTTAGAGGAGGGTTAAACAGGTTCTCTGGGGGTAGAACGAGCACCACCAGCAGAAGGTGAACTTAAAGAGTCAGGTTTCAAATCATCAACAGAAGTTTTAAGAGCCAGATAGTCAAATCATGTACTGGACTGCCACAGAAGCCTGTGAGCTTTCAGGGATGAGTTTAAGCAGAACTAAGGGGAACACTTCTGCGGGGTGCTATTTGTTGAATGACATAACCAACAAATGAATGGATGGATGGAAAATTACTTATGACTGTTAGAGAATTTCATGTACTGGCAGAAGGCTAGAGATATTTGACCTCTGTCTCAGAACTGTGTCCATGAGACCAGCATCAGGCCAGACCCCTGTCTTCAAGGACCCCTAGGGCAGTGAGGGACGCACACCCTCACACACACATACGCAGGTATGCACACAGCAAGCCAGTCCAGCAATGTCAGGCGTGGCGTGCTGGATGACGTTCACAGCCAGGCAAGGAGAGAGGCGTCTCAGGAGGAGCTCAGCCCTGACTCCCCTCCCCACACCTTCCCAGCTTTCCAGAGAAAGTCACATTCCACAACCCCCTCTTTGGGCTGTTTTCCCAGGGGTGACCCCTTGGCATGAGGAATGCACACATCTGTCCTGAGGTCAACGTCCTTCTGACAGTCTCCTTCCAAAGCCAAGGTTGGGGTTGGAAAAGACAGACTTGGCACCGGGTGCCAACTCAGCACTGCTGGGCTACAGAAGCCTGGAGTGGGGGGCTTCATAGTCCCAGCTCAGTGTATAGGGTGGGTGCCCTGACCTTGAGCCCCTCCTGGCGGGTTCAGAAGCTGAGACTTATGTCCAGCCTATGCCTAGGAGGCACCACCCCACCCTCACAACACTCCCTGAGAGCAGGGCCCAAGTCTGGTCTGCCTTTGTATCCCACCCCTGGCACAGAGTAGGCGCTCAGTGGGTATAAATTGAATAGCACAGAGTCAGGGCTGACAGAGCTGAAGCCAGAAGGGAGTGTTCTGTTCAGGGGGCAGAGAGGCCATGCTCTTGTAGCCTGGGGGTACAGTATCACCTAGGTATAGACTGGGAAGAGCACATGGGCCCCTTGTGGGCCCCCAGGATTGGGTTGGGGTTGGATTTGTCATCTGTCCCTGCTCAGCGCCTGCCCTGTCTCCAGCAGCCTCACTGTGGCCAGTGACCTGTCAGTGACTCACAGACCATCTGTGGGCAAGGAGGGGAGAAAGTGGCCCCCAGTTGAGCTCATGCACTCACAATTAGTCCTCAACGCCCCCTCACCTCGGGAGAACCTCCCAGCTTCCACGCACACACGTCCCAGGCTGCCCTTTCCCAACTGTAGCGTGGCTCTTGATGCTTATTTTAGCCTGACAAAGCCTCTTGAAATGTCAGAGCTAGAACTGAACTAGGGATCATGCAGTTCAACCCTTTCATTTAACCGCGGAGGAAATGGAGATTCAGAGAGGGTAAGTGATGTGTTTAAGGTCACACAGCTAATTGGTGGTGTGGTCAGAAATTGCAGACCTCGGGACCCTAAATCCAGCTGTCCTGAAGCCTGGGGGGGCAATCTGCTTCCAGCAGCCCCTCACCAGACTGCTGGAGTCTGCAGCCTGGATTTGAAGCCTGGTTTGCCACTCATTAGCCGTGAGACCATAGGCAAGTTACTCAGCCTCTCCATGCCTCTGTTTCCCCATCTGTAATATGGGACTAGTAAAGGTATCTGCCTCACGGGAGCATGTGAGGATCCAGTGAGCTAGCATATTAGAATGGCTTAGAGCGGTGTCAGGCACGCCATAAGCACTCAGAACATACATGCCAGCTAACACCCTCGTGGGTGCTTGATGGAGTCGCCAAGACTTGGTCCTTGGTGTAGAAAGCTCAAAAATCAGTTTTATCAGTTTGCCCAAGGATGAGCAGATTCTGGGAGATGGACCATGTAACCAATCTTCAGGAAACTGATGTATGGTGTTACCGTGGGGACAGATGTTGCTGTCAGAAGGACCAGAGTGGGCACAGAGGCTGCCTCCCTCTCTGACAGCCACCACTGAGATCCAAAGATGGCAGAAAATCACAGTGACAGCAGGTGGAGATTCTTAGGGCTATTCAAGCCGGGCAAGCCTGAAAAAATGCCCTTCTGAACTCAAGAGCTGGATCTCTGTTGGTTCATCTGCAAAATGGGGGGAATCAGAGCCTCTAACTCACGGGCTGGCTGTGCACATTAGATCAAGTGATAAAGTGCCTGGCATTCCCTCCCAGCCCTGCTCCTCCCTCCCCCTCTACCCCACTCCTCCCATCATCTGCTGGGTGCCAGTGATACACGGAGCAGCCTCCTCCAGACCCAGCTGGATAAACACTGACAAACTCTTCCACTTGCAAGTTCCTCCTTTATCATGGCACCTCATGCCAGATGAGGTATAGTCCCAGAACATGTACAAGATTGGAATGGTATCATTCCAAGCCCGAGATTCTTGCGAATGGATGACTCAATGAATCAGTGAATGAAACGATTCCCAGAACATCCTCCAGAAAACTCACCCTGAGCTCTAAACGTTGGGTAACCCTCCTGTTTGCCCAGGGTCGCAGCCACAAACCACTTCTGAGGATGGGCTGCTCTGCAGTCATCTCATCCACTCCTTCTGCCTCTCCTCACTCTCCATTACGAGAAATTTTCTCCGCCCCCACCTCCGCCTCCACCATCCAGGCTAGACAAGGTGTGCTGGCAGCCTCCCCCAGCAGGAATGCTGTCGCAACCATTCTGCTGCCCTTAACTACCACCCACAGGCCTTGTGGTCAGTCCTGAGCCCTTTCCTGCTCCCCAAATCACAGCTACCTCCCACCCACCCCACCCGACCTCCCCACAATGGCCACCACAGGAAAACTGACTTTTCTTGCCTGCTGTTCCAGCTCCACTGATAGCCCCTGGCCCCGGTCAAGCCTAATCCTTTGCCCCGCCAGCCCCAGCTAGTGCCCACCCCCAGAAACCTGCTGTGGGTGCTCCATTTCTGACCATGAGCATCCCCTGCTGTCTGGACTCCTGTCCATCAGGGAAGACTGTAGGTCTCAGACAGAGAGGCCTCCACAGCCAGCTGGGAGTTTGTGCCCCTTTGAAGAACAACACACTGGACGCCACCTAGGCATTGTTGTCAGGTCGGTTCCAGCTTTTCCCCTCTCACTGACCCACTGCCCAGGCCTCTGCATGGCTCTGGACCACCAGTGGTCCCTACACGCCAACCAGAGGATTCCAAGAATATCCGAGCTAGAAGACCCTAAGGGATCATCTGCTCTGTGGAGATGCTCCCAAGTGTTTGAAAATGTGTTGGAGTCTTGTGAATTGTCACCGTGATTAGGGGTGTCCTGGCACTGAGCACCATGGGTCTCAAGACAACCTGCACAATGAAGGATTGCACTCTTGCCCCACTTTGAGAAACCCTGATTCTAGTCCAAAGTACTTATTGTGCATTTTTAGTAGCAGAGACTCAAGGAGTGTAAGGGACTGGACCAAGGCTACACAGTGAAGTTGTCTTGATAGGCAATCCAAAGAGGGAGTTCTGGTTCTTGAGGATTCCAAAGACTTCTGTTCTCAAAGTCCACTAGCAGTTCCCAAGTTTGAGGCACTATGGGAGAAACAAAGACTAGTAAGACATTGGGAAGCTTCCTGGAAGTTGCCTTTGAGTTGAACCTTAAAGGATGATAGAGGACTCGTGACCCCTGGAAGTGGGGGAGGCCCCAGCAGGCAATGGTGAGGCAGGAGCACTGGGACCCAGCAGTGATTGTGGCTAAGAAATGAGCACAGGCTTTGGAAAGAAGAGCAAGAAGGATATGGCAGGGGTGGGAGGTGGGGGGAAGGCTGAGAGATGAATTGAAGCTGGATCACAGAGAGCTTTGCATGTCAAGCCAAGTATTGGGATTTTCTGCTATGGGCAACGGGAAACCACTGAAGATATCAGAGTAGAAGGTAGTAGAAGGCATGCAATGAGGAGCATTGTGCTTAATAGGGAAGTTCTTTGTGCTGCCTGTAGTGAAGCAATGGAAGAGAGATTATAGGTGAGGAAACCACTCTCAGAACAGTCCAGGGCAATGGAAATCAATCTTGCTGGAGATCTCTGGGAGGAACTGTAGAACACACACTTCTGAGGTATCCTGTTAAGGGCAAGGGAGCTGGAATATTTATCCACTGATTCCCATCAGTCATTTTTTGAGGGTTGCTACTCAGTGGAGCATTAACTTCCTGGTACTTCTGGCATGCCCCACATGCAGGAGCAGGCTCTGTGGGTAGAAAAAGCCCTCAGCTATAGCGTTTCAGGTACTTGCAGTTGGAAATCACCAGGTAGCTGAGTGGAGAAATGGTGAGTGCCTGGAAGATGGGGCAAGGTACTGCCAGCATCTGCAGCAGACATATTTAAATACAAGTGGAGTAAGTTAGCCAAGATGGCTTCCTGTCTAAATATGACTACATAAGCGAACCACTTTTGAGAGAGGGTTCTTTTTTTTTTTTTTTTAATTGACTTTATTTTTTCTTTTTGGTGTACAGTTCTATGAGTTTCTTCCCCACCACCACACCACCACCTCCGCCTGCTATCTGTGTCCATTCGCTGGGTGATCCTCTGTGTCTGTTTCTTGCCTTCTCTTCTCATTTTTATCCTCCAGGTTTCAACAGGATTCGATCCTAGGGACCTCCAATGTGGGAGAGAGGCACCCTGTCACTTGTGCCACCTCAGTTCCTGGTTTCTGGTGTGTCTCGCCTTGTCTCTCCCCTGCGTCACTCTTTTGTTGAATCATCATCTTGCTGCATGGCTTGACTCACCACGCGGGCCTGGCTTACCGCATGCCCAGGGATCGAACCTAGGTCGTTCCATATGGTAGACGGATGCCCAACCACTTGAGCCATATCCACTTCCCTTGAGAGAGGGTTCTGACTGCTAACATGGCCAGCTCCTGTGACCCCAGGAAGTCAGGAAGATAGAGAAGGAATCTGCATACAATTATATGGGTCTGCCAATTTTCCTTTCTATATATTGAGGCCAGGTTATCAGGTGCATACAAATGTAGAAATATTATATCTTTCTGGTGAATTGAACTTTGTATTATTATGAAGTGTTTCTTTTTATGCCTAGTGATTTTTTTTGCCTTAAAATCTATCTAATCTGATGTGAATATAGCGACACTAGTTTTTTTATTTTGTTAGTGAAGTATTTCTTATCTTTTCCATCCTTTTACTTTTTTTAAAGATTTTATTTATTTATTTATTTATCCCCCCCTTGCTGCTTGTGCTTGCTGTGTCCATTTGCTGTGCATTTTTCTATGTCTGCTTGTCTCCCTTTTGTTGCGTCATCTTGCTGCGTCAGCTCACCACGCTGCATGGGCTGTCAGCTTGCAGCGCCATGCAGGCCGGCTTGCCTTCACCAGGAGGCCCCAGAAATCGAACCCCGGGCCTCCCATATGATAAACGGGAGCCCAACCACTTGAGCCACATCTGCTTGCCCCATCCTTTTACTTTTAATCTTTCTCTATCTCTTTGCTTTAGGTATGTCTTATTGGATGGGTGAGTTGGATTTTGGTTCTTATCCAGTCTGGAAATCTTTGCCTTTTAGTGAGAAAATGTAGTCACTTTACATATAGTGAAATTAAATCTATCATTTTATTTTACTAAGTGCTTTCTATATGTTCTATCTGTGCTATGTTCCCTTTTCTCTCCTTTCTTTGCTTTCTTTTGGAATTATTTTATTCAATTGTCCCCAATAATTTGGAAATTATTCACTTGTTTATTTTTTTTTATATACTTTTAAAGTTTTTTTCAAAAGATACTTAGATTACATAAATGTTACATAAAAAATATAGAGGATTCCCATATGCCTCACTGCCTATCCCTCCCAGTTTTCCCACATCAACAACATCCTTCAGTAGCATGGTACATTTGTTACAACTGATGAACACATTTTGGAGTATTGCCACTAAGCATGGACCATAGTTTATATTGTAGTTTACACTCTCTCCCACACAATCTTGTAGTTATGGCCAGATATATAATGGCCTGTATCTGTCATTGCAATGTCATTCAGGACAATTCCAAGTCCCAAAAATGTCCCCATATTGCACCTGTTTTTCCCTCCCCCTCCCCTCAGAACCTCTGGTGGCCACTGCCTCCACATCAGTGATATAAGTTCTTCCATTGCTAGAATCACAATAAGTCTATAGTAGAATATAAGTAAGTCTACTCTAGTCCATAGTTCATTCCCCAATCCTGAGGATTCTGGGATGGTGATGTCTACTCAACCTGTACTTGGGAGGGGGCTTCGATCCCATGGGGCAGATGGATGATAGTATCTTGCTTGCAGTTGCAGACTTTCTTTGTTCCTTGGGATGGTCATTGTCCATCATCATCTCACTTGTTTATTTTTTAGTAGCAACTCAGAAATTACAGCATGCATTAGTGATTTATCAAATCTCACTATTAATTGATTCTTTCACTTTCTTCCCCAAAAATGTATGCAAGAACCTTAGAATCTTAAATTCTCCAAACACTATAATTATTGTTATTATTCTGTACAGTCAGTATTATTCATTATTTACCCACATATTTGCCATTTTCATTGATCTTCATTTCTTCCTGCATCTCTGATCTTTCTTGGGATTATTTACCTTCTGCCTGAGAATCTTCATATTAATGTGGATCTGCTGGTGATGAATTCTCTCAGTTTTGATTTGTCTAAAAATGCATTTATTCCACCTTCACATTTAAATAATTTTTTCCCCTCTATTTTAAATTACAGGTGGGCAGTTATTTTCTTTCAGCACTTTAAAGAATTCCATTGTATTTGGCTTCCCTCATTTCCATTAAAGAAATCAGCTACTTAATTATTTATCCTTTAGAGACAATCTGTGTTTTTCTCTCCTTTTAGGATTTTCTCATTACCTTTTATTTTCAGATTTTAATTTTATTCTGACATGCTTAGGTATGGATTCCATTTATCCTGCTTTAGGTTCCTAGGGCTTATTGAACATATGGATTGATGTCTTTCATCAGTTTGGAAAGATCTCAAACATTATCTCTTCATATAGTGCTTCTGCCCATTTCTTAAACCTTCTCTCTGTTTCCTTTATGTTTCTTAGACTCTATTTTCCATCCTTTTTACCTTTCTATGCTTCCTTCTAGATATTTTTTCTGATCTTCTAATTCAATAAATCTTTCTTCAGCTGTGTTTAATATGCTATTAAATCTATCCATTGAACTTTCTTTTTTCAGTTATTACAGTTTTAAGTTCTATAATTTTGGGGGGATGGGTTTCCCAAGGAGGGGGAGGCCATGGCAGCTGCGCAGCGGCAATGGCGGCTGCGACGGAGCGCGCTCCCAGCTTTGAATGAACGGTGCTGGGACTGAATGAGCGGAGCACGAGCTCAAGCTTGAGGAAGCCACCGCTACTGTGCACGCACCTTGTGTGCACGTGCAGCCCGCAGCAGCTCCGAGCCTCTGCCTGGTGGGCGGGGAGGGGGAGGGGCAGGTTTTGATTCCCGCCATGGCCATCACTCAGTTCCGGTTATTTAAAGTCTGTACCCACCTAGCAACAGTATTCTCATTCCTAAAGAGATTAATATGCAGATCTGGCAGAGGACGGAAATTAAGTGGAGACCAAATAACTTTGCCAACTATAGTTGATTATTCATCGGTTCCTAAGCAAACAGATGTTGAAGAGTGGACTTCCTGGGATAAAGATGCACCCACAAGTGTAAAGATTGAAGGAGGGAATGGGAATGTGGCAACACAACAAAATGCTTTGGAACAGCTGGAACCTGACTATTTTAAGGACATGACACCAACTATAAGAAAGACTCAGAAAATTGTTATTAAGAAGAGAGAATCATTAAATTTTGGCATCCCAGATGGAAGCACAGGTTTCTCTCGTAGATTAGCAGCTACACAAGATATGCCTTTTATTCATCAGTCTCCTGAATTAGGTGACTTAGATACCTGGCAAGAAAATACCAATGCATGGGAGGAAGAAGAAGATGCAGCCTGGCAAGCAGAAGTTCTGAGGCAGCAGAAAATAGCAGACAGAGAAAAGAGAGCAGCAGAACAACAAAGGAAGAAAATGGAAAAGGAAGCACAGCAGCTAATGAAGAAAGAACAATACAAAATTGGTGTGAAACTTTCATAACAAATGATCTTTAGATGTCACAGTGCCAGTAGGAGATATCTGAACTCCACAACCAAGCAACATTTGTATGGATTTAAGAGTATTTTCAGAATACAAATGTGCTGATTTTAATGTGTTCATCAGGCCATCCACGACATGAGGATTCTCCCAAAGTACTTTGGACTCTTAATGGTTGAAACTTAAAAAAACAAAAAAGACTATGGGACAATATTTTATTCAACATGCTCCAAATATGAGACAGTCGATTGCTGTACAGAAATAGTTACTAATGGAATATACCAGTACCTCTTCAATAGAGTTTCTAGCTAAATAAATGGGTGTAAATAATTTTGTGGTTGAAAAGGACTCTGCTATTATGCTTTCCTTCAGTGTGCATAATAATAAAATAAATAATTTTAAATATAAAAAAAAAGTTCTATAATTTCCATTTTTCATATAGTTTCAATTCTTTGCCAAAATTTTCAATCATTTCTTTTATCTCCCTGAACATAGTAAGAAGTTTTTATTTTAAACTATGCATATGATAATTCCAACATCTAGAACCCCCATCATATATGTTTTTATTGTATGTTTGTTCATGTTATCTTGTTTCATTATGTGTCTGGTTATTTTTTCATTGTGCCCTGGGCATTGTAGTTGCAAAATTGTTTATAGAAATTATCTGAGACCAGAATGATATAGTCTTCCAAAGAGGATTTACAAGAGCCTGAAGGCCTAGCAACATTGGATCACCTTAATCCAACTTCAGGAACTAAGATGAGTCAATGCTAAGCTGCAGCCCCTGTAAGAACCTGTCTACTTCCAGTACATCCTATTCCTCACGTGCAGCCCTTTAGGGTCCCAACCCAAAGCAAGGGAGTTTGCCAAACACCTCTTGGCATGCTTTGTCTCATATCCTTGGGAGACCCTCAAAAACCCCTACTACTCCTTCAGTCTCTCAGTCACTCCTTCTATCCCCAAGGGGAAAGCATTCCCAAATCCAGGCTCACACCCCTGTTCTCTGTCCTTTCCAAATTCTAGCCCAGCAATTCTCCACTATCTTGTTTATCTTATTAGTGCTCAGATGCTTCAAGCAGTTTGTTGTTGTCACTTTGTTTTGATTGAGGTGTTTTTGTTTGTTTGTTTGTTGTTGTTTTTTTGATGGTCTTAATATCCAGATTTTCTTGTTGCCCTCAGCAAGAGGGTTGATTCAAATTACCTTTTCTCCTGTTACTGGAAGCAAGCAATGATGTGTAGGAAGTTTCTGAGACACTTGCAACACTGTTGAAGTGGCTTTTAAAACCCATGGTTTATACAACACAGATCAACCTGTTATGCATTGTTATGACAGCATTGTGGTGGTGGTTATTGTTTTTAGTTAAAAAAAAAAAAGACTCAAAATTTTATGTAATGTGTTTGCTTTAATACCAAACATTATTAGCCATGATGATAGCCTTAAAAAAGAACAAAGTGAAATGATGTACTGGTTCCATGTTTTGAAAATAAAATTAGATTCTGTGTTCATTTTAAAAAGAATCACGACCCGAGATAATTGACAGGACTGGTGGATGGGTGGGGATTTATGAAGAGAGGAGCCAAGGGTTTGATTTGGGGTGATGGGGAGGGGAGAGAGCAGGTAGATATGGGGAAAGCATAACATGTTCAGCCTGGACAGTCTGAGTAACATGCTGGAGGGAGTTCCTAGGAGAGGTCGGTCAGCAGCCAGAAGTGGGGTTCTAGCCAGATGAGCTGATGGACCAGAGAAACTGACTTGGGAGCTGCTTGCTCACAGGCTAGAATCGGGTCCAGGGGAGGTAAATTTACCCTGGAAGAACTTGAACTGAGAAAGGAGGATGCTATCAGAGCACTGACCTTTGGTATGCAGGGGCTTGTGGACGGGTCTACGAGGGAGGCAGAAAGAGCACCATGGGGTGGGGAGGCTGAACCTGGCAGGTCCTGAAGGCCCTGGGAAGAGACTCCCGAGGGACAAAATTCCTCCAAGACATTGTGGGGGGAACTTCCAATGACTTTAAGAGAGCAGTTTCAGTGGAATGTTGGGAACTTGGATACTGAGAAGGGTTAGGGAGCAAGTGGGAGGCCAGGAAGTAGAGGCAGTGAGTGCAGATTTCTTTTTTAGAATGTGTGGGGCTGTGAAGGAAGGGGTTGGGATGGTGATTAAGGGGAGAGCCAGTGGGAACGACAGGAGGAAGTTTGTGGGTAGAAAGGAAGAAACCAGAGAAGACAGAGGGAGTAAAGCAGACCCTCAGATCAGAGAAGCTCTGGCGGAGTCTGAGCCCACCCCAGAAGCAGGGAGGGCTGCAAGCCAGAGCCCCAAACTCCACCAATAGCTATTACTCTTCCCATGTCCAGATGGGGAAAGCCAGCTTAGAGAGGCTGCCTTGCCCAAGTGACTGCTCAAGAGAGCTGGGGCTGGGGTGAGAGCCACCTCCTCATCCTCCACCTCCACCCCATCATGGTTTCAGGGTTTCCCATGCCCGTGACCACCCCCCGTCACTTCCACACTGTCACCGCCATAACGCCCACCATGGCCTCTTCCACCATGACCACCATCACCGTCACTGCCCAGCCCACCACAGTAATTATGCTTACCAGTCCACGGTTTCCTGTGCCCGACACAAGCAGGTTCTGTCTTCAAGGGTCCCCTGTTCTGAGAACATGCAAACAACAAAATACCCTAGCAGGGGCAGTTAGGAAATCCTTCCCATCACACAGCCGGGCAGGGGCTGTGCCGGCTGCACTCCCGGCTTCTCCCTGGGGAAGGGGGCATGGCAGGAACAGGTTTTTCCATTTGCTCGTCTTTTCCCATGGCAAGCTCATGGGCCTCCCCCATCACCCATCCTCACCCCACCCCAAATTCTCCATTCATTGTCTCTGAGCTGGGAAAATTAAACAGCTTTTTTCCAAGGAAAATCCTTAGGGAAGAGAGTGTGTGCAGAGGGATTAGGGGATGGGCTGAGGCCCAGCACTTGTTGGTTGTCCTCCGAGACTCTTGGCTTCTTGCAGGGACATGATCCCCACTCACCCCTCCTCTGTATGACCAGGGATGGGAAGCCCAGGGGTGCAGCCTGGCCTTTGCACCCCAGTGTCCCCACGGGTACCAGGCCTCCCCAGCCCTGCCCACAGTCCCTCTCCCCCAGCCCCCCAGGCCTCAGGCCTGGAGGGAAGGGGGTCTGTGGTGTAAAGGGAGATGAGGTAGGAAGGAGGCAAGCCTGGGGATGCTCAGAGAAGTTTCCATGCTGAGCAGCTTGTTCTGAGCCATGCTGCCAATTCCCCCTCTGCACTAATCCTGGGATTAGAGCAAATGGAGTCCGGGAAAACAGGAGCCAGAGTGTGGAACTGGGGCACCGTGTGATGACGGGAGCAGACAGGCTTACAATGAAATTCTTGCTCAGCCCCTCCCTCACACCAGCTGCTGAGTCCCAGGTAGGCCATTGACCTCTCTGGGTTCCACATCCTCCCTTATCCACTGAGGATAATCGTCTGACTGCAATGTGTGCCAAGAGCCCAGAAGACACAGTGTACGGTGAGCAGTGGCCAGTTTACTGTTGTAGTTGTTATGAGTTCTAAGTGCCAGGAGGAATGAACCAGAATGAGGGTGCCTGTTTCCTGCCCCCCTGGCTACCAGCCTGAAAGGCAGGGTGGTTCAGTGGGGAGAACAAGGTGTTGGCATCAGATGGGCCCACTTGCACCTCTGCGCCACTGTGTGCGAGCCTGGCAATGACTCAGCCTCACTGTGCTGCCGTTTTGGCATTGGCGTACCACCACGTGCCTCGCTGGCTCACTTCAGGACTGAGTGAGATTCCACACAGGCAAAGCCTAGCACAGTCTATTGGTACCTGCCCCGCTTCCCTTTTGCCTGTCTGAACCCAGTGCTTCTTGGTTCCATCTTCTGCCCTCTTCCCAGGGACACACAGAGTGTCCCAACAATTCTTATCTCACCTGATTCATTCCTTGTTCCTCTTCTCCAAAACTATAGTCACCTTTTACTTCCCCCCGGCTCAAGAGCCTGCCATAGCTCCCTATTACTGACCACATCCAAATCAGTCTCCTCAGCCAGGCATTCAAGTCCCCTGCATCCCCACCTCCTAGCCTCATCTACTCCCCCTTGCCTCAAGCAGACACCCCTTGCCTCCCTCTCTGACTCGGGCCCAGACAACCCCTTGCTCCCCACCCTATCCCCACAGTTCTCCTCTATTGCCACCTGCCCCATTCCTAGCTGCAGACTTCTGAGCTAGGCACTAGCTCATCCATTTCCAAACTCCAATGGAAATAACAAGTCAAGACAAACCAAATCTCAAGCAGCAGCCGAGAGGAGGCCTATCCATAATGGGCCATAACACAGTTACTGGGAAGTTCAGCTTTGGGGAGGAAGCAGGTAATCGAATCTCCCTCTGGGTCCCATCTGTCTCCACTCACTGCCCCTGCCTCTCGGCGAGACACCTGCTCCGCGTCTGAGTGGCCCAAGCAAGCAGGTTCCGGGGAGCAGGGGGTGGAGGTGGGCATAATGCGATTACAACATGGTTCCATGGAAAGGAGCTTGTGTTCTTTGAGGACAAGGGGCAGGTTCTTAGAAGGATAAGGAGGAAAGGACAAGGCCAGGGTCAGAAGGGAACCAGTACAGGACCGATCACCTCCCTGCCCAAGACTTATCTGGGCTAGAGAGTGTGGGATAGGGCCTATTGCCTTCAATGTTCCTGTTTCTTTCAAATTCTTATTCATATTGTCCTCCTTTTAATTTCTGGAACAGCTGCTTTGCAGGAAGGTCCCTAGCACACAGAAGTGCTTCTAAGCATGTACACATTTGTAACAGGGCAAAAAGGCTTATCCCAAGACTCTGGCACCAGGCAGCCTAGGATTGACCCCCCACCGTGCCACTGGCCAGGTGGCTGACCTGGGGCAGGTTATTCAACCTCTCTGCGCCTGAGTGGGCCCCTCTGTCAAATATGGATACTAGTAATTCCGACAACTTGCTGAGGACTAAGTGAGTTAGTCCAGGGCAAGCCTCAAGCAGGGCTTGGCCTGTGGGGCTCACCACGTCCTGTTACCACTTATGCTTACCCCCACGGGGTGGGGAGGCTGCCCTTCTGAGAGCTGCCTTCAGACGCCGCCAGGAACCGTGCCTGTTTTCAGCAAAGTGGTGCAGTGGTGAAAGCCACAGGGCTGGGCAGAGGCTGGTGGCAGCTGAGATCCAGTGTCGGCATCATAACTGGACCCTGCACCCACCAGCCCCGGTATAACGCGGAGGGGCTGCAGGCCACCTAGTCCCGGGCTTCAAGGTCAGCCCACCCCCGGAGATGCTAGTTCTATGGGTCTGGGTGAGCCCCAGGTATCAGGAACCACTTGAGGCTCCCAGGTAAAGCCTGGGGTGAAAACCACCACCTCTGGCCCAAGAGACAACAGGAATGTGGGTGCAGGGACCGGTCAGAGAACCAGAGGCGGGAGGTCAGCAGGCCCAGGAAGACGGCATGTCCACCCAGACCCCCGGGCGCACCGGCCCTGCTCAGGGAGCAAAGCAGGGCCTCCAGTCTCTGGCTGCCAACTCCCCGTCCATGTATCACACAAATGTTCACAGTCTGCCTATTCTGGGCTGGGGCTGGAGGGAGTTGCCAGGTCCCTGGACTTCAGCCACATGGTCAAGCAGTGGAGGCTGGCACAAGATGAGCAGAGGCTGCTGGGAGCACCTGAGAGAGCTGGAGTCAGGAGGAGGAGGTCAGATATGTATATTGTTGATAAAATTGTAACTGCTGGACATGCTCTTACACATTATAGTTTTAGCAATAAGTCCCACCTTAATAGAAGGCTATCCACAATATGACTTCTCAAGGCTACATCCAATATATAATGGGGGTGTGCTGTAATTTGTGTAGCCATTCTCTCCTGTTGAATATGTAGGTTTTGTCCAGTTCCCACTGGTAGACATACAAAAACTGTTTGTTTCTTTGATTTTTTTTTTTTTTTTTTAACTAATATCTAGAAGCAGAATTACTGAGCCAAAAGGTTGGCATATTTTTTTGGAAGTTTTTCTCCATAGGGCAGGACATCCTATTTCAGTCACCCTGGTGATGAGCCCAGCAGATGAGGGGCCCACTGCAGCAGGACCCTTTCAGGAACACCCAGCTGGGATTTGTCACAGCCTGGGTTTATCCCTATGTTTAGCCAATCCTCCCAGTGTTGCTTTCCAGGGACGCTCCAAACTCTTACACTGTTGGAACTTATTTGGCCTCATTAAAAAAAATGGGACTAAAGCACAAATGCTTAGGCCTAAGAAAGTGTTAGTTGCAGAACCCTTGAGTCATTTTATCTCTTAGGATTGCATTAGATTGCAAGTATCAAGAGCCTGACCTCAGAGGCTTAACTGAGAAGAGCTTATTTTTCTCACACAATGAAAAGCACAGAAGTAGCAGCAGCCAAACATTGGTGTTAGGCTTCCATGCTGCCATCCATGACCCAGGCTACATCTAGCTTTCCATCCTTCCAGCCTGAGCTCATGGCTTTTTCCCTTCTCATGCTCAGAAGATGGCTGCTGGACCTCCAGGCATCACATCCTTATTCCAGGCAGGACAAAGGGGGAGAGGGCAGGGTAGGGGATGCTACCTGCTAAAAATTCTCTCCTTTAAATCATAAAAAATGACCAGTCAATCTTCACTTACATCTTGTTGGCCAGAAACATGTCACAAGTCCCATCCTAGTTGCAAAGGAGCCCAGACCATCTAGTTTTCTCTAGGCATATTGCTGCTCTGAACAAAACTGGAATTGTAAGGAGGATAGGGAGAATAGTATTTGGTGGGCACTAACATTGTCTGCCACCTTGATCACATAGCATGAAAAACTGCATGGGTGCCTGAATGTCTCCTCCGAAATGTGCTACCTGGGAGGGTGGAGATACGCAGGTAGAGGTTAGATGATGACTTGGCCAGAATGTCACAGGGGGGATTCAAACAACAGAAAGAAATCCAGATGCTCCCCTTGTCTCTCTTCAGCCTTACATCTTTTGAGGGAGAATCCTGCTTCTTAAGTAAGGTATTTTGTAAGTTTGGTTTAGTAGAAATGATATTATAAATCAGAAGACCTGGGTTCAAACCTCACTCTGCCCCTTACTCTGTAAACTTTAAGAAATTCCTGAATATTCTGAGCCTCAGATTCCTCTATTATGAAATGGGAATTAATTAGCTTGTAATTATTTAGTGATTGATATGTGCCAGGCACTATGTGAATTATTCACATGAATTATCTTATTCGGTTCTGACCATCTCCCTGTGAGATGGTTATTTTATCTCTCCCATTTTACAGATGTCGGCCCAAAAGGGTTAACAGTGCAGTTGATGCTCTTTACCTCTGCACCATTCCTACCTCTCAGAGTCTTGTAAGTGAGACACACACATTATAACTGAAATGTGTTTTGCCAATAGTCTACCTTGGAGCCTTATGCACTGGCTTCGGACTACAGACTAGAAGAAAACTGCTAAGTTCACTCACTCATTCAACAAATATTTATCCAGTACCTGATGTTCTTCAGCTACTCTTTTAGGGGATACATCAGTGAACCAAACAGATTAAATTTCTCACTCTCACAGAACTTGCATTTTAATGGGAGGAGACAGACTCTAAACAAAATAAATGGGTTGTATATTTATACAGTTTGTTAGACGATGATGCATGCTATGGGGAAAAGTAAAGAAGAAATGGGGTCAGGAGCGTCAGAGCGGCTAAGGGTTAACATTTTAGAGAAAGCGATTGGAGAAGACTTCACTGAGGAGACCCAAAGCCTGAAGAGGGTAGGGAAGCCTGTCATGTGGACACCTGTGGAAGGTGTTCCAAGCAGAGGGGACAGCTGGGGTGGTGGCTCGAGGTGGGGAGCCACGTCTGGAATGTGCGAGAATGAACAAGAAGGCTAGAGAGGCTGGAGTGGAGTGAGTGAGGGGAGGGGGACAGTGGGGGTCAGAGGGGCAATGAGAGACTTTAGGGTCAGTTAAGGCTTTGTAAGAACATTGGCTTTTACTTGAGGAATATGGGAGCCACCCGAGGTTTCTGTGCAGAGGAGTGACATGACCTGATTTATGTTTTAGCAGGATGACTCTGGCTATAGCTGAGAATAGACTGAGTAGAGGGAAAGCAGGGATACCAGTTAGGAGGCTATTGAGATAATCCAGCTGAAAGATGGGGGCTTGGACCAAGTGGCAACAGTGGAGCTGGAGAGAAGAGATCAGATTATGGGTGTGTTTTATACTTAGAGCCAAAAGCACTTGAAGCGCGTGAGAAAGAGACAAGTCAAGAATGACCCAAGGGTTTTGGGTCTGAGCAACTGGGAGGAAGGAGCGGTCATTAACTGAGATGAGGAAAACTGTGGGGAAGCAGGTTTGGGAGGGAAACTCGGGAGCTCAGTTTTGGATATATTGACTTTTATATTCCCTTTAGACATTCAGGAGGGATATTGAGCAGGAAATTTGAATACACAAGTTTGGAGTTCAAGGGAAAGGCTTGGGCCTAAGATATAAATGAAGGGGTCATCACATGTAAATAGTATTTAAAGCAATGAAAGTGAGTTGGTTCACCAAGAAAATAAGTGTAAATAAAAAAGAAAAGAGGTGCAAGGACTGAGTCCCGGAGTACTCTACTATTTAGAGGTCAGGGGGATGAGGAGGAAACAGCCAAGAAGACACTGAAAAACAGCGAGAGAGGTGGGAGGAGAACCGGGAAAGCAGACTAGTTTTTTTAAAAGAAAAAACTCCAGTGTACTGGAGGCCAAGGGAAGAAAGCACAGATGATTCATCTGGAAATATGCATAAAAGCTTTCAAAAAGTCAAGGCCCTTTAACTAAAAAAATTGCGCTTCAAGAATATATTCTTAATAAGTACTCTTGGCTGAGCACAAAAATTCTTGGCCAAGAATGTACTTGATAACATGGTTGATAAACAGGAAGCAACCTAAATGTCTGACAATGGGAGAATGCTTAAATAAATTGTGGTACATATATATGATGGGATAACATGCAGCCATGGAAATCCACATTTTATTAATATGTAAAGAATATTGAATGACCTACGGACAGATTTCTCTTCATGATACCTATATCATTCGTGAAAAAGGAGCAGATTATGAATCCTTACAGTCAATAAGATCAGTCAGTTAGAAACACGGAAACCACTCGAGGCATTTCAAGTAGAAAAGGATCTAATACAGGGGATTAGGTATTTACAAAACTGCAAAAGGGCTGGCTGTTGCATCCATCACTGGCTGCTAAAACCACAGGGTATCTCAGCCTCCAACACCACAGCAGAGAAAATGCCTGAAGCCTGCTCAAAAATCTCATATCTGCTGAAGCCCACACATCTGCCAGCAGCTACCAGTGGAACATATTGTGATTTATACCTCTCCTCCATTTGCCACATCTTGTGTACCTGCCTCTCATTCGCTGGTGGGGATTCTGAGAACTAGTTCCCTGGCTTCCAGCCCCTGCCATGCAGGGGTCAGCCTAGACTGGGGGAAGGAAATTATATTGAGTTGCCAGCAGACAATCCTGCATAGTCCCACTTTTACAACTATTTCTGAAGAAAGAAGATATGCCTGGAGAAAATACTGAAAGCACAAACACCGTGGCAGGCCAAATAATGGTCCCCCAAAGATGTCCACGTCTTAATCCTTCAAACCTGTGAATGTGTTACATTACCTGGCAAAAGGAACTTTGCGGGCGTGATTAAGTTTTAGGACCTTAAAATAGGCAGAGTTTTCCTGTATTATCCAAGTGGAGCTAATCTAATCACATGAACCTTAAAAGCAGAGAACTTTCTCTGGCCGGAAGCAGAAGAAAGATGTGGTAAAAGAAGACAGAGAGATTCCAGGGATGGAAAGGATTCTACACGCCACACTGCTTCTAAACTGTAGGGCCAGTGCAAGGACCAGAGAGAGGCCTCTAGTAGCTAAGAGCTCCCAGTCAACAGCCAGCAAAGAAACTGCAAATACAGGGGGCTGAATTCTGCGATACCTTGAATGAGCTTGGAAGCAGACTCATCCCCAGAGCCTTCAGGAAGGAGCACAGCCCTGCTGGCGCCAGATTTCACCTTGGAAGACCTGGAGCGAAAAAACCCAGTCAAGCCCACCTGGATTTGTGACCTACAGAAACTGCGAGATAATAAATGGGTATTGCTGTCAGTGGCCCAATTTGTCATAACTTCTTATAGAAGAATCAAGGTGCTGCGTATCATTTTCTCTGGGTAATTAGGCAGTGGGAGATGTGTTTCTTTTCTTTTTTCTTTTCTTGTCTTTCTTTTTTTTTTTTTTTTTCCTTTTCTAAACTTCCCCTCTTTTCTAGAAGAAACATGCATCACATTTATACTAGAAAAAAAGAAGGAAGAGGTGAATGTATTTATTTTCTAATGCTCATGCCGTGTCCTGCTGGCATTGCAGTCCCTGGTGTCTGAGGGGCCACCTGCGTGGAAGGGAAGCCCCTTTGGGCAGACTAGACAGCTCGAGCGGGTGGCCCTGGCTGAAACAGGGGGGACGGGCAGAGCACAGATGGGGCTTCCTGGAGAGGCGGTGAGTCAACCTGCCTGGAGCTTTGCAGGAAGGATGGTGGCGTTCATAATGGCTATGACACTGATGTGCCGGCACTGGGCACGTGCTTTACCTTTATTAACATTTCTGACCATGGGGTCTATTTTAGAGCGAAGGCACCTGAGGCACAGGTAGAGTTAAGCGGCCCCTCAAGGTCACAGAGCTGGGAAATGGCAGCCCAGGAGCAGGTTCCCCGCTGCATCCCAGGCCTGGGGCACCGACCCTGTGGCGCAGGGTCCCTTGGGCCGTTCCAGAGCCTTGTGAATATACTTGAAGATGCAGAATTCACATGGAAGGGCCCCTTCCTCAGAAGCCCAATCTGGACAACAGGTCAAAGCCGAGCCACCTCTTGGGCTGTAGCTGGGCATCACCCCAGCCCTTCCTGTTCAGCCTGTGCTCCACAGAAACCCCTGCTCCCACCCCCCAAGGCTCCCCAAGCACAGTTTGGAAAAGGTCCCTCCAACCCTGAGGGTGTCTGGAGCTGCGTCACGGGGCGGGCTCTCCTCAATCTCCCTAATCTCCTAATACCAGGTGGTGTCTGTCCAAAAGGGAAGGCTTTTCTGGGGAAATTGCATTGTTATTCCACAAACCAGTCATCCTGCCATCTTGGCTCCACATCACGCAGCACATCTGGGAAATGTTTATTAAAGCCTGGGCCTGGTGTGGGAATTGAGAAGACTGGAAATGAGTAAGACTCATGCCAGGACACTTGACAGAACCCACCAGTGGCACCTACTTTTCCACAGGAAGCCACATCACTCAGGAATCACCACCATTTTGCAAGACGATCCCAGGGAAAGTCCTCTCGGATTGTGGTTGGCAGAGACCACCACAAATGCCCCGAGGGCTCTTCGGTTCGCCCTGCGCCCCACCTGTTCCTGAAGCCCAGCTCTCGTTCTGTGCCCCTGGTTCAGCCTCCGAGGTGCCATCTTGTCTTTCTTTCTCAGCCCCTGCCTTCCTTGCCTGCCCAGTCCCAGCTCCCGAACGCTGGGGCCTGCCAGCCAGAAGCTCGATTCCTGCCTGAGCCCCATTCCCGTGGCAAGAGGCCCTTCCTGCTGACCAACTGCCCCACTGAATTCCCCATCTCCCAGGGCTGGGATATGGGGTTAGCTCCAGTTGTCCCTACTGGGACAGTCTAAAAGTAGCAGGAACAACCTCAAGAATCTTTTCATTCTCACATCATCATCTGCATCCAGAGGTCACTGTATCCAATCCCCTGCCTCCAGGCTGGGGCCACCATTCACTCTTGTGGCTTCACTGGCTGACCATGCTTTTTTTTTGGTACTGGGGCTGGGGATTGAACCTGGGACCTCATATGTGGGAGGCTGGCATTCAACCACTGAGCTACAACTGCTCCCCTGACCATGCTTTTTAACTCAGTTTACCCACCACACTGCTCTGTATGCTCTGGATCTGCTCTCGTGAGAAAGAGGTGGGCTATGTTAAGGATATGTCTGCTGCAAACACAGCCACAAAGTCAGCTTCCTACCTCTTCAAGGCATGGGTTAACCAAGGGCCAAAGGGGGTACATGGGCCTGGAAGATTCTGCAGTTCAGGGGCCTGTTCCTTCTATGTTCCTGGAGCTGAGAGTTGTGACTAAATCAGAGAAGATGTCTGAAGGGCCCTCTTCTCTCCTGCCTGCAGTGTGGTCTCAACCCATCACCTTTGTAGGTGCCCTTGGCCACCTCTGTCCCCATTCCTCATGGCCCACTCTGGAAAGTCCCCTCCCTCTCCCCCTCTCTCCCTCTCCCTCCAGGAATCCCTGGGCACAGCACAGAAAGAAGCCAGTGCTTCTAGGAAAAGGTCGAGGCTACAGGGCCCTATGATTGCATCAGGAGATGGAAGGAAGGTGGGATGAGGTCATAGTTTAGGACAAAGGAACAGCCACAGGGACCCAGGGTGGGAGAGGGAGAGAGGGAGGTGGCCTCCAAGGACCTCCAAGAACCCTTGCCTCCTGCTCCTGGGGCCTCGCCAGGCTTCCTCCCTGCCCAGCCCACCTCCTCCCCCTGCTCAGCTGTTTCCTCTCAGCCTTGGGGGAGGCCTTCGTAGATCCTCATTCCCTTGGGGACAGGTGACCCTGAATTTCAGCTCTTCCTGTGGCTAAGTCCTCGTCTCACTCTGTCCCTTGTCGCGGTCCCTCTACTTCCAAGAGATGAAGCATCAGCTAAGGAAGAAGTTCTGAGCTAAGGAAGGGGGTTTGTTTAGGATGGTGTTAATGAAAGAATACATCAAGACTAAGTGTGGTTCCTTCCAGAAGTTCAAGAAAGAGAAATACTGGGAAATTCAACATAATCCACTATATTAATGTGTAAAATAAAGAGATTAACCCCCACAACGTGTTTAATGGAGAGACTCTAAAAGTGGTCACCTGGACGTCAGCTGTCACCACAAACTATGGCCACTAGTATTTAACAGTGTTCTGGAATGATTTGCCTATAAAAGAATAAAATAAGAGACATAAAAATTGTAAGGAGAAAGCATAATCATTATTATTAGATTATTTTATTCTACACTTGGAATTCCAAGAGACTCAGCTAAAGAACTTTCAGTAATAATCAGAGAATTTAGCAAGGTGGCTAATTTAAAAACAAGATTTCCTAAACACAAGAAATGACCAGTTAAAGGATACAGAAAAAAGATTCCACACACGAAGGCAACAAAAACATAACATAAAGCTCATAGGAAAAAAAATGTACAGGTATACATGGAAAAAGCTATTAAACCCAAATGAGGGACTTAAACAAAGATTTGAATAAATGGAGAGAGGGAGAGACCTTGGTTTTGTATAAAAAGCCTTTAATATTGTGAGCATGTCAGTGTCCCCATAATTAATCCATAAATGCAGTGACTTTCCATACAAAATTTGAGCTGGTTTTTGGGGGTAATTTGACAAGATGATCATAAATTCATCTGGAAAAACAGATATAAAAGAAGAGCTAGAAAACTCCTTGGGGAAAAAAGTAAACAAGGGAGGAATAGCTTTATAAAACTTTTTTTTTTTTAAATGTTATTCAGCACAATAATTAAAATAGCATGGGAGACTGGTCAGCAGTAAAGAATAAAGAAATCGGAAATAGACCCAAATAAACATGAGAATTAAGTATATGACAAAGAAGGCATCTTAAATCAACAAAGAAAAAAATTGAGGATTCAATAAATTGAGAAACTAGTCAGACATTTGGAACAAAAACAAATAAGCCTGTATTTCCTACCTCACTCCTAACACTGAAATAAATTCTAACTAAATCAAATATTTTTTTCAATTTCTTAATAAGTCCATAAATGTGCCAGAAGAAAACATGAGTAAATGTTTTTATGATCCTAGGGTAGAAAAGGCTTTTCTAGTCATGAAACAAAACAAGTCATAACAGAGAAGACTAAGAAATGTACCTACATAGAAATTAAAAGAAAAAACTCCAAAAACAAAAACAAAGTACAAAATAAGAGAAAAATATTTACAAGAGTATGACAAAGTACTAAGTTTCCTATTTTTTTAAAAAAAGATTATACAAAATAATAAGGAAATACCCAACAATCCAATGAAAAACATGAGCAAAGAACATGAATAGGTCATTCACAGAAAACACAATTGCTAATAAAAATATACAAAATGCTCACTCTGACCAATAATTTTAAATGCCAATTAAAACTAGATCATTTTTCATTTGTCTGATCAGTAAAGGTTACAATGAATAATACACAGTATTGTGGAGGAGGAGGCTAAACAGGCAGTCTCATATGATGTGAATGGAAAGAAAATCAGTACATTCTGGAGCAATTAGGCATTATTTATTAAATTTTAAATAACCATACCCTTTGATCTAGCAGTTTCACTTCTAGAATTTTATTTTGCAAAAAATTTTTATTCATGTAAGTATTCAAAGGTAAAGGTACAAAGATGTTCATTACAGCACTGTTTATAATTGGAAAAAAGAGGAAACAACACAGAGGTTCATTTATAGGAAATTGGTTAAATAAATTATACTTCACCATGGAGTGAAATGCTACGCAGCTATGAAAAAGAACAAGGAAGCTCTCTATATACTATTGTGGCAAGGCATCCAAGGTAAGAATTGAAAAAACAAGTTGCAAAACGTACATATAATATGACTCATATTTGTAAAATAAAATTTAAAATAATGTACCTTAACCACATCTTGGCCTAGCCAAATACTCCTCCTTCGGAAGTCCCTAAGGAAGCTTAACGCATAAACACTGTGGTAAAGGGAGGCAAATCTCACCTCATTACTAGCTGGGGCCTGGCTAACACACACCCTAGACTCCAGTAAGTGGGATAAAGGCTTCTCTGAGACACAAGCAGCCAAGGACCCAAAGGCCACAAAGCTCGTGCTCCCTCTGCCTTTGCTCCCAGCCTTTGGTCCCAAGGACAGGGCTGGCGTACTGGCACACATGGAGGCATCTGCTCTGCTCAGAAGGTCCCCAGCCGTGGTGGCTGGGCAGCTCTCCCGGGGTGGGAGGCAGAGGAAGGGGGTGAGGGTCAGAGGTGACAAAGGCTCCCGGATGCAGGGGCTGGATGGGTGCCAGGAATTACAAGAACTGGTGCCTGAGTTTGTGGGTGAGTGGGCAGAGGGCTGCTGGGGCGAGGAGGGGAAGGGTTTGTGGTTGGCAGAAATAACCAGGAGGGCCTGCCCTGAAAGCCTCTGGGGACAGGACCCTTGCCCTCAGCCAACTCCCCCAGGGTCCATCCTGGGGCACTGCCGGCCACCTGTCTGCCCTACGAGCCTTGAGTCACTTCCTGTGTTTTTCTTTTTCCCTAGGTAGGCTCCTGACTCCCTCTGTGACTGAAGGGCAAGGGTGAGACCCAACAGAGGGTCAGAAGAGAGATTAGGGAATCCTGGCCTGGTATCCCTCACCTGTGTCCCTCCTGCACCTTGGTCTCCCCATCCCTGGCACTTAGTTGGCCCCAGCACTCAGGGAAGGCCGGTTCAAAGGTCATGTCAATCAGTCCCCTGCACCCAGGCCAACCCAGCCCAAGCAGAGGCTTCTCATTAACTTCTCTCAGAGAGGACTGGAGCCCCAACTTCCTGTCTCCAGTTTCAGCCCTGTAACTTACCCCTGCTTTCTACCCTCCTGCATTACAACAAGCCCCTTCAAGTATTGAACCACATCTCATTTTCTCCACAAATGTTTTCTCTCTGAATTGGAGTCAAGCTGAGCCTCCAGAGCAGGAATCACAGGCCCAGCTGGTTGAGAAAAACAGAAACAGTCTTCCATTAGGGAGATTTCTTGCCCAGCAGGCATGATAGACACTGTTAGTTATCTACTCAACCTCTCTGTCCCCATTCCCCTTTCCTCCTTTGAAACCCAGCCCCTTCTCCACATGGCTCCATGCCTCACCATCCAGTCAGGGAGGCCCCATTCCCCTACCAAGAGTTAAGATAGGAAGGAGCATGTGGCTTAACCTTGGCCAACGTGACCCAAGGGAGCACTTCAGGGAAAATTTCCTTGATGTAAAAAATAGATTCACAGAAAGAGATGTCTCCTTTTTGACCTACAGGTCATGTCTGGGTGTGATGCCTGGAACTTCAGCTGCCATCTTGCAACCAAGAGGGGAGCAATAGCACCTGAGGAGTAAGCCAACACCTTGAGGATAGCAGAGCAGAAAGAGAAAGAACCTGGATCTTTGAGATGTGATAGATTCAATTAACCTTCCTGGTGCCAACCTACCTCAAGACTTCTTTTCTTATGAAATAAAACCTTTCTGTACTGTTTAAAACCATTTTGAGCTGGGTTTTTTTTTGTTGTTGTTGTTGTTATTGTTGTTAATTTGCATCAAAAGGCTCTGATAATACAGCTGGCTATTAGGGAAGCCTGGTTGAAGAAATCAGCTGAATAGCTGTCAGCAAGAAGGGTGGGTGGCCTGAGGAGGAAGGGATCCTATTTCCAAACTTCTGGCTCATGTTCAGCTCCAGGACATGAGACCTGGCTAACCGGATGCTGAGCAAAGCAGGAGAAACGTGAACTGTGTGGAAGCAGACGTGAGAAACAGGAGGTGGAGTAAGGGGACCTCTGGGAATCAGCAGCTCAGATGTAGCAAGGGAGAGATACAAAGATACTCATTACAGCATTGTTTATCATTGTTTATAATTCAAAAATAAAATGGAAACCATCCAGAGATTCATTTATAGAGAATTGGTTAAATAAATTACAGTGCCTCCCTTGAGTGGGAGCAGGGTATCAGCAGAGCTCTAGAAGAGAAGACACAGCCAAAGGGGGCCCTGCGTGGAGGCCGGTTGCACCCCACCATGGGCCTCTAGTAGGGGTCACATGGGGGCTCCAGAGGAGCCCCGGGGGAGAGAGGGGATGCTTTAGCCAGGTTCCTGGCTCAGTTCCTATCGCGTATTTATTGACACTATTCATTCCACTCCCACATGGCTGCTTCCTTCTTGAGGGCAGGGACCCTGTGTTCTGTATCTCAGGGCTGCCGTGGGCCCAGCACAGTGGTTGGGACCAGATCACATGAGGCCCAGGAGAAAAGGAACATCTGGATGAGGCAAGAACTGTCCGGGAAAAAAGAAACAGGGAAGTGGAAGAGCCAAAGCTTCCTGAGCAGGACCATTGCCGTGGAACCAGGCAAGGCAGACAGCTGGGCAGTGGGGGAGACAAAGAGATAGAGCCCAAGGACTGGAGCTGGGGTGGAGGAGATGAGTGTCAGAGGAAAGATGACAGCTCCCAGTGCTAGACATTACCTCCAGACCCAGTACCTGCACAGTCTCTATGAATAAAACTGAAACACACATTTCACAAACCATACTTCCCCTAGCTACATGTAATGCACTCTATTTTCTAGACTGTTCTATTTGGTTTTTAAAATGCTGGTCACAACTTACTGAATTAACTTCCCACCCAGACAAGCAGGTCAATGACCTGCAGTTTGACAACTCTGCTCTAGGACAGTGACACTCAAAGCGGGGTCCGCCAACCAGGCCAGTCCAGGAGCTGCTATGACCAGTCTAGGGCAAGGCAAATAGAGAGACTAAGCCCAGGCATTTAGAAACATTACTACCATTTTAGCAGAGTAAATATTATGTCTGCTGAGTCCAACAATAAAAAATTAAGGCTTGGGGGGCAGATGTGGCTCAAATGGTTGGGCGTCCGTCTGCCATACGGAGGGACCTGGGTTCGATCCTCGGGACCTCCCGGTAAAATTTTAAAAAATAATAATAATAAAAAAATTAAGGCTTATAGTTTGTATGTCTTTTTTTTTTTCTAGTTCTTTTGCATTGCGTTTTTTATTATTGGTCCACAATAGATGGGAGTTTAAATAAAAAAAAAATGGTAAGAAAGAAAGAAACTGGCCCTTCCCCCCAGGGAGTCTGAGAAGCCCTGCTGTAGAGGTTACAGGCCCTGCCGAGAAGCTCACAGCCCAAGACTCCTTTGGCCTTTCCTCCCTAGGGGAGAGGCCTAGAGGCACTGCCCTATCTGCACACAAATACCTCCTCCTCCGCCTATCAGGAACCCTTCAAGGCCCATCTCAACGCCATTTCCCCATGCACATTTCTGAGCTGGCGCCTACGGCATTCACTGCTTCTCCCCAGCTCCCATGGGTGTGCTTGGACCCCCTGGCTGACTGTTGATGGACCACTTGCCTGTGGATTCAACCCCGGGCCCGACATGAGCACGGTACTTTTCACTTCGTGGGCGCACCGAGAGCAAGAGAGGGTGAAGGAAGAGAGAAAGCTGGCGAGCAGGGGTGGGATGGGAAAAGGAGAGAGGAGGGAGGGACTCCAGTTATGGTCCAGAGGGATGAAGCATCTGAACCCAAAGCCAGAGAGGTGCCCAGGACGGAAATCCTGGGTGTGTCCTAGCCCAGGTGGGTGGGAGACGGTGATGAAGGGCCCAAGGAACAGGATTCAAAGCAGAGGTCCCGCTCGAGCCAGAGTGGGCAGGCTGCTCCAGACCAGGCCTCCCCAAGAGCTCAGGGCCAGCCCCAAGGATGGTGGACAGAGTCTGGGAGCCATCCAGTGTTTGCCCTCTTGGCAGGGAAAGGGGGATGAGCCTCTGGAGATGGTGCTGGTAGATCTTCACAAGGAGGACAAAGGGAGTGGACGTAGCCTAAGCAAGCCTTCCAGGGGCCATTCCACCCATCCTCTGCCTCTACCCCAAACCCTCTCCCCAGCCCAGGAGACTCACTGACTCCCTTGCGGGGACCTGCTTCCCTCTGGCCCGGGAGCCCCTGCCATTCCCATGTCATTTTAACAGTGTCTTAGCTTTGGGGTTAAGCTGTGTGACCTCAGGCAAGTGGGTTAATCTCTCAGAGCCTCAGTCTTCTCATCTGTCAAATGGGGAGAATAAGATCTACCTGCAAGGCTGCTGTTGAAGTAAGTGAAAAAGGCATGGCAGTTGCCCGGCAGATGATGGTCATGATCGGTGTCTGTGCCTCCCCCCAGCCCCAGGCAGCCCCCAGGAACGTTGGATAGCAAACATGCATGTGTCAGCTATGAGTCCAGCAATCTGGCAGGGCCAAGGAGGACTAGGATATCTGAGATGGAAAGGGGGCAATCAAAGAAGGCTTCCCAGAAGAGGTGAGTTGTAGCCAGGAATTGAAGTCTGAGAAACAGAGTAATGGAAGAGCAAGCTTCCCATGCAGGAGACCAGACAAAAACTCAAAAGAAAGGGCAGACTAGGGGTGGGGGATAGGAATGCAGAGCAGACCGGCTTGGCCAGCTCCTGGAATGGGGCAAAGTGTGTGGAGTTGGCAGCTGGCATTGGGTGCTGTTCCTGAGGGCTGGCAGGCCCAGCATGCTCCCACCCCTGCCCAAGACCACCACTGCTTCTGCCTCCTGTCTGGGAACTACAGGTAGGCAGGCGGGGCACTTCCACCAAGCCAGGTGAGCAGCCCTGACCTTGGAGAACGAGCTACCGGCTTGTCAGCAGGACTGGAAGCAAAGACCGGGAGAGTGGAACAATGTGTTTTGTGTGCACTAGCCTCCATGAGGCTGGCTCTTGCCACTTGCCTAGAATAAGTGGGGACAGAAGGGCAGGGCTGGGGGGGGTCTCTGCTTGGAAAACCTGACTCTGCCTGCCCCCTAGAGTGACAGAAGCCCCAGCCCACCTCAGCTCCTCCACCTTCAGCCAGACTTGCCCCCGCCCCAGCCTGCCCATGACCTTGGCTCAGCACCAGCCCCTTCCCACTTGCCCTTGGCCTCGGTCTTGGGCAGGGGTGGGAGCATGCTGGGCCTGCCAGCCCTCAGGAACACACATGCCCTTCACACATGCACACACACGAGCTCACACACACGAGGCCACATACATACACACATACCCCCAGTGTCGAGCGGGAGGACACGCACGTGTAGGAGAGGAGGGCTCCCCTCGCACCATCCAGCACCAAGAAGCTGAGATGTGGGTGCTGGAGGGAAATGGACTCAGACCCAGGGATAGACAAGGAGAGTCAGAGGCGGCAGGGAAAGCGAAAAGACAAAGGGACAAGGCAGAAAAAGGAAAAAGGAAAAGCAGACAACGACAGGGGCAGTGAGATGAAGACCCCAGGACTAGAGCAGGACACTGCCCTGCGGGGGATGTGGACTCCGGGGAGGCCAGGACGAGGTGGTCCCATTTTCCCCACCAGTGCCCTCAGCCACCTGTACTGGAGGACAATTCCTCGTCATGTCCCCACCGGTGTCAGGCTCTGGTGGACCGTTCCGGGGTTTACCTTCTCTGTCCAGGTCCTGAACGCCCTGGGCTCAGCCTACAGGGGCTGTGCAGACGGCAGGCTCTGCCAATGTTCATCCACCCCCGGGGCTGGGCATGCCCCGCTGAGGGTCCTTGGGTTGGCCTCTTGCTCACAGAGAGTCCCCAAAATCCAACAGAGCCCCATTTTTTCCCAAAATATATTGCCTTCCGTTTGCCTCAGAAAGCACCCTGCCGCCCAGCTCGCCGGCCCATCACCCCACGCCAGGGCCCTGTGGGACTCTCCTATATTGCTTTGGCTCTTCCTCCTCAAAGGCCTTCGTTTCCTCGGCACCAGCTCACAGCTGTCTCCTGCCTCCGCCCAGATGCCCTTAAAGAGGCCCAGGCCAGAGAGAGGCTGGTCATCCCCTCCTTTGTTTCCTGCCTCAAACCAGGCCCCTCTCTGTGACAAAACCCACCAACAATTTGGAGGTAGACCTTGGCAGGGGCTAAAAGTCTACCCACCATGTCTGCTTCATCCTTCCTCCACCAGGTAGGCAGCTTTCCCCTTAGCAGAGCAGCCCAGCGGCTCCGGGCCTCAGTGCCTGTCCCTTCACAGTGTGGGAGCAAAGCCGCCGCTCTGGAGCCACGACCCCCTGGGTCTCCTTTGCCCCTTGTCATGCCACCAGCACACTGCTGGGCACAGCCAGGCCTGCACCCCACAATCCCACCTTCTTACTCCCCAGCACTTCCAGGGGGCATCAGAAGGAGAGTGGGCCAGGAACAGGGACAGAGACCAAGGGGGAGGGAAAGAGAGATGGACAGAGACAGAGACCAAGAGGGGAGCAGGTGTAGCTCAGTGGTTGACCTCCTGCTTCCCATTTACAAGGTCCTAGGCTCAATCCCCAGTACCTCTTAAAAAAAAGAGAGAGAGAGACCAAGAAGGAGGGAGGGGGGGAGACAGATACAGATACAGAGAGTGACAGGGAAAGAGACAGAACACAAGGTAAATGAGAGCTACGCACTAAGACACAGAGCACACAGGAAGGGGCTTCCTCCACCCCCAACCCTCTCTGGTGGGATGGAACACCTCAATCACTCCTCCATCAAGATGGAGGCTTGGGCTGGGATCCGAGGATGGAGCTGCCTCCTGGGAATTAGCCCCATACCCTGGACCTAGACACCCCCTCTCCCAATGGCCCAAAACAGTACCAGGGGCAAGTAAGGGATGGGGAGGGACTCCGCGGGTGGAGAAAGGAGACTGCAGGTGCCAAATGTGGTCCATTCCACCAAGGATGCAAGAAGGTAGCACAAGAGACTATGGTTAGACAACAGGGAGAACTGTATGAAAGCTGGGGCCCCAGGAGGACAGGAGGAGGAAGCTGTCTGTGAGGAGGGAGCTGACAGTCCTCCAGCAACTCCCGGTCTAACACCCCCGACCCACCCACCCAGCCATGAGTCAAGGATTCTGACTCATGAAATCTGAATTCCTGTCTCTTCCTTTGGGCTAGGATACTTGACACCCTCCTGGGCTTTCTCTCCTGCCACAGAAGTGAAATCTCCAACTACTCAAAGGCTGCTTTCTAGCTGGCTCCCAGGCAGGCCCCTGCTTTCCCCATGAGTCACCCCATGCTGTCGCTGGGGGCTACGGCAAAGCCCCTTGCTCCCCGCAGTCCAGAGCAGGCTCCTGGCTGTGCACATGCTGTTTCCTCTCCCTGGAAGCTCATTCCCATAACCAACTTCTCATTCATGGGGAGCCAGTTTAGCCAGCACCCACCACAGCTGGCCAGTTTGCAGGAGCCTAGCACGATCCCGGCATACAGCAGGCACCCCCTGAGTGACTGTTGAATGAGTGGCTGGATGGATGGCTGGTTGGCTGGCTGGCTGGCTGGCTGGCTGGATGGATGGATGGATGGATAGATGGGGAAGAGAGTCTGAGCGGGAGACACAGGCCCTCCCCTCAGGGAGCCCTCAAGCTGATGGTGGAGACTCCGCCTCTGCCCCAGGGAGCCCTAAGTGAGCAGAGCTGTGGACCTCAAAGAAGGAAAGCTGGGCCTAGCAACTGCAGCGGTCCGTTCCGAAGCTCACAGTAGGGCAAGTCTTCCTCTATGGCCAGGACCTGGCACTGGCCTACTACCAAGGAGGGGCTCAGTAAACACTCGCAGATGGGAGAGAGGGACGGGGGAGGAAGCAGGGGAGAAGGGGAGGGAGAGAGGGAGTGATCCCATGGCCCTGGGCTTTTCTTTAGGCATAGTCTCTGATGGGCACAGGTGGGCAGAGAGGGTGCTTGTGACATGTTTTAGAGCAGAACTGAGCTGGGAGCTCCAGGAGGAGGTGCTTCTGTCCAGGCTTCAGGCCCCAGGTCCCCAAGACAAAGCTGCCTCAGTCTCCAGACCTACGATGGGTGAAACCAGAGTGAGGGGGCATCCAGGCCCCAGTGGCCCAGGCAGTGTGGGGCCCAAACAGGAGGCTCTTGAGGAGGAGGGCTGCAAGGGAGATTAGGCAGGGCTGGGACCCTATTTCCTGGTCGGAGCTTAACCTGGGGAGGGGGAGATGCTGGGGCAGAAGGTGGGTGTGAGATGCAGCACAGCCCCTGCACTCCCCCATCTGAGGATGAGCATCTGCTGAAGGATCAGGATAATCATCTCCGGAAGGCGGGTGAGTTTCCATGAGGGAATCTTTTCCATCCTCAGCACCAAAACCCAAGTCCCCAGCCCAGCAGGCAAAGCTGCCACTTCTTCTCTCACAATAGCAAGACCCAGGAGGCAGTGGGGACAGTCCTGCTGCATGGGATGCCTCTTCCCCCTTCAGGCCATGCCAGGGGATGGCTGCCATTGACAGAAGAGGAAGGAAGACAGGTCAGGGTAAGAGAGGCTTTCTCCTGAACCCTCCTTGGGCTCAGTGTTCTGCTGACGAGGTCCCCCTCCAGTCAATGGAATGTGGGGGTCAGGGCTGAATGTGGAGGTGGTAGTTAAATGCTGAGAAAGGGAGCAAGAAGTCAAAGACCTGGGTCCGGGCCAGGGATGGAAGACAAGTGCTGAGGCATGCAGCTGGCAGTTAGCAGAGCCCGTAGCCCACCCCAGCCACCCAGCCCTCAGCAGGCCATCAGAGAGGAAGGTAACGTATTGATGGAACCACCACAAAAGTTGCACTGGAAAGCACAAGTGCTTTACAGATATTAACTCATTGAATCCCCTAGGGAGACTGCACCCTTGTCATCCCCAGTGGTAGATGGGGAAACTAAAGCCCAGAGAGAGTAAGTGACTTGCCCAACATCACACAGCTGGAGAACCAGGATTCAAACCCAGCACAATTCTTCCCCCACTGATCCCTACAGGGGCACGGTTTCAAGCCTCATGAGGGTCAGGAAGAGTCAAGGTCAGGACACCAGGATTAGGGGTAACATCTCCCCTTCATGAGGAGCTGTGTCCTTTTTGGGAACAGGTCAGGGGCTCTGCAAAACCATTCTGCCTCTCCCAGAGAGGGCTGGAGCTGGAGAGAGAGCAGCTGATGTAATTGCTCCCCCTTGTTAAGGGGGGTGGGCGGGGGTGCTGGCCCAGGCTCAGGGGGTGTGCCTGTGATGACAAGGGCCTGGGCCAATGGCAGGATCCCCAGCCTCCCCCCACTTGCTCAGCCTCTGGAGGCTGCTCACTTGTGGGTATTCATGTTATCTTGAGAAGAAAGGAAGGCGGGAAGAAAAGTTGGCCGGGCAAACATACTGAACTTGCAACTTGTATGAATAGCCGAATCCCAGCTCTCCCTCTGGGCCAGGGCCTCCCTCCCACTGTCCCCTCAAGGAGACTCCAGGCCAGGGCTGGGGCTGGAGATGGTAAAGCCTTCCCTATACACCCCCCAAATCCCCAGCCTCCAACTCCCTACCCAGAGCCCCAGAAGTGGGATCCATCTCCCCTAGCACCTGCCCATGGTCCCTGCCCAGCCCCCACCCCCACTCCAGCTGGTCAGGTGGAAAGAACTCCATCCTGCCCCATCCCTGAGAGGAGGAGGCTACCAGAGATGGGTGATTGCATGTCCCACCCCGAATATGAGGCTGTCGGGGTTGGGAAATTAAACTGCACTAATTGAGGAGCAGGATGAGCCATTTAGATGAAGACTGTCCTGAGAAAAGCTGGGCATGCGTGCTCGGAGAGAGGTCAGGGCGCCTGCCCGGCAGCCAGAAGGGCCCGTGGGTCCTCCTTGCCACCCCATCACCTGTGCGCACACTCATGCATGCCTCATCCTTGAGGAAGTCAGGACCAGGTCCGGGCAGGAGAGGGGCCCTCGGGGAAGGTGGCATGGCTGGCAGCTGTCAAGAGGTGGGCAGAAGCCTGGGGCTGGGCAGGGGGCCCAAGAGCGAGGGCAACACTGTGGGCACCATGGAGAGGCCAGGACTGTGAATGAAGCGGGCACTGCTCCTCCCCCCCCACCCCCCCCGTGCCGCCTCTGGACATTAGGCACCACGGGCAGTGTTCCCAGGGCGGCTGCGCTGGGGCCTGGCCCCTGCCCCGTCCCCCCCCAGATTGTGTGGGCCAGGAGAGAAGGGGGCTTCCCTGCATCGCTGGCATCCCACCCCCCAGCCTGCAGGGGCGGCCTCCAGGGGCATACAAGGTGCCAAGGGCTGGCCCCAAAGCTACAGGCTCCACAGCTAGCCCCATCCCTGCCAGGGCAACGGTGGCCTTGGAAGTCCAGCCCCCCGACCATGACGTTCATGTGCACCCCATCGGTGGTGTCCTGTGTGCCCTCCTCACAGGCTGGGTTCATCTGGGGCAAGCTGTCTCCCGCCACCCCACTCCCAGCAATGGGAACCCCCTGTGTTCCACTCATAAAGGCCAAATGAATCACCAGAGCCAGGGGGACAGGTATTAATGGATTAACGGTAAATGGCTCCTTCTCTGAGAGCTGGCTTACCCCCCCCGCCGCTCGCCCGACCCCTCCCCCCCCACTCCTGCTCCGAGAGGCTCCCACAGGCTTCCAGCAGCCTCTGCCAAGACCGTCATCACAGTTACTGCATCCCAGCCAGAGGAAGGGGCCCTGTGGCAGGTAGGCCAGCCACGTCCCGGGCTCCCAGGTGTCCTCTGTTAGGGGGACTCGGGCAACACTGCCCACAGCACCCTGTGGGGTACAAGCTGCTCCTCCCACTCCTTGAGCTGAATTGGAGCACAGGGCTTCCATGCAGGCCCCTCCAACCTACCATCTACCTGAGCCGAGCAACTTAAAAAAAAAATTTGATCCCATCCAGCCTTTGCTTTAACACTTTCAAGAGTTTCCCAGTGCCCTCTGGACAATTTCTTAATATAGCAAGCACATAGGGTCTGACCCTGCTCGCCGCTGCACATTGTCCCCACTGTCCCCTCAGGACAGTTCATCTGCTAAAAGGAATATCCCCCAGCTCTGGAATGCTCTCCTCTCCTGCCAGCCTCTCCACCTAGCCTCTCCATCCAGCCTCTCCATCCAGCATCTCTGTCTAGTCTCTCATCTCAACCTCTCCTCCAAGCCTTTCCTCCCAGCCTCTCGATCCAGCTTCTCCATCCAGCTCAGTCATATGCAGGTCTTGATTCCAACATTACCTCCCCTGGGAAGCCTTCCTAGATCTGGCACCCTGGTCTGAAGAGAGTTCCCTCCTCTACACTCTTAAGCCCCTGCACTTCTCTCTTGGGACTGATCGCAGTGTGTTAGAGTTGCCTATTAACTTGGCCTTCCCATCTGAACTGGGAGCTCTTCTCTTACTCATCCTTAAGCCCTCAGCCCCAAGCACGCCACCTGGAACAAAGGAAGTGCTGGATAAATGTGCATAAACGAATGAACGAATCGATAATCAATCAATCAACAACCCAATCCTCCCCCCACCTCCCACCCACCCTCACCCCCAGCATTTAGGGCCAGTATGCACTCCCCATCCAGAGCTGGCCCCAAGGCAAGCATTCCCACGCCCCTTTGCTCTCCCCCAGTCAGCCCACTGCTGCACGTCACACACAAGGCTGGCTCCTCACCTTCTGGGATGCATGTCCTCTAAGCCCTCTCCACTGTTCAAGCCCCACTGCCCTTCAGTGCTCAGCTCTCGTCCAACACTCCACCACCGCCCAGGAAGCCCTCTACGAGGCCACTCTTTAGCTTATATTATAATGTATCTTTTTGGGTGGGTTCTCTGTGGGCCCCCCAAAGGCTCCTGGGCTCCCCTGAACAGCAGGGAATTGGCAGGCACTACTGGTAGATGCTGGCTCCCAGCTTCATCATCAGCCTGCCGGGTGATCTTGGAGAAGCCTCGTCCTCTTAGCTGCAAAGTGGAGGTAGTAATCCCCACTCAACTCACGCAGTGGGCTAGCCATGATGACAGATGAGGTTATGACCATGAAAACACTTGGTGGACTTTATAATCTACAAAATGAAAGCCTTCCTAGTATCATGGGTATTGTTGTTATTAGCGTCACGTGAAGTTGTAGGGGAAATAACCCTGCTGTCGTGTTTAAAACCAGTAGCTTCCTCTTCCTGCAGGATCCCCTTGCTCAATAACAGTCAGTGGCTCCCCTCTGCCCACAGGATAGAGGCCACATTCTGTGGTCTAGACATTAATCTGGCTTAAACCCACTTTCCAGTTTCTCTCCTTTGTCCTTTAGTCCCACTGGTCCTTTCAGAGTTCCCCCAACACAGTTTTGTTTCCTGCCTCCATGTCGTGGCCCTTGCTGTTCCTTAAACTCAGAATGTCCTTCCCCTTTGCTATCTTTTGAATTTACCTCCATCCTTCCGGATCAAACTGCAACACCAATGCTCCCGTGCAGCCTCTGTCCTCCGCCAAACCAGTGTGATCTCTCCTTCCCTGGAAGGACCTTGGTTTACACCAAGTGCCACAATAGCTCCTGGCACAGAGTTGATGCTCTTGAAACAAAAGTTGTAATGGCCAAGGCTGGACTCTAAACACTTGACATTCACAGACTTGTTTAATCTTCACTCCAGCCCCATGGTTGTGTACTATCATTATCCCCATTTTACAGATGGAGAAACTGAGGCACAGAGTAGTTAAGTACTTGCCCAGGTGAGTGTCAGAGCAAGTTGTGAACCTGGAAGACTGACTTCAGAGCCCACACACATCCCTATAAGTGCCACAAGGAACAGAACCACATCTGTTTGTTCATCTCTGTCACCCCACTGCGCACACAGGGCCTGGCTCGGGGCAGGTGCTCAGCAAATATGTGTTGGTTGTGGCACTCTCACACCCCAAGCTCCTGTACTGAGAGCCTCCTGCTCTTAAGGTCAAGGCCCAGTGGCTCGCTCAGAGGGAGACCCAGGAAATGCAGCTGAATGTCTCCATTGCCCTGCAGATCCAACAATGTCCCCACGCATGGGGGTGCTTGATGAGGGCTGGAAGAGGTGGGGCAGCAGCCTTGTGGCCAGCAGCACGAGGCCACCAGGTAGCTCACTTGCTGACCACGCTGGCCTCTGAGCAAGCTTAGTGATTAAACCGCCCACTGTGGTCATGACATGGTGTCAGGAGAGCCCAGAGCCCAAATGCAAGGGATGTTAGGGACCCCTCCCAACTGTTCCTCTCAAACGCCAACTGACAGATGAGGGAAGTGGGGCCCAGGAGTTGGGATGACCTGCCCAAAGCTGAAGAGCACAGCAAACGCTTAGAAAGGTGCCAGCGTATCCTGGCCTTTCCTCCTCATCCTGCGTGCAGGCCTGAGCCCCCTTCTCTCCCCTTGGAGCTTGTGGGTCCCAAGCAGCCAGAATCAAGAGGCGTGAGCTCCCCGGCCCTGGAGTAAGGGGTGCCCCTAGACAGTGTCGTCAGGCTGCCATGCCCAGCCAGCAGCAGGCTCCTTGAAGAGACCTGGGAGAACGCCAGCCACTAATTGTGGAAAATACATCAGGGACATCTAAACCACGCACTTTATGAAGGCCCAGTTGCACGTAGACATGTTTCCTTCTGTGTTCTTGCTCACCAAGTTTAATTGCTAATTGAAAGCCATGAGTTACATAAGGTATGTGGATACTACCAAAGAAGGAGTTGGAAGAAGCTCTTTAAAATAACCCACTCACTGAATGGGTTTTGGGGGTAGAGGTCTCTCAGAAAAGCAGGCAGAGGAGGCCAGCTGCTCCCAAGAGGGCAACCAGGACCAAACTGTCCCCTAGTGACAACTCTCTGGATCTGCAGACACATGATCCTGGGTTTTAGAGCACAAGGGTATGGTTCCAGTTGCTGATTCTCCACAAAATGACATGGAAAATCGAGAGCAGTGCAGAATATTGATTTCTCAGTTTAATAATGGGACAAAACCTCTCCCATCTCTGACCCTGAGCTCCCTGCGGGGTCTGACTGGGGCTCCTGGGGCGGGGCTGGGTCTCCCCTCTTGGCTTGGTCTGAGCTGCTTCCTCCCCACAAGGCTAGATGCTCCCTGCGGCAGGAGCAAGGTCCCACCACGAAATCAACCTTCTGCCCTGCCCGCCCCCCACCAACCTGAATTGAAGAACCAGGGACCTGGAGCCACCTGTTACTGTGGAAAATCTCAGGGCACACCCTGGGGACAGGAGCTGGAAGGGTTAAAAGGAAGCTTGAAAACTGCAGCTCGAAGTTAGCCACAGCCGCTTTCTCATTAGCCGGCCTTCCCCCTCCCGCCTGCTGCCAGAACTCGGTTTGGCCTCTGATGGCTTCCAGCTGACAGCTGGGCCTCCTCCATTCTGACCCTCGGGCGGCTGTGTCCTGTAATGACCCCACCATGGGTGCCCCCAGCCGCTGGCCAGGGAGCCTGGCATCACCATGGAGTGATGTGATGAGGGGCCAGTCCTGCCCTGTGAAGAAAAGAAGAGCACTAGGACTGCTGCGTGGGGGTCCTGGGTTTTGGGGTCATCAGCCCGCTGTCATCCAAGGCGCTGGGTGGGGTGGTGGGATTCACTCTACCCACAGGGGCTAGTTTCTTCTGCTGCCAAGCCCTTGCAGGAGAGGCCTCCGCATCACCTCCAGCCTGGGCAGGAGACCATGGCTTTCAGGGCCCCACCTCGGCCACACATCAGTCCCAGCAGCCTGCGTGAGCAGAGGCGGCAAACCTCATCCCACAGCCTGAGGACAGGGACAAACCGCAGGCAATGGCCAGGTGCCGGTGCCCGGCACAGGGACCCCCAATCTGCTGCAAGAAGAAACCAAATCTTGGAACTAGAGGAGTCCCTGGTTTGGTTTCCCAGACACCATCTCCCACCCCACCCAAGTCCCTTCCTGCTTGGCTCTCTGAGATTCTGGTGCCTTTCTCATTTTCACCCTTTTCTTGACCCCACTCCATCCCAGGAACCTCTAAAAAAGGTTGCTTTCAGCATTCTTGGAAATTTCGAGGCTCAGCTGAAATGACACGTCTTTAAGGAAGCTCCCTGCTCTCCTGGACATTGTCTCCTTTTGCACCCTTGGCACCATGGCTTCCCTTTACCTGTGTCCACGTCCCTCCTTTGGCTAGTCAATGAGCCACAAAGGCAACAGGGACCGTATTTTTTCCACCTCTCTATTCCCAACACCTAGCACAGCGCTTGGCCCACAGCCAGTCAAAGAAAATCACCGGAGCTTAAAGAAAATCACTCAGCAACTAATAACCAATACTGGTGCCAGATGCTTGCAAAGGCCACACCAGCTGTCCTGGACAGCCCTAGGAGGCACCTCCCCAGTGCTCACAGATGAGCACCCTTGCTGTAATGACCTGGTGCCAAAACTTCCCCTGAGCTACCACCCGCTGATGCATCTGAGCTCTCAAGGTGCCAAAGCTGTACAGTGGTGTGTGGCATTCCGTGCCCCTCCAAGAGCCCCCACTTCTGTCCCAGAAGCTGAGGACACAGTGGATGTGGCAGACTAGCTCTCAACATCCATTTCCTCCCTGCTAGGTGCAGTCCTGGGCTCAGACAGGAAAAAACTCTATTTCCCAGAATCCCTTGATGTTGGCATTGGGGTGTAATGTGGGTTTGGCCAATCAGGCGCACCTGCATGAGATTTGGAAGGTTGCTTCTGAGGCTCCTCCTGCTTTCTGGGAACAAGCCCAGTGGGGACGGAGGTGGGGAGAGGTATTTGTTTTCCGTGTTGTCTTTGTCATTATTGTTTTGCTGCAGTATGAGCAGAGGGGGTTGGGAAAGATGGCCCAGGGCATCCATTCTGCTAGTGGAGCTGGGAGCAAGAGCAGCTTCCTGAGTGCAGCAGTGCAGCTTGGTGCTGGAGCTGGAGGCCTCTTGATTACAGAGGAGGCAGCAACCCCCTTCCTGGCCCAGTTCTGCCACGGGGCTTTGAAGTTGTTCCTGAAAGCTCCACCTCGAGTCTGGGTCTTCAGCCTTCCCAATAGTTCTGTAGCTGTTTCATGCTCTGTAATAAATCTCTTCTGCTTAAACTAGCCAGGGTGGATTCTGTTCTCTGCAGTGGAATCCTGACTGATCCCCAGCACTTTATATTCTCCTCCCAGAGAGCTGGGCCAGGGCAGATCCAGGGACCATCACCAACTCGGCTCAGAACTTCCCCTGTCATTTGGCCAGGATGGTCGACCCAACTGTCTCTTCCTTTCAGATGAGTTCTCTCCTAGGAGTTTCCTTAGATCCTTAGGCAAGTCTGAATCCCAGTCCAGGATTTTAAACAGGTCTTCATTTCATCTGCCAACTCCTACAAGTTAGTCACAACTTCCTGGACCAGTGTGTGAGACGAAGCAGGAGGCTGCCTCAGGTCTCAAAAGGAGGGAGATCGCTGCTCGATTGGTGATGCCTGCCGTGGGTGCAGAAGTGGGCCTCAACAATGTGCATGCTGTGGAATCACTCTTGTATTTGAGGGGGAAATGAATCAAGGTGCTTTCTGCTGAAGCCAGACCAGGGGCCACTGATCCCAGATATACCCAGGCAGCTACCCTGCCCTCGTGCTCCCCACAGGTTCCTGTCACTACCTACTGATTTCTGCAACTCAACAGTTGTTCACAGACTCATTTTATCAACTATTCCTAATGCTTCTAGCCTCTCATTCCTTTCCCCAATTTGACCTCTCTCCCGCCTACAGTTCCCAACCCCGCACCCCACACCCACACTAGCTCCCAAGTCCACCAGGGTTCTGACCTCAGCAGTTGGCTTTAGGACAGCTAGGGCTGAAATGGGCTTGTTCCTCGAGCTGCAGGAAGTCTACACCTCCTCCAGGAAGCGCCCTGATCTCTCTCGCTCCCCAACGGTCCTCCTTCCTGTGATCTCACTCCTGCATCATATGTGCCCAATCAGTGCCGGGCCTCCAGGAGTCCTGGATAAACGCCCGGATCAATGGAAGAATATGGGGATTGCTCGGGCATGACCTCACCAACCACTGGCTTCTCCTTCCCATCCTCGTCTCTTGCCCATTCCTGTCCTCAGAAACCTTTGCTGACACTGACGCTTGGCCTCCCAAATCTCCAGGAAGCCCGCATACAATGGGGAGCCCTGCAGCCCATCTGAGTCAGCAGCCCCAAGAGCTTTTCAGGTTGAACCCAAATCCAGCAGCCACAGCAGCCAGCTGCTGGGTGGGACTGTGCCCTTCAGGGGGCTCCGAGGTTCTCCTGTGGGGATTGGAGCCATCCCCTGGACACAGCAGGGGTTGAGGTGGGTGGTAAGTTATTTTCCAGGAAAGAGCTCACCCCACAGCATCCCCACGCTGGGCCCTGGCTCGCCGCGGCTCTGTTTCTGCTAAAGGGAAACAGATGGTGTGGTTCACTGGGGTATCGCAGTGGGCTCTGGCCTTCATTAAGGCAGAGGGTGGGAATAGCAAGTGATTTACTGGGTCATAAACAGCAGCTGGGGGGCGCAGATACCCTCAGACCCGACCCCCAAAGACTGAGGAAGCAGCAGGCAGAGGCCCTCACGGTCTCCATCGCAGGGCCAGGCCAGAGCTCGGACGGGAGGCTCCTCGCTTCTCCCGGATCGCTGGGCTCTGAGCCTGAGGCAGCCTGGTGACAGGCAGGGCCCAGTACAGCTCCTGGGGGGTCCAGATGCTCACAGCTGGAGAAAGTGAGCTTTGCCCAGGGAGGCCTAGGGAGAAGCAGGGTGGAGACAGCGACCACAGAGGAGGCAAGGAGGTCCAGGGGGATGGGCCAAAGCTGCTAGAGTCAGGGAGACCCCCAGAGGTGCAGCTGGAGCCTGCCTCTTCCCACCAGAGCACTAGAGCCCCACTCAGACGGCCCAGCCCCAGAAACCTCCCCCAAACACAAAGGGGCACAAAGGGAAGGCAAGTCCACCCCTCTACCCAGGGGAGTCCCGGGCCAAAAACAGGCAGTGTTTAAGAGTGGACTCATGAGCCAGGCTACCTGAGTTCAAGGCCAAGCATTGCCACTCATGAGCTGTGTGACCTTGAGCAACTTCCTTAACCCCTCTGTGCCTTGGTTTCCCCATCTGTAAAATGGGAATAACATTACCTTGAGGATTTCATTAGTTAAGTGGACCCAGAACAGTACCTGGTGCATAGTGGGTGCTGTGTGTTTGGTGTGGGTTATTAGTTGTAAGACAAGAGAGTCTTACCTTTTTTTTTTTTTTTTTTTTTTTACCGGGAGGTCTCGGGGATTGAACCCGGGTCCCTCCATATGGGAGAAGGACGCCCAACCATTTGAGCCACATCCGTCCCCCTAGTTGTAAGACAAGAGTCTCTGTGTTAGTGAATGGGAGGAAAGGAGGGGGTTCTCATTCCTCCCTGGAGCCAGCAACAGCAGTCCCTGGGGAGCTTCTCCTTGCACAGCCATCACTCCCAACCTCTGAATCCTCCACCCACCAGGATCCAGGGACAAGGAGCTCCAACCCTAGCCCAGAACCAACTGCATTCCCAGGACACTGTCTTCTGGGCACCTGCTGTGTGGCAGGCATGTACTGGTGCCTTACGCACACTTGCCCCATTTAGATGTCAGGGCAGGTATTACTGCCCCATTCTACAGATGAGAAAGCCAAGGTCCAGAGTTAAGTGTCCAAAGTCATCCAGAGAGCAAGCACAGGAGCTAGGTCAGAACTCAAGACTTTCTGTCTCTAGAATCCAAGCTCTTCCCTCCTGGCAAAGTGTGGTCCACAGCCACTGATGTCATAGGCCCTGGGGGGGGCTTTTTTTTAAATGGAGAGGCCTAGGACCCTCCCCAGAACTTAGAGAGGGACCCACGAGTCTACATTTGAACAAAATAGCTGCCCCTGGCTTTGTTTTTTTGCTGTTGTTGTTTTTCTTTTTTGTTTTTTTCTTCCTTTTGCTGCCCCTGGTTTTGGACCTCCCCCCGCCCGGAGCAGCCCCTGTCTCAGACACTGGGCCCCCTTAAAAGGAAAAAGGAGCTGGAGCCTAATCTGCTCTGGTTATTTTTGAGGGGTACAGCATCACTCTGTGTCCCTCTGAGCCCTAACATCCTTGCACTCTCTTTCCTGGAATCTGGGGCCGAAGCACAGAGATTGGGACAAAAAAGGGCAAGACAGCATCTCCAACAGGTCTCAGGGGAAGGTGAGATGAGCTGTGGGGCCAAGGGGCCCCTCCTCTACCCACTGGGGGTGCAAGTGAAGAGCAGAGAGGACCGGCACCTGGACCATGCCCAGTGGCACATCCACAGGGGGTGGAAGACAAGCTTTGTGGAGGGCAGGATTCTTTTAGACTGGCCCCTTTGCCTGCGGCACCAGGGGGACCCTCTCCCCACTCCAACATCTCCCCTAAATGCCCCTGGAGGTGGTGAGAGAACGTCCAGGTTCCCTGTGCGGTGGAGGCAGCAGACGCGGGTCCCCAGTGAGGAGTGGAGAGGGATCAGCACACATCGCATCACGCTTGGCTCGGCCCCCATTGGTGGGCCTGGTGCCATCGTGTCGGCGAGCCGTCTTCCCGCAGAGGCTTCGCAGGGGGAGAAGCTGCCAAGGGGCCCGGTGCCCACTAGGACTTGTATGGCCCCGGGGAGGCCCCCTGGCCACTCTCACCCCTAGGTCCTACCTCTCCCCAGCTCCAGCCAGAGCAGAGCTGAGGAGAGGGCAAGGGAGAAGGGCACTGAGGCCAGGAGGACAGATCACAGGCAGGGCCAGCAGAGCTGGGGACCCAGAGCCATGGGGAGGGATCTCCCGCTGAACACACTCAGGTGCTCCAAGGTCCTGCGGCTCTGGCCCCTGCTTCTTGCAAGCGTTGAAAACCTCTTTCCAGAGACCTTAGGCTGCTGGGGGTGGGGGGAAAGAACAGCCCCCATTGGCCCCCATGCTCACCCCAGGCCCAAGTGGGCAAGTCTCATACAGCAGAGCTCAGAGTCTAAAGGGGAGACCCTGTCGGGTGCCTGGGATCTCCCAGGCTGAAGGCGGGGACATGGCCCTGCCTTAGGGGCACTCCCAGTCTGATGGTGGAGATACTGCCCCCACCCTCAAGAGCTTCCACCTCCCTGTCTCCTCATGGCACCCAGCCAGGGCTAATACTCTCCTGCCACACCCCCAGTCTAACCCCACTCCTGCCAGACTCAGATCACAGCCCCCTCATCCCTGAAGCCTTCCTGGACCTCCACACAGCCCCAAGCCCTCCCTACCCCAGCTACCCTAGAGCAGCTAATTTGCTGGTGGATCAATAGTTCCTAGTGTCAGGCACCACGTGTCCCTAAGACCTGGTGGTAGGACCCTGGCCACACAAACATGAGCTATGGTTCAGGCTTGCGGGGAACTTCCAGTTCAGGTCATCAGGACAGATGAGAGGCTGTGACAGCAGGCCACATCTTCCCCAGACATTCTCACACGTGTGTCTCCCCAGCTCGGCGGACTCTCTGAGAGAAGAACAGGGTACCAGCATAATGCCAGGGGGGTCTTCCTCAACCACACACCCATTTAAATGAAATCCCCTGGAATATTCTCCTGTAGCCTCTGATTTTCCTTCCCAGCACATATTACAATGTACAATTCTGTATTTATTTTGTGTGACTTTTTGCTTTGAGTCTGTCTCCTTTCCCAGGCTCTGTGAGAGCAGGACCAAGTCCTTCTGGTTCCCCAGTGTGTCCCAAGCACCTGGCACATTTGTTGAATGGATGAATGACTTCAGTGAGAGGACCCAGTCCCATCTACACCCTTGCCCGGAGCACAGAACCTGTTGATGCTCAGTGAACAACTTGGCCAGGTGAGGGGCAGATTGAAATAAAAAGGAGCCTATCTTGCCAGAGCTGGAAACTCCAGGTCAATCCCCGAGTGATCCTAGTACAGTTCATCAAGGAAGACTTCCTGGTGGAGGTGGGCAGGGAGCAGGGGCTTCCCACTTCACATTTGTTCTTCCTGCTTACTGTCTGCATCTGGCGGGAACTTCCAGAGGGTGCAGGTCGTGTCTGGGTCGTGGGGCCATCCCCAGCACACCCCTATTCGTGCAGCACATAGCCTGCCCCTCTGTCAACTGCCAGCTGTGACTCACGGCCCATGAGCCTTTCTTCTTGGTCAGAGATTGGGGAGTAGATATTACAGTAACATTACTAACACCATGTCATGGCTGTGACCGCACTTACGCTCACAGCACTTCCCCCCACACCGAGGCCAGAGCAGTGACCTCACCCTCAAGGGCCAGCAGCAAGCAAGAGGAGCCAGGGGGTTGAGAGGGGTCAGGGGAGTGCTGCCGGGAGGCAGGGGAATGGCCCGGATGGCCTCTGTGGGCCTGACAAGCCCGGAATCTGACCCCTTCGCCTCAGAGCTGGTTGCACACCACCTCCCCCAGGCAGCCCAGCCAGGGTAGGGGCTCCGGCGCCTGTTGCCCCACCCCCCAGGTGAACCAGAGGAGGCCACCCCCTCCCCCTCCTGGAGGGAGAAAGGGGAAGTGGTAGAGACTGCCCTATCCCCACCCTTCCTCACCGCAGGGTCTGGGATGCTGGGAAAAGTGATATCTACGGATGTGGCTGCAGTGGCCAGCTCCTGGCACTAGCAGAACTCCCCAAGCCCATCAGTAGACCCTGTTCATATGTGTCTGCTTACCAGGGGCCTGAGTAAGTGCTGAGGAGACACCTACAGACTGAGGTCACACCCCAGCCTGCACCCTCCTCCCGGGCGGGCCCTCCTGGGGCTCGGAACCATGCAGTTCCTTCCGTCAGACCCTGACAGGGCCCAGGGAGGCTCAGGGGGACAGAAAGGAGCACACAGGAACTGAGTTCAGTTAACCCAGCAGGGTGCTCTCAGGCAAGTTACCCAACCTCTCCAGGCTTCAATTTCCTCAACTGTAAAAAGGGACTAAGCCCAGCTGCTCTCAGACTGTCATGAAGACAAAATGAGTGCACTGGCCTGGATCTGCAGAATGGGTGGACAGTAGCCAAATGGCAGTTGGTCTTGGCATTGTGCTGCTGCCACTAACAGCCCCAGGCAGCAAATACTAAGTATCGGGGAAGAACTGAGGCCTCAGAGAAAAGATAGAACCAGGGTTGCTTGAGGCAGGGAATCAGGAATCCTGATAGTACCTTCCCTCTGCCAATTGCAAACTCAAGGGAACAAAGGGGCCTTGCGGTGGACACTATCCCCAACATCCATTCTTCTCCAGTTTTGACCTGGACACCTATGAAATAAAGACTATATTGCCCAGCCTCCCTTGCAGCTAGGTGTGGCTGGATGAATGTGCTCTGGCCAGTGGGATGGAAGCTGTGTGATTTCCAGGAAGTTTCACTAAAGGGAAGATGCATGCCCTTCTTCAGTCCTTTCTTCCTCCTTCCTGCTGGCTGGAGCTCCAGCAGCCATCTTGGAAAATGAGATGACCTTAGAAACAGAAAACACACCCAGCAAATCAATAAGATAGAAGGAGCTGGGTCCTTGACATCATATAGCCATCAAGCCAGCCCAGGAATATTTACTTCCAGACTTCAAGATCATGAGCAAATAATGCACACCTATCTTATGTAAATCTAGCTTAATTCTAATTGATACAGGTCCCTCCCTTGGTCACCTCAAGATTCATATGTGCTAAACTTCTCTCCTTTCATATAACACATTATAATAATATTCTCTTGTCAATTGTAACAAAGGTACCACACTAATGTAAAATATTAAGAATGGAGGCAGGGGAAGTGGCTGTGGATCAATTGGTTGGGTTCCCGTTTACCATATGGGATGCCCGGGGCCTCCTGGTGAAGACAAGCAGGCCCACACGGCGCAGTGAGCTGGCGCAGCAAGATGACGCAACAAAGGGAGACAAGCAGACACAAAAAAAAACGCAAAGCAAAATGGACAAAGCGAGCACAAGCAGCAAGGGGGGGATAGATAAATAATTTTTTTTTTTAATTAAAAAAAAAGAATGGGGGCAGGTATATGGCAACTTTGTATTTTGTACATAATCTTTCTGTAAATCTACAATTTCTCTAATAAAAAATTGTTTAGACTCGTGTAGGGCTAGGTGGGGTGGGATGGATGAGGTGCCTGGTAGAGAAGGGCTCCTAAGGATGTGTCCCCACCAGGAATGCCTCCTTCTGCATCCTCTGTGGAGCCAGGAAGAGCACTGCAGAGAGGAATGAGCTCCAGAAGGAGCTGGGGAGGGAGGGAGGGAGGGAAAGAGGGAAAGAGGGAAAGAGGGAAAGAGGGAAAGAGGGAAGGGAGGGAGGGAGGGAGGGAAAGAGGGAAAGAGGAAAGGAAGGGAGGGAAGGGAGGGAAGGGAGGGAAGGGAGGGAAGGGAGGAAGGGAGGAAGGGTGGGTGGGCCCGGGGAAGTGGATGAGGTAAGGAGAGATAGCCAGAAGGCCAGAACTACCCTGGGGCAAAAGCTGCAGGTGAGAGCCAGGCAGGGGCTGTTTGGTAGCAGAATGGCCCCCCTAACTCACTGCCTGTCTCTGACACAGTTTTCCCATCTGTGCTTTGGGATGGGCCTTACTGCCTCAAAACTCAGGGCAAGCATGAAGCGATTGGAAAAACACCCAGAATCAGTGTGGCATTAATGCCACCACCAGCCCCAGTCGGGAGTCCCTCTCTGTGCCTGGGCTCCATCCCCTGTAAAGTGGGGATAATAATAGAACCCACTTTACGCGGTTGTCAGGAGGATTTGGGGAGACAGTTCCTGTAATGTGCTTATCACAGCGTCTGGCACAGCAGAAGCACTCAGGAGACAGTCAGAGCTCATTACGGCTCCTGTGGAAATCCTGGTTCTGGGGTGAGAGGAACAGAATAGCAGCTTCCTGGTGGGCCTATGGTGGGAGTTTAGGGAACGAAACTTGGACTCCTCACCCCAGAACCTGCCCTTGGGGTCCTAAAGCCCAGCCACGTAGCTGCCCTGGGAGAACCACACCTTCAACCTGCAGCAGGGTCCTGTGGGAGAGGACCCAGAGGGAGCGGCGGGGAGACCGGGTGGGGTGGGCGGGGCCGAGGTTCACCCTGCTGTCCTGCCCTGAGACACCCCTGGGGAGACGGCTGCTGAGGTCAGGTGAAGGGCGCACACTGGCCCGAGGCAGGAGGGGAGGTGAACTGGGCTCCTCTACCTGAAGAAGAAGAGTCTCAGGGCAAAGGCAATCCCAACTTCAGAAGTTAGATGAGCTCCTGCACAGGGATGCCCCACGTAAAACTCCCCGGAAATGATGTGCGTGACTGCGTTAAGGGCAGGGACAGACTTTACAAGGGGAACTGAAGGGCTGCAGTATCTGCCTGGAGGAGCAGACAGGAACAGTCTTACATCAGGGTCACTATGATTCCAAGTGGACTGGCCCGGAGAAAGCTCTGGTGTGGCGTCTCCACCCTGGACAGAGCCAGGAAGGAAAGGGGACAAGCCTCAGAGGCCTGACCTGGAAGCCAAGGGCAGCCTCCACCCCCAACTGAACCTCTGGGCCTCCTTTCGCACCTCTGTAAACCTGGACAAAGTCATGGTTATGGGCATGGGTTTTGGAGGGAGGTTTGAAGCCACTTTCGACAAATTACCTAACTTCTCCTTTTGTTTCTTCTTCAGTTTAAATAAAAATAAAAACAGAACTGAGCTCAGAGAGCTACTGGGAGGATTAATTCAGTGAATGCCAGCTTAGAGCCTGGCACCCAGAACAAGCTCCATAAATATTCTCTAGTGGGGCTCTTTCTCTCCTGTCTGAGCAGGGATTGGATGGCAAATGTCTCTCGGAGTTCTGTGCGAGTCTAGAATTCCTTGATTCCACAACCCTGTGATTCACCAATTCCGATGCAGAGATCTGAGGACTGGGCTGACGTGACTGCCTGGCTCGGCCCCACGGAGCCCTGGCACAGAGGCTGGACCACCCAGCCCGCACACACACCATTCTGCTTCCAGAAGTGGGCTGTGCCTTGTCCATCACGTGCCCCCAGCCCCATGGGTGGCCTGTGGCCGCAGTGGCCCTGCCAGCCGTCTCTCACCTGGAGTCGGGGCTGAAGTCCTCAGGCTGACTCCTGCCTCACACCTCAGGTCCCCTGACAATGTCACATGCTGTGGAAGTTGGCAGGGCTAGAGGAACCACAGATGCCAACACAAACACCACTCCTGTGGAGAGAGAAAAGCCATGGGGGTTATTTTTAACCTGTTGATCAGAGGTCACAGCTCTGGCCCTGGAAAGCCTGGGGCTGGGGACTCTGTGGGTCTGAGGGGATGCAAGCTATCAGGCCCCACCTCAAGATTCCCAAAGACATTGTGCTGCAGGGACCCCAGCCCTCACTCCGCTTTAATGGAGGAGGGGAGAGAGAGACAGACCAGGACACGCCCCATCTTGCCCACTGATCTCAAATGGGGTAGAGCCAAGGCATAGAAAGTCAAATCTAGAGGCAGTGCCCCTCCAGTCCCAGCATCAGACAGCCAAGGAAACGGAGACCACAGGGAGGAGGCCCAAGGTCAGTTGGTTAGTATCAGCTTCCTGCTTCCTGGTCTATCTGCAGACCTGGAGTCTGGCATGATCATTTCAATAACTCCCCAGAGCTGCATCCAGGGGTCACTTTGCCCCACCCCATCCCACCCAGTGGACCCATCTTCCTTCCACTCTCTCCCACCTGCCTCATCCCTGTGGGATGAGTCCCTAACAACCCTAAGATGAGGCCCCAGGCCCTGGCTTACCTGGCTGGGACTTCCCAGTGCCCAAGCAGTGCCCCCTGGAGGCCAGGCGCAGTGGTGGGTAGCACAGCGGGCAGCACCATTGTGGCTGGAGGCCCAAGCAAGGACGTGCTGACCAGGGTGTGCCTGCGTGGGGGGAGCAGGACCGAGTTTCTGCCAAGTGCCCGCTGCCGGCTGCTGCTGAGCCTGTGCCCGCCAGAAGGGGTGGGAGATGGCAGGCAGACAATGGGCCCCACGGCCCAGCCTCCTGGCCTTGGCCCCCTGAGCTGGGCAGCAGCCGATGGCAGAGTAGCCACTTCCACTGGCCCCTCACGTAGGCCACGTCCCGCCTGCTGGTGGTGGCCCTTATCACCAGGTACGTGCCAGGAGCCCACATGCCCCCAGCAGGCACACACACTGCAGGGAGAGGGGGTTGAGGGCCTCACAGGGATAGGTCTAGTGGGAAGTAAAGGCTTCCTGTTTCCCCCTCACCCCCAAGGAGGGGCCTGAGCAGGCCCTGGGTACCTTTCAGGAGATTCCCCCCACCCACCCCCTGCCACTTCCCAGAGAAACCTTAGTCCCATCTTGCCAAGTCCCATCTCTCAACCAATCTTCTCCCCTAGGACAAGAGGATTGGGTTGGGGGAGAAGGAAGGAAGAGGCTGACATCTTCATATGATTACTCTGGGTCAAAAATACCACTGATTTATCTTTAGAGGTCCATATGATAAGTACTATTATTTATAATAATGTAATACTTGGGGAAACAGAGACCCAGAGAGGTTGAGTAACTTACCCACAACCACACAGCTGACAGGGCAGAGTCAGGATTCGAACCCAAACAGCAACTCAGGAGCTGAAGCAGCCCCCCACCCACCCAGCAGAAATGGGGATGGGACCTAGCCACGCTCAGCCTCCTACCCCAGGGGCATGATGGCTTTGGTGTTAGACAGGCATGGGCTCAAGACCCCGAATAGTGTGCTCTAGGGCAAGCCAAGTCTCTTTCTGGGCCAGTGTTTTCTCACTTGTGGAGAGGGCACAGTGACGTGGTAGCAAGTGCAGCAACATGTCACACACACAAAATCTGCTCCCTGAAGCCTACCCCCCTTTGCCTGACCAAGCTCAAAGTGTCTTTCTATGAAATGATCAGAACGTCCCCTGCCTGGCTGACTGAAGCCCACCATCCCAGCCTCCAGACCCGCGGTCCAAACACACAGAGCAGCTCCATTCTCTGACTCGGGGCACTGCTTCAAGCCATGGGGTGCCCAGCCAGAGCCTGATGGCACGGTTCACCCAGCCCAGGCACTGTCATTTGATGGGCACTGGGCTCTCCCTGTGTTCTTCTCCTCTTCCCAGGGAGACGTGAGCAACTGCAGAAGGAGGGGCTGGATGGTTCCCTCCTGCCCCGCGTGTGTACACGTGCAGTCAGGCTGCACACCAGGAGCTCCGGGCCCTGGACCAGCCCCCATGCCGCCACCCGGTAGCTGTGTGACCCTGAGCAGGCCCCTCACCCTCTCTGGGCCCTAGTTTCCTCACTTGTCAAATGGATGTCACATTCCACACGTGTACCCCTATAAGGCCCCTCAGGAGGCTTGTGAAGATAAATGAAACATCTGTGACACCTGCCCCTGTAAGAGACTGCCTGAGGATCTCTGCCATTTGATTAGGATGACAGTGTTTGTGCATGGGCAGGGAAGGGGTTGCCCAGGGCCTCCAAGGAGGCCTGACAGGGAGGACAGCATGGACAGGCACAGACATCAGAGCAGGAGGGGGGCAGAGGGGCTTGCCCGCCATGGTGCGGGGCCTGAGGTGCCCGGGCAGGAGATGAGAGGGTGAGGGGCCGGATTGCCAGCCATGTCGAGGACTCTGGGAATCTGCTGCCTTCTCAGCCACTGAGAGTGAAGTGGCCACAGGAGACACAGGAAACCCTAGGGGATGGAGGTAGAAGAACAGGACGCAGGAGAGGAGCAACAGAGCTTTCCTCCAGGGGGTGGTCTCAGCCCCTGCCCTTAGAAGGACTGTGGCTGATGGAGGAGATTCAGTGTCTGCCCTCAAACAGATCCCCGTCTGATGGGAAGACACAGCTTCTGCCCTCAGTGACTTCTGGTCTCAAGGAGACACAGTTCCTGGTTTCAGGGAGCTTCTGTCTGAGGGTAGAAAATGGGGGATCTGCCTTCCAATCTGAACAGGGAAGTTTTAACCTCTGCCTGAAGGGAAATCAGAGTGTGGTGGTGGAAACTCAGACTCTGCTCACAGGGAGCCCCAGCTTGGGGTCTGGGGTAGCACCCAGGCTTGAGTGAGTACTGGGCAGCTACCTGTTGACCCCCTTCCTGACCACTCACAACCTTCTAATCTGGCTGGGGAGACACAGCCCCTGTATCAGGGAACCCCCAGTCTGAAGGGAGACACTTAGTTCCTGCTCGCAGGGAGCTTGTGGGCTCTGCCCCCAGGCAGCCCTCTGTTTGAGGGGCGAGTGCCTGTGAGCACGTGGGCGTGAGCATGCCTGTGTATGCGCACATGGAGATACCCTCTCAGGGACCCCCCAGCCTGACAGCAGGAGATAGCTCCTCACAGTTAGGCTCAGCCTCGAGCTCCTGGGCACTGGCCCGGGGGACAGAGCGTCTTCCCCAAAAATGCTTCTGGGAGCCAGGAAGGGACAGGGTTGGGGAGACAGAAGTGGCCAGCATTGGTCTGGGGATGGCTGGGTTTGCTGTCGTGAACAGCTGGGCCACATCTGGCTTCCAGACATCCATCTCCTGCTCCGTAATTCACCCCGGCCTCACATGTTTGCTGAGATGCAGCCGTGTTGTGGGCGTGTGGGCTGCACATGCTCTCCCACACGCATGCGTGCCTCCAGCACACGCAGGAGGGGGTGGCTGGGGCTGAGAGGTAGCAGGGCCCCTTCTCTTCCTCCCCCTGGCCTTCACGGTGTCTCTCACGCAACCACTGCTTTGTGGGGTCCAGGTCACCCCTGAGTCACTCATGACTCCATGTGAGCTCTACGCAGGGACTGTGAACAAGCTGGGCATCAGCTGGGAGGAGGCAGCAGAGCAAGCCAGGGGCTCCCGGAGGCCCCCACACCTCAATTCCTACCTAGGGACTCAAACATCCAGGAGAGCAGAGGATGGGGTTGGGAAAGGAAAATAATGCGCCAGGGAAAAAGGAAATGGAGAGCTCATGGCACTTCCCCATCAAATGGGAGCTCCCTGAGGACAGGGGCTGTGTCTCCCCACCTCAGTCTGTGATTTCCTGTGAGGGCAGAGGCTGTGTCTCTGGTACCCTCGAGGGTCAGAACTGGCTCTACTTTAGCATCTAGAACAGGTGACTCATCCACCATCTACAACACCATCTGGGTTCAGGCAGGGAAGACAATGATCCTCCTAACAGAGGCTTACTCAGTGAGCAGCCTGCTCCCAGTTCACCCACTCACTCCAAGGTGGCCCTTCCCATAGTCTAGCCTCGGTCTCTCATGCTAAATCACTACGGGTGACTGAGTCTAGCGGGGCCCAGGGTGGGCTGGGCAGGGTGGATCCAACAGGACATGTGTGCTAAGTGAAAGTGTGACTTTCTGACATTATCTCACAGCCAGCAACCCCCCTCTCCTCTCACCGCCCCCCACCCTGGCTTGATCCCTCTTTCAAGTAGAGTTCTTGCTCCAGCCAGATGTCTGAGCACAGACTTGTCCCCAAGAAACCCATGCCCTATCCCTCCAGTCTTCACCCATCTCTGTCACCACCACCCCCAGACATGAGCCGTCTCCCCCCAGCCACACTCTACAGAGACCTGACAACACAGGCAGCATGGAAGGGGCAATGACCCAGCTTCACCCAATTACCTAGCATGGCTCTGTCTTCCAGGAGCTTCCCCAAACCACTCTTATATCTGCCTCTATTGTCAGCCCATGCCACCCCTCAAGGCAGCAAGTTTGTTAGGTCTGCTTCCCATTGTGTGGGCGAGGATGTGGCCTCTCTCTTATTGGATGCCAATTCTTGCTACAACCAGGCTCTGCCGCAGAAAGAGTTGTCATAAATCCCAGCCCTCCCGATCCACTCTGTAATCAGGAGGAAGGCTCTCATGCAGAACTTGGACTTCAGTCAGTAACGCTACTCTACGTACTTTTTAATTAACTACTTAAAAAAAAATCAAAGCAGTATATTCACATGGTAAAATGTCTGAACATTTCAGAAGCATGTAAAGTGAAAAGTGAAAGTCTACCACGGCTCCTTCTCACTCTGCTCATAGGAAGCTGTTCTGATGAGTCCCTAAAATGTTTGAGGTAGAAGGATCAACAGGTTTATGTGCAATTTTTATGCAAATAGTTACATACTCCACACCAGTGCTTCTCGAACCTAAGAGAGTCTGTTTAACACAAGCCCGCAGGGCCTCAGCTCCAGGACTCCAGATCCAGTAAGTCTGGGGGTGCCCAAGACCCTGGGTTTCTTCCAGGCTCCCGTGAGACGCACACGCCACCAGGGGACTAGCCCTTGATTGAGGAGCACTGTCCAAGGCATGTCTTGCCACTTGCTTTTGCATTTTGCAGTGAATATCAACACACAAAACCCAGCCTCATTCTTTATAACCTCTACACGCTACCCTAGTATTTGGACACTCCATAACTCGTTTAACAAGTGCCAGATGGACGGGTGTTCAGGCTGCTTCCAGTGTTTCAAATTTGGAAACAAAATTACAATGAACAAGACTGTACCTTGACTTTGCACATTTGTGATATTGGCAACAGTATATCTGAGGGTAAATTCCTAGCTATGGAATCCCTGAGCCAGGGGTTCTGAATTAATGTTCCTGATGCCTATTGCCACAGGAGCAGTGACCCTCTCCCCAACAGGGGGGTGCTTGTGTCCTCACAGTGCTGAGGCACCCTTTTTAACTGCTGTCAATCAGATGGGCAAAAAGAGAATGTCATCAATCTCAATTTTGATTTCTTATAGTTTGACTGAGGGTGGACATTTTCACCTGTTTTTTAGCCATTAGGACCCCATTTTGCATTCATGTGCTTTGCCCAGTTTCCTGTTTGTTTGTTGTTTCTTTATTGACTGGTAAGAACTTATCTGTCATATATGCTGAAAGTCTTTTTTTTCCAATTTGTTATTTGCCTTTTGACTTTAGGATATTAAATTTTTATGTAGCCAACTTAAAATATTTCCCTTTATGATGCCTATGTTTGTGTCATACTTTCCCCAATACAAGAATCTATATTTTTTAATTTCATGATAATATTTTCTTCTAGTCATTTTATGGTTTCATTTTTACATTAAAACTCTGATCCATCTGGGATTTATTTCAAAATAAGGAATGAAGTGGGAACCCAGCCTTATTGTTTTCCTAATCAGTTAGCCAGTTGTCCGATTTGATTGAATAATTCATCTTTTCCCTTCTGATCTAAAATGCCACTCTATCATATACTCAGTTTCCATTTGTTCAAGGGTGTGTGTCTGGACTCTTTTCTGTTCCTTTGATCTGTCCATCTGTTCTTGTGCCAGTACCCAACTGTTTTACTACTGGAGTTTTATACAACATTTTAGAAGCTCTACTTGCCTCTTATAATGCCTCCTTTTCAGAACTATCCAAGCTCTTTTTGCATGTTTATGGTTCCAGATGAACTTTAAAATAATTTGTCAAGTTCAAAAGATCTTGTTGTTTTTCACACCTCCTAACAGATGTGATACTCTGGTTTCTCAGCCCACAGCAGAATAGAACAAGTTGAAAAGAAAGGGGAGGGGGGTGGCTCCTGAGGCCGGCAAAATGATAACAGAAGTGATAGCTAATAGGGAGGGAGCTAATGAATCGAAGAGCTATGAAAAGCAGGCCCAAGAACTACACAAACATAGACATCCTGGAATGGACCTTTAGTGTGGGGACAAACGGAGCCCGGAATTTTCACTGCATTACAACCAGGATATTGATGGATACATGTAACTACATCCCTGAGTCAAAAAGACTCACATATTCTGTAACTTCTGATTAAGTACGCAGGGAAGTGTGTAATACTCACCCGTGATTCCCATTCAAAATATCTTTTTTTTTTTTTTTAATGTTTGCATATATTAATGTCTGGAAAATAGGGTAAAATGGTTCATTCTTGGACGATGACATAAATACAAGTTACTGATCTCCATGGTTTTCTGAAATCCCACCTCCAAATTCTGAGGAGCTGCCAGCTCTGGGATTCAAATTCACTCTATCTATGCAAACACAGCTGAGGAAAAAAGCCTCAGTATTTCAGCAAATCCAAACACAATAATAATAATAAAAGATTTACCTCTTACTGAGCACCTGCCTCCGATGTATGAGGTATGTTATATGCAGATTATATTTTAATCCTCTACAGTCCCTCTAGGTGAATCCTATACTCCCATTATATAGGAAATTGAGGCTCAGTATGTGACAGAACCCTCAGCCACTTTTGCCCCCACAGGCCACTAACCAGTCCCCTAAACTCACTCCCACTCCCACTACCAGGAGGTTCAAAAGGCAATCATCCTATTCAGCCACACCTTTTGCAAGGCTCTGTGACTTGCCTCCCCCGATGCCCACACAGCCAGGTGGCACAAGCGGCCAGAAGGTGGAGTGAGGCAGAGACCAACCTGGGCCATCCAGGGGAAGAAGGGGAGCCCCCAGGCCATCCATACACTCCTACAGGCCCCAGAGGTTAAAGGTGTGGGCAATGGGGAGGTTGCCCCTGGGACTCACCTCCAAGGTGAAATCACTACCTGCCACAGCCTGCCACTGCCTTCCTGCCCTCCTTGAGTTCTGTATTAGCATAGCACACCTCGCCAGTGGTGTGGGCAGAGTCCAGCCCAGTCCTGGACATGCCAGGAGGTGTCTGGGAAAGGTACTCTCTTGGGAAATCCCCAGAGGAAAAAGAGGTCGAAGTCAGAAACCCTCCTTTGTTCTCCCTTCGCAGCCATTTGTCAAAGCCCTCTCTGAGGCTCATAGGGCTCCCCACCCCCACCCTACAGAGAGGTGGGAGGGTGAGGGCTTCCAGGCTGAGAGCTCCTAGGAGCAAAGGTGGGGCTGTATGGCCATGAATCTAGTCCCCCGGGGTCCAGAGCTTTCAGTCCTCCGTGACCTCCAGCCCAGGACCTGGATGACTCCGAGTCTGACTCAGAGGATGAGGAGTGCGAGGGACTCAATTCATTCTAGCGCCCAGTCATCAGGAAGCGCCAACTGTGCGCAAAGGACTAGGTATTTGGGACGAGAGATAGAAAGGTGGCTGGGTCCTAGTGGACTTCGCTGGGAAGGGGACAGAGTGTGCTGGCAGGACCTGGGAGCAGCCGGGGCCTCGCCGCTGAGCATCCCCAACTCCGGCACGCAGAGCAGCCGCGCGCTCCGCAGCCCGGCCGCGCGCGCACAAGGCCGGCGCCACACGCGCACGCGCGCACTCGGCCGCTCCCCCGCCCGCGCGGCACCCGCTCCCGCGCGCGCGCACTCGAGGCCTCCCTTGTACGTCTCCTCCATTCGCTACGTGCAGAATGGTCCGTCGGCAGCAGCTGCAGCGCCGGGTAGGAGGGGGAAGAGGAGGGGAGGGGGAGGCGGTGCCAGGTCTGGGGGAGGAGCCGCGACGGGCTTGGCGGGGGTGTGATGGGGGGGGTGAGGGACTGGGCCCCAGAACCGGGAAGGAAGGGGGAGAGCCCGGGTGGGCGCAGAGCCCCCCTCCCACGGCCATCGCGCCCTTCTGCAAGGCCATTCTGGACATCCCCCTGCTCCACACCCGGGCGTCCTGAAACCCAGCCGACCCAGAGGGTTTTTCTCCATGTTGCCCCCTCCCCAAAACCCAGACCCGAGAAAGAACCACTCCTACTGTCGCTTCGCCTTAATTCCCGGCCCGACCACGTTCCCAAGCTTTTGTGGGAGACAACCAGACAAGTCACTTGGGGGAAATTGGAGAGGGGCAGCAAGCCCTTCCCCACTCTGCCTTTCCTGGGGGTCCTTAAGAGGTGCAGGAACCCCTCTCCCCTTCCCCTGTCTCCCAGCCTGGAGGAAGGGGCATGGGCAGAACGGACACCAGAGCATATTTCCCGGCATTTCCAGGTCCCTAGGACCACACTCAAAGCAATGTCAGGAGGGACCCCCACCCCCTAGATTGTCATGAATTTGCCTGCATTATGGGGCTGTGCCCCAAACACCTGTTTGTAAAGGGCTCCCCAGAGATATCATGAAGTGGAGGCACCAAGGGACAGAGCGTCTAACTCTGGAGGATCCCATACAGACCAGCTCCCAGTCCTTCCAGGAAACCAGATGTGGCCCAGATGCTCACAGCAGCCCCTCCCTCAGGGTGGGACACCAGCTATTCTATGCAGCCTCTCCTAACCCTCCTCCCAGGAAGCCTTTCCCCAGGATCAGGGGAGGAAAACTGGAGACCTCCAGTGCCCCTTCCCCACTCAGGCTGCTGAGAGGGGTTAGGGCCCTCATCCCCCCTTCCTGCTTAGGACCACCTGGCTTCACCTCCAAGGTCACCACCTAGGTTCACCTGAGGTCTAACCTCTAGCTGGCTGCTGCCAGGTTGGGTCTAGATCCCAGGAAGGAAGGTGTCCTGTGCCAGTTTCTATTACACACACACACACACACACACACACACACACACACACACACACGCTCCCCAGGACCCAAGAGCTTTGCACAGTGGCAGATCCAGGGAAGTGGATTCGCCTGTGCCCTGGCTGGTGGCCTCAGCCTTTGGACGCGCCCTCTGCTGGCCATGGGAAGCACAGGCAAGAACACAATGCTGCAGATGTCCTCACAGATGGTATGGGGAGGGGGACAAGAGTGGAAACTGGGACCCCAAAGGGTCAGCAAGTAGGGGAATGATGACGCCTTCCTGTAGGTAGAGAGTTTTCAGCCAGCTTCGAAGCGGGCCTAGGAGGGTGGCCCAAGCGGGCAGATAGGGGCTCAGGACACTCCCTTACTATGTGCCAAGCCCTGCCCCTGCCCTGGACTCACACACCCACTGACTCTGATGGCTGCCCTGCCTGCCACGGGCCCTCTCTGTCAGCCTCGACTGGGAAGGTGGGCTGGAAGAGCAGCCATGGCTGGAAGCCCTGAATCCTCTAGTCAAGGCCTGGGTCCTGCGGGCTGCGGGAGGTAACTCCTGAAAGAAGTCTGCAGTTGACAAATGTCTGCCCACTTCACCTCACATACACACAGGGTGGCCCAAGCCCAGGTCCTTGACCAGGCGGGACTCAAGGTGGGGTAGGGGTCTGAGGTCACAGCCTGTCATGACCCTGCTCGGTCCGAGAGAACTCGCCAGGAGGTGAGACTTGGGTCAACAACCCAGCACCCTGCCTCCATCTGCCAGGCATCCTTCCCATCACGTCTCACACGTGGGGTTAGGGCGGTGCCAGGGCGGTGCTGGTGCTGGGCCTGCGCCTCAAGGTGCCTGAGGAGCAGGAGGAAAAGAATGAAGGGGTTCTCTGCTGCAGCAAGAGGAGCCAGGGTTAAAGGGAGGAGGGGCTGGTGGGCCCCCGGCATTCCAAGTCTCTCCTCCTTTGCTGTGGGAAGGAGGCAGCAGGTGCCACCTAGGACTGACAGCTCCTAGGACCTGCCCCTCTAAACTGCTTCTCTGGAGAAGGGTCTTCTCGGGTTGCCCTCGGGCCTCCACACCTGCACAGGCCCTTCTGCCCCGCCTTATCTCCATAGGCAGCCCCTGCTTCCAGCCTTCAGAGGGCTCCGCAGGGCCCAGGTCCCCAGAAACTACCTTAGCCCTGTGGCTCACTGTGGCTTAGTGCAGCCAGAGGGCAGAGGGCTTGGCTGCCAGGACCACTCCCAGGGAAGGAAATGACACTGATGGCTTCCTCTCTCCCCTTCCTTCCCACTGCCCCCCCAACACACACACACATACACACACACACACTTCCCAGACTTCCACCTTACTGGCCAGGCAAAGACTCCCAGGGGTGGGGATTGAGGCCCAGGAGGGAACTAAGAGCAAGACCTTAATTAGAGGTAATTAGTTAATTTACTCCCAAAGCAATGGTGTAGGGGAGGGGAGAGGGGGCTGCAGGAGCCTAAGGGGGCGCGAACTCTCAAACTCTTCCCAGAACAGAGCTGACCTGAGCAGACCCACGCACCAGTGGGCTGCGGTGGCCCTGCAGTAAAAAAGCAGGTCCTCTGGGAGGGGGGAGCAGGCAGTTTGAGGTTAGGCAGGTGTAAACTGGCATGAGAAGGGGCTTGGAGAGGCACAGGGGCTCTGGGATGAGAACTATTTCCGCTTCTTTCTCCTTTACTTCCATCGCTCCCGAGGTCATCCCCTTCCCCCCAGGTTAGGGCCCCATCCTACTCCTGTGGTCAGTGACCTAACAGCTGCCTATTCTAAAGGCAACAGGGCCTGGAGTCTAGCCTCACTCTCCTGCTGCAGGAAACCATTCCAATTACCAGCGAGAGGAGCGCCAGAGGACAGAGCCCCCTGTCGGGCCCCAGGGGGGGCATGTCGCCGGCCCCAGCGCGTCGCTGGCTGGCGGCGTGGCGGGGACTCTGGCCGGCAGCCTCCCGCGCCTACCCGGAGCAGCTGACCCGCTGGCGCTGGGCCAGGTGGCGGCGGGGCCGGGAGGCAGCAACGTGCGGCGCGGCATGTCGCAGGCGCAGCAGCAGGGAAATGTGGGGGCGGGCCGACGCGCCGCCCCCCTCCCCCCCCCCACGCCGGCCCATTCATAAAACCTGCAGGCACTGCCGGGGCCTGGCAGCCCTCGTCTCCTAATTACAAACTCATTAGAGAGTTTGCATCTCATTTGCATGGAGATCATTTCCTGGCCCCAAGCAGAAAAAACCCCCTCACCCCCGCCCGCCCTTTCAGGCCCCTCTGCCCATTCACAGGCTGGGAGAGGAGAGGGGCAGATCTCTGATTCGTGTCCGCTCCCTGAGGCGGGGGGAGGGGCTTTAGCAGAGCACCCACCTAACGGGGAGCCCTGTCTGTTCCCCAAGTGAGCTGGTCCTGGCCTGGCGGCCCCCTGCAAGGGGAGGTGCTCGCTCAGTCGTTTGCCCGGGCCTAGCCGTGCCCCCCGGGAAAGAGAGGGGGCGAGGAGGGCGGCAAGCACCGCAGCCACTGGATGTACCTGGCAGGAGTAGAACTGGTGGGTGAGGCTGGCGAGGTTCGTGCCCAGCCTCACGTATGCCCGGCCACAGGCCGCGCTCCCACCCCCACACCCCTCACCCCGCAGAACAAGCGCCCAGTGACTGCAGACACAGACACCCAGTCACAGCGCACAAAGGCACCCACACCAGGCCGGCCATCACGGCTGCGGCCCTGGCAGCCACCCTTGGGGGCAGACAGATGCCTTCACAAGCCATTTTGTCCTTCTCCAGCATGGTGCCAGGGTTGGGGGGAGGGGTCTTCTCCTGAGACTTCTCAGAGTAAGCGGGCTCATAGAGGGGCTCCCTCCTGTACCCCCACATATGGCCTCTTCCCTCCCCTCTCCATATTTATGGACCCTGCATGGAGACCTGCCCAGGCAGGGGGGGGGGCAAGGGCCTCCAAACCAGTAGGGGTGGGGGGTAGGGTGTGAAGCCTCTGAGGAGGGGCACCTAAGGGCCTCTCCAGCAGGGCTCTGTCCTTCCTGTCCTGCCTGGGGGGACTGCTCCCCAACATACCTGCGGGGGAAAACAGTTTTAAGCATGTTGAAAATGGAATAGAACTTCCTAAAGTACTTGAGTCAGGTATTACCTGGGGCACAATGCCCTGCAACAGTATAAAATGTAATCACAAAACTTTCAGTAGCAGGGTTCAAATTAAAAATCCTCTTGTCCAGGTCAACTGGCTCCCTCCCCAGAACTGAGCTGCCCACACTGTCACCTGCTGGACCTGGAGTTTCTCCCTTCCATCGCTAGGCCATAAAGGGCTGGGCACATGACCATCCTGAGTCCAACCCTACCCTCCCATCTCCAGAGCAGTTATGTCTAAAGTGCCATGTGCGTGACTGACCAGGGTGCAGGAAGGAGGTATTAGAACATCTGTTTATTTTCCATCTCATCGTTTTTTTATTTGGTGTGTGTTTTACTGGATAAACAATATTAAAATATACTCATTACAGGTGATTGCTCAACACTTTTTTATGGCTAGGAATGCATGATCAAAAAATTTTGGAGGCCACTGGTCTAGACTTAAGGTGGGGCAGTTGCAGGTGGGGGGGGAGGGGATGGCTTGTCTTGTCCATCTTATTATCTATCCAGAAACCTGCTTAGCTAAGAGACTGGCCAGGGGCAGGGACAGACTGTTGGGTGAACAAAGTCCACCCCTTGAATTGACAGGTGAGGAAACTGAAATAGCTCTGGGGTGGGGACACGGGCAAGTAGAGAGTCTCTCCTTGCTGCTGGACCTGCAGCCTGCCCATGCCAACACCCAGGACCCAGCCCAAACCTCACTCCCACCCTCCTGAGGGAGGAGTACAGCTCCCTCCTTGCCCTCTGGCTGCCTGACCTGTCTGAGCTCCTCACTGACACATGATTAGCAGAGCCAGGCAGGGTTGCCACCTGCCATATCCTCTCCCAACCTGGCAGGAAGCTCATTGCAGGTTTCCTGTCTTAGAACTGTCTGAAAGTTACTGTGGTATAGGAGAAAGAATTGAGGCTCCAGACAGACCTCAGCCCTTGTCCAGCTGGCTGACCTTGGCATAGGGTATGATACATAACCAGTATGAGGCTCTGTTCCCTCGTCTGTAACGGGCTAATAATCATACTTACAGTGAAGGGTTGTGAATACTGAGTGACCGACTGTGTGTTCAGGGTATGATACACAGTAGGTGTGTTCGGTAGGGTTCATGGTCCTCTGTATGCAACAGGTGCCCCATAAGTAACCTGTTGAATTAATTTGATGTCGCAAGGGAAGTTGAATTCTGAAAGCAGACAAATAAGCCTTTGCAGAGCACCTTCCTGTAGAAGTTACACAGCCACCCCACAGCCTGGGGCTTCTCCAAACTCACCCACTCCCTGAAGGAGGTTCCCTCCCCCCACCCCTCTCTCCAGGCAGCTCCCTTGCCTCTTTCCGCACCTCCTGAGCTTCAAGCGTGAGCTAAGGGTGACACCTGGTGGCCATTTTTGTAGGTGCAGAACCCAAATCAGTGACATCCTTACCCTGGAGGGTGTCAGGTGCATGAGAGAGTCTTTCCAGTTCTTTCTCCAGCACCTCTCAACTCCCTCTCAGAGCCCAGGAAGACTCCAGGGTGGCCACTCCTCGCACCAGCCAACACAGCTCTAGCTGTAAGGGCCGCCCCTGCCTGCTGGGCAAGATGATCAAGGAGGCTCTGCCAGACCCTGCAGCTTCAGCCCTGACCCCAGGCAAAGGACAGAAGGACAGTGGCCACCATTCCCCTAAGTACTACTGGGCCCTCGTGGGCACCATCTTATTTATTCTTTACTATTAGGGCGTCTTATCGCAATGCAGAAACCAAGGCAGAGCAGGATCAAGCGACTTGCCAAGGGTCACGCAGTTCCTAAGTGCCCAAATGATGAAATGAATGCAGGTGGCATGCTCAGAGCAAAGTGGTCCCAGCCAAGCCTCTGGGGGACAGGAGTGGCCAAGGCTCAGCGGCCAGCCTCGAGGTCAGAATCCCAAGTTCTGACCCAGCCTTGCCCCTACTAGTGGTGTGACACCCCCACCCCACCCCCGCCAAGGGCCTTCTGGCTGATGCCAGTCTCCTGCGGTATACAGTGGGGTATTGGATACAAGCAGTGATTCTCAAACTGGCTGTACATGAGAATCAACTGGGCAGAACTTTTAAAATACCAATCCAGGCTCACCCCATCCCTGATGGATAAAATCAAAATCAGTAGTGATGGGGCTGAGGCACAGGTTTGTTTGGTTTTGTGTTTGCTTTTTTATCTTTCTAGGTGGTTCTACATGCAGCCAGGGTTGAGAACCACTGATCTAGGTGGTTTTTTTCAAGGGCTCCATCCCTCAAGATTCTACGCACAAAGAAAGCCGCCTCTAAGCAGGAGACCTCTGGGAGTTTCCAGTCTTCAGACTTCCTTGCCCCCCAGAAGTCACTCCCAGGGCTCTCCCTTGCTCCCAGAGCTCTCCAGAGAAACCATCTCTCCCTCCTCCAGCATTCCCTGAAGAGCTTAACCTGTCCACCCAGACCTCCAGGACAAGTTGCCTCTGCCCCTTCCCCACCCCCAGCAGACACCGGCCAGAACACTGGCCAAAGAGGGCCCAGCAGGCTTGAACCCCCTGAGTCCCTGACCCCAGGTCTGGCCTCTGTGATGGGGGCAAGGAAGGCCACGGGAGCTTAACCCCAGTAGGATGAAGGCGCGATAATTAGGGTCAGGTGCTTGGCTCAGCCTGCAGAAATCCCCAGCTTAGGAGGGCCAGGAAGCGGAGTCCCTGGGAGAGGGGGTCAGGCCAGAAGTGAGGGGGCAGGGGAGCCCAGACATCTGAAGACCCCAGAGCCTTGCCCAAGAGGACCCATGAGTGGCTCCTCCACACAGTTCACCCCGCAGTCACTGTCCCCCAGGGAGGCGGGGAAGGGTGCCCCAGCCTCCCAGCTCTAGAGGCCCTGCTGGGGTGCACCAGGATCAGCCCCTACCCCCAGCCTTTGGGCCCCTGTGGGAAAAGGCTACGTGAGCATTCCCAGGGAGCCCCATCTTCGCTTCCTTACCCTCAGGCCTTGAGTGAGGGATTGCTCTCCACTGTGGAATGTAACACCCAGGGGACAAAATGGGGCCTGGAACTTGGGGATGGGACAGATGCCAAGAAGTGAACTTTGCTGGGTAGGGGCTACTTTCTGTCCCCAAAAAGGCCCTCCAAGGAGTGGCAGCCACAGAGACAGAGACCCCTGCCGTCCCCACTGTTCCCTGAGTCTCTCATCTGGGCTCGCCAGGGGTACAAGTTCCCAGGGCAGACATCAGGAGACTTGGGCTAGGCTGGCCAGGTAGCCCCCAGAAAATTCCCACCCAAGATCCTACCGCTGGCAGGCCTGGGTGGTCAACTTTGAGGACCACTCTTTTTGCAGGGGAGGAAACAGTTTCTGAGAGATGAGAACTGGCCAACATCAGAACCAGACTTAGAAAGTTCCAGCTTCCCAAGAGACTGCCCAGGTGAACCAGCAAGACCTGAAACCTGCAGGCTCAGGAGTTCCCATGCACCTGGGCAGGAGTCCCTCTTCCCCCACGGCAGGGCACCCCTTCCTCCTGTCCCCCAGAGTCATGGGCTGGGCCTGGTGGGACAAGCCAAGGGCAGACACAGGCTAGTCACTATGAGCCAGTGATGGCAGGGACCAGGGGCTGGCCCTCTGGCCCCCATACTGGTTTTCAACACTGATTCCTCCAGGCAGCCTTCCAGGCCGATCCACAAGGGGCTGGCAGTGCTCCCACCCCCCCCACACACACACACCCAGTCTTGGCCTCCCAAAGGATGTCCTCCCCTTCACAGGGAGTAAGGAGGGGCTCTTGGAAGGAGGGGAGAACTTGGCTCAAGTCCAGAACCTGGAAGGGCCCTACAGTGGGAAGTTATCTCAAAGGTCATCCCAGGGAATCGGATGTGGCTCAAGTGATTGGGCTCCCATATACCATACAGGAGGTCCAGGGTTTGATTCCCGGGGCCTCCTGGTGAAAGGCAAGTTGGCCCGTGTGGCTAGCTAGCCTGAGAGGAGAGCTGGCCCACGCAGAATGCTGGCCCATGCAGGAGTGCTAGCCTGCAGGGAGAGCTGGCACAGCAAGATGGCATAACATTAAGAGACACAGCAGACCAGGGAGCTGAGGTGGCACAAGAGATTGAGCGTGTCTCTCCCACTCCAGAAGGTCCCAGGATCGGTTCCTGCTGCCACCTAAAGAGAACACAAGCAGACACAGAAGAAACACAGAGAGCAGACAGCGAGTGCAAAACAATGGGGGGAGGAGAAATAAATAAATAAAATAAATCTTAGAAAAAAAGGTCATCCCAGCCTCCTGGGTCTGACATTTGACCCCTAGTTGGCATTTGACCTCCCAGTTGGGGGTCAGCCAGCACCTGCCTCAACACCCGCAGAGATGGGAGACTGTTTGTGAAGTCATTCATTCCTTCATTCAATCATCCAACAAACCTTCTCTGATCACCTTCTCCAGTTCTGGGGCAGAGCCTGCCCAATCCATTTTTGAGGACAAGGGCCAAATCCTTACCAAAGAGAGTTGAGGATCCATCGGGTGCCCCTCCTGGCACAGCACCAAGCAGGAGTAAACAAAGCTGAGCAGCAACAACCCCCTATATGTATGTTGCACCATGGCATTTCCACGGGGTTTGCGTGCCCCTAGTTTCATTCAGACTCAATAAACCATCCTAGGCAGTATTTGCCTCTGACAGATGGGAAGCTGAGGCTCAGAGAGGTGAAATGAAATAGTTTTGCAGCTGGAAGAGAGGCAGAGCCAGGACTCAGCTCAGGAGTCCCAACTCCCAGCTCACTTTACACACCCACGCCCAGCCCTCAGCCAGCTTCAGTTTCCCTGGAAGATAGAATTTACGCAGGGTAAAAGAAAATGGTTTAGGCCCCCAATTATGAAAATAATAACAGTGAACATGGGTGAAAAGCCTGCTGGGGGCCAGCAGCTGTTAGGAGTACCTTAAACACTCAGGGGTCAAGTGCTGAGCAGGGAACCCCTCCACCCCTCCTCTGGGCCAGGCCAGCAACATCCTGGATGGCCCGGCAGGCAACGCACGTGCACGCACACACCGGGGTGGCACAAGTCCCTGCATGTCGCAGGAGACGGGGTGTCCCAGTGCCTTCAGCCCCTCTGATAACCCAGCGGCTTCTGGCACGTAGCCTTCAAGCTGGCCACATTGGGCACGTGTCAGGCCAGCTGCCAGGACCCAGGTCCTCAGTCCCGCTGGGCCCTAGAGGGTGACCTACTCGATGGTGGGCCCAGCTCAACCTCAGGAAGGGGGCAGTGACCACGTGGGATGTGAGGCCCAGCCCCCCACTCCAGCCCCTCATCGGCACCAGTATGCACGGCAGAGCTGGGGCTGGCTGAGCAGTTTCAGGGATCCCCTAGTTTTGTGTGGGTGCCCAATCCTACCCTCCAGGAATCCTGGGGCAAGTGGACATACTCCAGGAAGAAGTAGAGAAACAAGGAGAGGCTCCAGAGGTACCAACCAAGCTCCAGTAGGAGAGTGGGCAGTGGGGGAGGGACTGCAGGGGAAAATAAGAGTGAATCTGGGAATGGTGGAGGCACCTGGACATGATAGAAGGGTAGAGAGGCCTTGGCCAAGGAATGCTAACAGGGCAGCTGGAGCTTAAGAAAGAGAAGGTCCATGGGGGCATAGGAAGAGGAGGCTAGGAAACAGTCTGTGGAGCAGGCAGAGCTGGGTTTGAATCCTTGCCCTGCCACTTATAAGCTAGGTGACCTGGGGCGGGTTGCTTACCCTCTCTGAGCCCCCCAGTGTCATCTGCAAAATGACGGAGTAGTGCGAATAAATGAGATCAGCAATGAAACATGCTAAGCATAGTGGCTGGCACCCAGCACATTCTCAATTCATAGTAGGTATTATTAGGAAAGTACAAAAGGCTCTCTGAACAAACCCTGAAAGATAAACCACATCCTGCCCTGGGCTGTTAGAAAGAGGGTTACAGAGCCGAGGGGCAGCAGAAGATCTAGGAACATGGACCCAGGGGTGACCCCTGTCCTCATTGTCCTTCGTCCCTTAAAGGGTGTGAAGGGGCCAAGAAGAGGGTAAGATAGCGCTGCTGGCATGTGACATCTTGCTGGAGAATTCCCAAGGGTCCCGGGAGGCCTTCTCTCCACCCCATGCCTGAGATCCAGAAAGGGGAAAGGACTTGCCCAAGGTCATTCAGGTCAGGATAGAAGGCTGCCCGGAGCCAGCCTCCTCTTCCCTGCCAGGCTCTTGCCTCTGCTCAGAAGGGGCAAGCCAGGGGGAAAAGAGGCTCCAGCTCCCTGGAGATGGAGATGAAAATCTCACTCCTGTTCCTGCTCAAGGCTTTAACTAAGACCTCTCTGAGGCCTTGAGTGCCTCCTCCAAGGCCAACCAGTGATGGCTGTGCATCCAAGCTGGGTCTTGCCAGTGGCTTCTCTTTGAGGCTCGGGCCCAGTCACACCCTGGTATACAGACTTGCTTCCCTAACTGAGCTTCGAGCCTTTGAGGCCAGAGACAGGGTCCTAATCGGGTCTGAGGCCCCAGGCTTAGACATGATGGTCTGGCCCAGCATCTGTGTGTGTGGAACGAAGGAGCCCATGAGCAGGCTGGGCCCAGACCTGCCGGGCAATGGGCTGGGGGCCAGATGCAGTGTTCTGGGGCCGGTGCCCCTCCCACCCCTCGCCTGGCCCCCCAGCTAAGAGTGGGCTCCGGGTGCAGGCTGTACCCTGGCATTTGCCAAAAGGGCAGAGAGAGTGAGACGGGCCTCACCTGTGCCATCCACTCATCAAGATCCAAGTGGCTGGCAGGATGGAGAGGAGTTAGATTTCAAAGTGCTTGAAGATGACAGAATGACGGTCGTGTCAAAACTGACAAGGATTACTATCTAGACAAGACGATACAAGAAACGTCAGCAGAGCAACAAGAGTACAGCAACCGTAACCCAAAAAAACGCACCAAAGAGATCAACAGGCAATGAAAGGAGACAAAACCCCAAAATCTAACAAGCAGAAAAAGAGATGCTGAAAACCACCAGGTATCACTTTACCCCTGGAAGATGGAAAAAATTAGAATGCCCGGTACAGGCCAGGGTTGGCAGGGGTGTGGGGACATGCAAGCCCTGTGCTCTGCCAGTGTCACAGTGGACGGGGGCTGGCCATGCTCGTCTAACTGAAGGCACACGTGCCCTGTGTCCCAGAGGCTCACTGTGCTCGCAAATGCGCACCCCAGTTCCTACAGGGCATATGAGAGGCAGCCACTGCAGCTCGTTCTTGAGGGGGAAGGGACATGGAGTACAAGGTGGGAAAGTCACCAAACTAGATGTTTAAAATCAGGACCAAGAGAATGAGATCTATAACACAATGACATTTATCAAATTTAAAAATAATAATAGGAGAGCAGATGTAGCTCAAGTGGTTGAGCACCTGCTTCCCATGTACAAGGGTCCCAGAATCGATCCCCAGTACCTCCTAAAAACAAACAAACAGGGGGCGGATGTGGCTCAAATGGTTGGGCGTCCGCCTGCCATATGGAGGGACCTGGGTTCGATCCTGGGACCTCCCAGTAAAATTAAAAAATATATATATATATGTAGAAGGCACATGGGCTGCCAGGCTTTGTGTGCCGGTGAGCCGCCAGGCCCCAGGAGCCATGCAGCATCGTAACAGGAGAAACGCAGGGGAGAGACAAGACGAGATGCTCCGAAAGTTCCGAAAGCTCCCAAAGCCAGGAACCGAGGTGGCATAGGCAGCAGAACACCTCTCTCCTATATCGGAGGTTTCCAGGATCGAATCCTGGTGAAGACTGGAGGAGGAGGATGGGAGGAGATGGCAGGAAACAAACACAGAGAATTGCCCAGCTAATGGATACAAAACAGCAAAATGGGGAAGGGGGTGTTTAATGGATAAAGTAAATAAATCTTTAAAAAAAAACAACTTCCCCTGGGAGCGGATGTAGCTTAGTGGTTGAGGTTGAGGTCCTGGGTAGAATCTCTGGTATCTCCTGAAAAAGTAATAATAATAATAAATAAAAACATGTTTGCAAAACAGTGATACACATGTGCAGGACACATACAGAAAGATCAGCACTGAACGCTGTGAGGGGAAGGGGAAGGGGAAGGGGATACAAAGGAATAAACCCAGAAAACAAGACAGGCCAGTGAAGTGCCTGCCATGAACTAAGATTAGCCCTCAGCCTGAGGGCCATGAGGGAGGACAGGACAGTCCCCAAGGCCAGCCCCGTCCCCGATGCCAGAGGCGAGCTGACCTCATAGGCCTCTCCCAGGCCATCCCCGGGGGCTTGCACACACACAGCCCCATCAGCTGGTGCTCCTCCTCAGCCCCAGAAATGGAAAAGGAAGGAAGCCCCAACCTAGAGAGGCAGTGATTGGTCCCGAGCTGGAAGCCAGGAGACTATGGAGAAGCAAGTCTGCCTTTACAAAAGACCCTGTCATTGTTTCATATGGTTTTTCTTTAAGATTCCTTGTCTATAGACACACATTCAGAAACACCTGTGAATAGATACATCTGGGATGTGCTTCAAAATCACCTAGGTGTGGGGACAGCGGAAAGTGGGGGAGGTGAGATGAAGCATGGTTGACAGCTGCTGAGTACGGGCCATGGGTACAGTGGGGTGATGGTCTCTATACTCTATTCTCTCCTTGCATGTATGTTTGACAGTTTCCATAATAAAAAGTTTTAAAAGCTCCCAGTGGGGAAGCAGCTGTGGCTCAATCAGTAGGGCTCCCATTTACCATATGGGAGGCCCCGGGTTCGGTTCCCGGGGCCTCCTGGTGAAGGCAAGCCCACCCGCACGGCGTGGTTAGCTGACCCAGCGAGCACAAGCAGCAAGGGGGGGATAAATGAATAAATTAAAAAAAAATAAAAATTAAAAAATAAATAAATAAATAAAAGCTCCCAGTGAGGAAGTTTCCCATGTGAGAAGATGGACCCTGACCAGGGACCCCACAGTCGGGCAGGGAAACACAGCCCCTGCTTACTGCGTGGCCACAGCCTCCCCGGGTCTGCTCAGCTGCCGCTGCCCCAGCAGGGAGGGTGCACGTGGCACAGAGGCACGGCCTGCCGCAGGCTGAGCGCCCGGACCTGACCGTCTCCACCGAGGCCCAAAGCTCCGGTGCTGGAACCGCGTCTAAGCAGACCTGGGATTCGGTTCCAGCCCCCGTTGCACCTGTCCAAGCACATGCTGCCCTGGGCCCCTCAGCTTAGCAGCACCTGTCTGGAAAGAGGAAACGTCCAGTGAGTCCCTGGCTACTAGTAGAGGGGTGAGGTCCCTGTTGACTCCATCCCTCCTTGACTCTGTCTCCCCATTCATGGGGTTCCCCTCCTCCTGCTGCCTGTGCCCCAACATCTGTTCAGTGGGCACTGGAGTCACCAGGCGAGTTTGCAGATTAAGTGACGCTACCTTTCCTCAGTGTCCATGCCAGGACCAGACCGGGAGGGAGCTGCTCAAGGCCACCCGGCCATGTGGTGGCAGAACCAGTTAGTCACAGGTACAGGATACCAAGGTGGCGCCCACTCACAGGCTGGTGGACGGAGTGTCCTCGTCCAGAGCCCAGGTTGGTGGTGTCCCCGAGGTCCTCCCCTCCAGTCCTCAGTTCCACTCCTGGAACAGCCAGCTTAGGGAGAGCACTAGGAACCCTACATGGGTGAGATGCAAGCCAAGGTGGGGGTAGGGGGGGTGGGGTTGCTGGGGAGAGAGGGAGGCAGAAGACTTTATGCTGCCCCCCAGGAACACAACAAGGGTCCGAGGACATCTGACTGGGAGATGCTGCCCAGCCTCAAGAGCTCTATCTATCAGGGGTCAGAAGCCTTGGCCTTGCCTGGATTCTTTTTTCACAACAATAGAAATAATGATAGTCAGCATTTGTATATATGGTTTCTACTATGTGCAAGGCAATGTTTTGTGTGCTTTATGGATATTATCTCATTTAATTCTCACAAAAATCCTAAGAGGCCAATACTATTATTGTCCCCATTTTGCAGATGGGGAAAATGCGCAGAGATGCTAAGTAACTTTCCCAAAGTCACTCAGCTTGTAAGCGGCAGTGGTAGGATTTGATCCCAGGCACTCTGCCTCAAGTCTGTGCTCTTAACCACCCCAATACACTCTCCAAGAGCACCAACCTGGCTTTTCCTGAGGTACTGCTTCTGATTTCCCATGGCTCTGGTGGTTGCTGACAGGAGGGGCCCTGCTGGAGCACAATGAGGGCAGGCCCATGGCCACGCCTGCTTCCCAGATGGAAGCCACTGGGAGTCCAGGTGATGGGGGCACCAGGCAAGGCTGCCATTGGCACCCTGTTTAGCCCAATGCAAGGATCAAGGCCTTCACCGATGGGCTGGGCAGGCAGAGCTGGCACATGGTGGGCCCTCCACCCCTCTCCCTCCTGGGAAAGCAGAGTGGAAGGTGAGTGAGTGAAAAGTGACAGTATCAGAGGCTTGGATTCACCCCAACTTCCATTTTTTGTTTGTTTGTTTGTTTAATTTAAATCATTCACAAAAAGTTAGGGGAAAGAATGTAGTTCAAGTAGTTGAGCGCCTGCTTCCCATGTACGAGGTCCTGGGTTCGATCCCCAGTACCTCCTAAAAACAAAACAAACTAAAGAAGTTAACCAAGATCAGTAACAAGTGACTTGTGTAACCTCACTGCCCTGGAGAATCTGCCCTCTAAGGAATGGGAACAATTGGGGCATCTCTTACCCCTCCCCCTGACTTGTCCCTCTGCAGAGAAGAGGTACACAGCACAGTGGTGAAGAGCATGGCCTTTGGAGGTTAGTCCTCCCACTTCCGAGCTGGGCAACCCTGGGCCACATACTAGTTAACCTCTCTGCACCTCGGCTTTCCCACCTGTAGTGTGGGGATGATAGCGTCTCCCTTACAGAGTTGTTACGAGGCTTAAATGAAATAATGTATGTAAAGTATATCCAGCCTGGTGCCAGGCACATAGTAGGTGTGCAATGTCAGTTTTTACCATCACTACTGGTATCAGGGCCAGCCCCGGCCAGCTGGGAGCTCCTTTAGGGAAGGAGCTACAGCTTAGCCATCTTTGTCTAACTCAGCATTTCCCACAGGGCTTAGCGCACAGTAGGGACTCCATTCCTTAGGTCAGTCTCCCCAGAAGCAGACTCTGAGACAAAGATTCCTGGTGAATGATTTACAAAGGAAGCATCTCCGGGGGAAACTGGAGGGGGGTTGGAGGAAGCAGGATGGAAAAGGAAGGGGCCAAGGAAGGGTGCAGTTCTAGGCAAAGTCCCCCAGAGGATGGCTTCAGCCTGGTCCCTCAAGGGACCCCACCCTCTGGGGGTCTAAGCAGAGGGTGGACTGCCAGGCACAGGGCAGCATCCTTGACTTATATGGCAGAGTCCAGGCTGGTCAGAGCCAGGAGAGCAACCCAAGCAGACAGGCCTCTCCCCTAACTGAGCAAGGGCAGGCCTGGGGCTGCCTGAGTTGGTCTTGCCAGTCCACACTATGTGTCTGGCCTGCTGCTAAGTTCATTGCATGATTCACTCATTGCATCCTCACAACAACCCTGGAGAGTAACCCAATTTAGAGATAAGGAAACTGAGTCATGGAGACAGTGAGGGGACTGCTTGAGGCCCCCTCAAAGAGTAAAGCGAAAGGTCACTTAATGTCATTAGTCATTAGGGGAATGCAAAGCAAAATCACAGGAGATACCACTTCACTAGGATGTCTAGAAAACAAATGGAAACTAACAGGTGTTGGCAAGGATGTGAGGAACTGGAACCCTCATGCACGAATGTAAAGTGGTGTAGCTGCTGTGGAAGACAGTTTGGCAGTTCCTCAACAAGTTAAACCTAGAATAACCGTATGACCCAGCCATTGCATTCCTAGATATACACTAAAAGAACCGAAAACTTGTTCAAACAAAAGCTTGTATGCCAATGTTCATAGCAGCACCATTCACAACAGCCAAAAGGTGGAAACAACCCACATGTCCATCAACTATGAGTGGATAAACAAAATGTAGTGTAGCCATACAATGGAATACTATTCAGGAAAAAAAAAGGAACTAAGTACATGCTACAACGTGGATGAACCTTGAAGACATTTTGCTGATTGAAAGAAGCCTGATAATACAGGCCACAGATTGTGTGATCCCATTTATATAGAAACAGAATGCAGATTATTGGTTGCTAGAGCCACGTGTCGCCCAGGAAGTTCTTGACTTGGGGAAAAAAGCTAAAGTAAATGAAAAGGTATTTCATCATTCTTAACTCAATGAACAGACTAAAGGGAAACTGAAATCTTAAGAACTGTCATTGGTGAAAAAGAAATTTTTCCCATTTTAAAAATACTGGAATCTAAAGTATTTTATAATATAAAAGGATACTAATTTTTCTTAAGTAGTGCCAACAGTGTTGCAAATAGAATATTTAATCATTTAATTTTGGTTTCTCTCTTATAACTAGCAGTAAAGTTGCATTTTACTCTCCAGCCCTTTCAACACCCAAGGGCCTAAAAGACTTGGTTTCAAGTGGCATTGTCTCCATATGCCAATATTTGGGGTAACACAAGGAAAAAGATGCTGCTTGTATTTTCCAACAATCAAATATAAACATTTATGCTTTGATATTTGAAAATTTTTTAATATTTATGGTTTTTTTAAAAAGAGGGTGGAATGGGGAGTGACAGCTTCATGGGTAGGCAGGCTTTCTTTTTGGGGTGATGAAAATGTTCTGGAACTAGAGAAACAATGGTTATACAACACTGTGAATGTACTAAATGCCATTTATTTGTACTCTTTAAAATGGTTAGAATGGTAAACTTTACATTATATGTATTTCACCACAATATTTTTTTTAAGTTTAAAAAGTTAAAGGTAGAGCCTATACCAGAGCTATCCTGCCAACAAGAGTCAGCCACAGTGTTTTGAGATGTTCAGGACAAACATCACAAACAGGTCTGCTGGGTGCCATTCTGACCAGAGAGTCAAGGTGTTTTTAAACATGTTTGTGCCTTGGCCTCCTAGGGATATAAAAGCTTTGGCCTTTGGCCTTGGATTCAGAAAAACCTGGGTGTAAATGCTGGTTCTACCACTGGCTGTGCGACCTTGAGCAAATCGCCATGCCTTTCTGGCCCTCGGTTTTCTCATCTGTAAATTGGGGATAATAATATGAAGATCTCCATGTTATTGGGAGAATTAAATGAGTTAATGCATGGAAAACTCCCCTAACATAGTAGAATGATTAATTTTATGTCTGTCCAGTTGTCTGGGCAAACACTAGCCGCAAAGTTGCCGTGCAGCTATTTTGCAGGCGAGGTTAGCATTCACAGTCATTGACTTTCAGTAAAGGAGGCTGCCCTCCGTAACGGGGGTGGGCCTCCTCCAATCAGCTGAAGGACCGAAGAGCAAGAGCAGGTTTCCCGAAGAAGAAATTCTGTCTCAAAACTGCAACATCCACACTTGGAATTTCCAGCCTGCCAGCCTCCCCTACAGATTTCCATGTGTCAGCCCCGACAGTCACAGATGAACCGATTCCTTAAAATATATCTCTAAATACCTCTCCAAATATACACACGTCCTGCTGGTGCATTTCTCAGGAGGGCCCTGACCGTGATGCACGTGACATCTAACAGCACAAGAAGGGCTCAGCAAGGCAGCAGGGGTTGGAGCCATGCCTCCCTCTCCTTCTTGACCCACACATGCCCTTGACATTTACTCAACCAGATTTCACCTGGACAAACACCTTCCTGGGAGGCTGTGTCCACAGGCAGGACCTGCCCAGGTCCCTTGAGAGACCCTGCACATTAATATTTGCACTTTCAAAGAGAACACTAGTTAATCCACAGAAAGCCAAAATGATAAACGAAAGTGAGGGATATCTAGATTCATCCAGGGAATATTTGGGATGGGGGAGCATTCTATGTCCCTCCAATCACACCACTTAGGCAGCTACCTACTTTGCCACCATTTCCTTACACACACGGACATTCGGACACGCACACACTTCCAAACCCCTGGCCCATGACCATGTTCTCACCTACCCGCAGGTCGATATGTCAGCACATGAATGCAATCAGTCTTTCTAGGGAAGGACTGGCTGTGCTCTGTTTCTATTTTTTGGTATCAAAATGTTCATTTATTTTAAGATGCAATACTAGAAATTTTTTTTAAATCACCCTTATGTCCTTACTTGGCAAAATAAAATGCTGGCAACCCTTGTATCAGTTCCCAAAATGACTTTTTCAAATTTTATTGGTAAATCCACAACTCCAAGGAGCACAGCTCTGCTCCCACCACTCCGATCTCCCTCTTCCACAGGGAGAGCATTGGTGGGTGGGAGGAGGGCAGTGGGCCCTGGGCCCCTCCCTGCTTCCCAGACCTCGAGTTCGGCTGAAGAAAGGACAATCCATGTTCAGGGACCACTTCTCCTCTGAACCAAATGAAGCCTCCTTTGGCATCACCTCCTGGCTCTGATTCTCTTCAAGTCTCTCCAGTGATGCCAGGTGCGTGGCTAGAGAGGCCAAGCCTCTAGTACTATAGCAGGAATGCACCCCCGAAGCCCCAGTTCAGATTCTGTCCTGTCCCAGCCTCAGGCCCACTTTTTGGGGCCTCTTCGAGGTTTTCTGCCTTCGTTCATCAGAACCCCAGCAACCCAAACGGTGAAGCAGACCCAGAGCGAGGAAGATTTTCAGGCAGCCTTGAATGGTGCTGGAGATAAACTCATAATAGTTGATTTCTCAGTCACATGGTGCGGGCTTTGCAAAATGATCAAGCCTTTCTTTCATCCCCTCTCTGAAAAGTCTAACAAGGTGGTTTCCTTGAAGTAGATGTGGGTGACTGTCAGGGTGTTGCTGCCGAGTGTGAAGTCAAGTGCCTGTCAGCATTTCAGGGACAAAAGGTGGGTGAATTCTCTGGTGCTAATAAGGAAAAGCTTGAAGCCACCATTAATGAAGTAAGCTAGTCATGTTTTCTGAAAACATAACTAGCCGTCAGCTGTTTAAAACTTGTAATTATTTTTTATTTACAAAAAGATCATATATGAATACTATATACCCAATTGCCATCTGATTATAAATGGCAATAAAATGTTAATTCTACCCTTTAAAAAAAAAAAACTTCTGTCCTGGGCTTGGAAATGAAGCGAGTGGCAAAGACGCAGGATCTACCTTGAACACTCCCACTCTGGGAGGCACCAGGCTCAACCAGCGTGCCTTAGGAAACCATCAGGAGACAGTGAGGGGAAAAGAAGGAAGAAAAACATGGATGGACAGGCAGGCAGCAAGTACAGGCTGAGGCCTGGGTTAGGGACCAGGTGCTGTGCCGGTGCTGAAGATGCAAAAGTGAGTGAGACACAGACCCCTGCCAGGAATGGCTCCCAGATGAGCAGGGGAAGAAGGGAGGTGAGGACTAATATTTATTAAAGGCTTCTTTATCTCCCATAATCATAGAGACAAGAGCCCAGCCTCATGGAACTGAAGACCAAGGTGAAAAATAGGGAAGCCCTAGAAGAAAACAAACAGAAGGTGAGATAGAGCAGAATGGGGTAGCCATCTAGAGAGGGAGGTCACAGTAGACTGTGGAGGTGACCTTGGAAATGAGGTGGGAGGAGAAGACTGTTCCAGGTAAGGAAGAGCAGGTGCAAAGGCTGGGAGGCAAGAAAGGACTTAGCATGTGCAAGGAAGAGCAGGGAGGCCAGTGTGACTAGAGCACAGTGAACAATGGGGTGAGAGGCAGGAGGCAGATCAGTCAAGGCCTTGCAACATGTGGGTAGGAATTTGGATTGTATGACAGGAGAATTATCTCCATGTAGAAGATAAGGAAACCTAGGCTCAGAGAGGTTAACTAACTTGCCCAAGGTCACACAGCTGGTGAGTAGCCAAGCTGAGATTAAACCACAGAGACTGACAGAGCTCACGTCTTTTGTTCCATTGCCCACTGGAGACATTGGGCTGGTTGTGCCACGTTGTGTGAACTGATAATGACTCATGACAACTGGTTTAATGAGAGGAACGTGGGGGCGGCCAGTTTTCCCAGGAAGGCTTCCCAGAGGAGCTAACAACTGAACTGAGCCTTTGAGGACAAGAAGGATCTTGCCACATTCAAAACAAGGAAAACAGTGTGAAGGAAGGCCAGTGGTATGGGACACATAGCCTGTTTGAGAGCTGAGAGGCAAGGGGATTGCAAAGTGTAAAAGCAATGGGAGGCAGGCATGGGGCAGGATGGGGCCAGATTATTGAGACCCTGGATACCTGCCAATGATGCCTAAAATGACACCCCAGGCAATGGGGAGCCAACTAAAGTTCTTGAGAAGCCTGAGCTGTTGTGTGCTTTAGGAAGATTACTTTGCCTGGTGGAGGAGAGAAGGGAGGAGAAAGGTGGTGTGAGCCATGGGCTGTGGAGGGAGGTGGGGGCGGGGCAGGGCCCCTCAAGCCCCAGAGGGAACCAGCACTGGCAGGTGCCCCCTGGACAGGGCATTTCTATCACATATAACCTCCACAGCATGGCTGGTGGGTATTTGGACAACAGAGGAGCTCAGGCAGGAGTTGGGAAGCATTTTCAGGGACTCCAAGAATAGGGTGCCCCTGGCCACTAAGCTAGCATCCCCCGGCCCACCTTGCTTCCCTCCCCCGCAACCCTCAGCCCTGGCCAGAGTCCTTCCCCAGCCAACAGCAGCAGGCCCTGCGGCCAGTGCCTTCATCAGCCCAGGGCACACTGCTTCCCTCGAGGGGAATTTCTGTTCATGCCCCACGGCCCCAGGCCTACTGCCTTCCCTCAGAGTGTCAGCTTCACAGAAGGGTTCGATGACGCTCAAATACTAAGAGAAGCCAGCACCTAACACAGTCCTCACTCCAAGAGAAGCCCTGTTCCAGATGCTTTATTTTCACTCATTTCATCCTCACAACATCCCTACAAAGTAGGTACTATTGTGTGCCAAGGAGGGGAAACTGAGGCACAAAAGACTTGTCCAAGGGATTTGAATCCTGGCAGTCTGTTGCCAGGGTCTGTGCTTACAGACTCTCCTCTGTGCTGTCTTACGTCAGTCACTGCTCTCTATGGACTTTGAGGATCTCCACCCCCTCTCTCTCCTCTCTCACCTTTGTTTTCATGATGTGCCTGCCAGATGCTCCATGTGCTGTCGGTAGTGAGGGCTGTGTGTGGGGAGCTAGAACCTGGGCCTCAGCGTCTGCTCCCTCAGGAACCACCTGCCTGCCTGCAATGGCAGGAGGTAAGGCGCTCGCCCTGGCCTCAGACAGCCCCTCTGGAGAGGCACGGCAAGCCTGACTGCACCCCACCCTCCGCTGCACCAGAGCAGGGCCCACCGGGACCTGGACCCCCAGCCCCAACGGCCAGGCCCACTGTAGACTTGTAGTGGCCCCCACCCAATTGCAGCCAGCCCTCACCCCTCACCCCTCACCCCTCACCTCAGGGCCACTCCGCATCCTCTCTGCACCAGGGGCCCAGCCCAGGATGTCCTGGTGCCAAGGTCACGCTCCAGCTCCAGGACCGGGGAGCTGGGAGCCCCCGCGCCCACTAGATGGCGCAATGTGCGCAGAAATGTGGGTTAGCCTGCTCAGCTTCCCCTCCCGCCTGCAGGGGGACTAAGTTTTCACCTCACTTTTATCCCCATTTCTCACCCTTAGGCAATAGTTTGTATGTGTTCTTGCAAATCAAGTATTCTTTCAAGTGCATGTATTTTCTATTTTCATGTTTAGTGCATGATACAGGTCTTACTTTGTTCACCCTGCTAGGGGCACATTGAGTCCCTGGTGGCACCGTCCACATTTATTTACCCATCCTGTGGATGACGGGTACGCAGGTCCCCTTCACCCCCTCAACAAATCTGCCATGAGTGTCCTTGCACCTGGCCTCCATGGCCCTGCCTAAGAACACAGGGCGCGGAATTGCTGGGCCATAGGGCATGCTATGGCCGAGTTTGGCCCAGTGCTCGATTCTTGCAGGGCTCCTGAGGGAAAGACTCCCCGGCCTCCCTGGACTGGGCAGGGAGTTGACTGGCCCAAGTCCTTGCTGTTTGGGCCTTAGGGGAGATAGATTGCTGCTGGCCAGCAGCCTCTGTTAAGAGCATCTGGCAAACACAAGCTCTTAGGGTCCTGCTGTCTCCCTGCGGCTGATCCCACATCCCCACTAAGACCCACCAGCCCATTAAAAAAAAACCCGCAGGGAGCTCTCTGATTCCAAAGCCCATTCTGTCCCCCCACTACACCCCTGCCCACACACACAACACACTAATTTTTTGCATCACCCAAAGTTCTCTTTCTCAGTCCATTACTTCAGTGTGATTAGCTCTGCACTTCCTAGCTGTGTGTCTGTGGGCAAGTTATTTAGCCTCTGCAAGCATCCTTGTCTGTAATATGGAAATTAATAATATCATTCCTAATAGTAGGCACACAGGTATACTCTCTCCCAGGCCTCCGCACATAGCCCTCTCTTCAATTCACTGCCACCCTGCTTCCCTGCCTCCAGCTTCCACACAAACTAAAGTAGCTCAAGCTCCTCCTCCTCCCCCAGGAAGTCATCTCTGATTGAGCCCGATAGTGTCCCAAAGCCCTTAACTCAACTGCCACCTAGTAAGAGCTCAAAAAATATTGACTGAAATTTGAAATAATAATGGCTTGATTTGTTGAGCACCTACCATGTGCTAGGAAGTTCTTTATCCTACTTCATCCTCACAAGAACCCTGGAAGGCAGACAGTATCATTCCCATCTCACAGATGAGGAAGCTGAGGCTCAGAGAATTAAAGTGACTTGTCCAAGGTCACTGGCAGGTAATTGTCAAGGTCAAGACTGGAATGCAGGCTTGCCTGACACAAAGGCTTTCCCCTACCCCATGCCCCCTCCTTCAGAATCCCTTTCTCCTTCCCTCCTTCCCCCAAATACCCAGTGTGGGTGCTGCATTTTAAAATTAGTCCTAAGTACACAAACAATACAGGGATACTTTCTCCTTATAAAAAATTAAAGCACTAGAGCTAGACCCGTGTCCCCTTTGACTAGGACTCTCTACTCTCCCCACAAAGAACCCACAAATTAGCAGTGTCTTGGATATTGTTCCATTCCATTTTCTGTGCATTTACATATATACTTCTAAATCTGTAGAAAAGAAGTATTATTGCTTTTGTTTCATTTTACATAAATGGTGTGTGTGTATATTTGCTCTTCAACATGTTGTTGCCACTCATCGATACGTCTCAGAGACCTATAACCATTTATATCTACACTATCCTTTCTGGGAACTGTTGTGTGACAGTCCTTGGCATGGCGTGGGGCTTTGCTTATTTTACCAGTCCCCTCTGGAAACAGCCTGGCTGCTGCCCAGAGGCAGAAATGAAAAATTTACCTTGTAAATCATCTTTGGGAGAAACTACTAATTCACAATAGATCCTTTTCTGCCAACAGTGAGGCATCTCTGTCTTTTGAAAGGCCAGTTAGCTGTGAAGTTGCTTCCTGAGGGTTCATACCATGAGGTTAATTTTGAAAAACTGGAGATGAAAACCAACCAGAAAAAGCCCTTCATTTTACAGGCATGGAGAGGAAACATAGACATGTGATCTGTTTTTTAAAATTCTTGTTTGAATAAATTGAGATGTGTGTAAAGCAAAAAAAAAAAAAAAAAACAACAAAAAAGGGGGGGGGCTGGAATGAATACATGTGTACAGACCTTCTTGTGCCTCTGGTACGTGCCCTGGGAAGGACATCTGTCACACTGCTAATGACACCTCTCACGGAGGTCCTCAACCTAGGAGCCACCGGACATTTCAGGGGGCTTCGAACCCCTGAAATTGTATGCAAAATTACCTGTGCATGCCTGTGTGTGTATGAACTGTTCTGGGGGCAACTCCAACCAGGTTTGAGGCTCTCAAAGGCCCCCCAAAAAGCTAAGAAGTACTGACCTTTTCTAACTTCTGTGTCTTTACGTTCTGGGTGGCACCATGTTGCGGAGTCAAAAGGACGATCTGGGCAGCAGAAAGCCCCCTCTCTCCCAGCGGTCTTCCAACCAGGATCATCCAGCGCTGAAAGAAAGGACTTCAGACGCCAGACTCAGGCACAAATCCTGGCTCCAAACCCCGCCATACGGGGCAACTTTGGGCAACTCATAAGCACCCTGAGCCTCAGTTTCCACATTGCCAAAGGTGGCAAACAGTACCCACATCATAGGGTTCTTGTGAAGATGAGATAAAATCACTTGCATCAAGCACTGTAAGTCCTGCCACTTGGCGCTGCCCTTGGCCTCCTTCACCCCAGGCCAAGCTCTCCAGGCAACCAGGACCTTCTGAAGAGCAGGGGCCCCATCTAACCCAGAGTCAGCAACCCCCCTGGACTCTGGAACTCAATCTGCCATGCACAAATTAGGAACAATTATGCTGCTAGCAGAATCCTCGCCCAGCCTTCTTTGGGTCTGCTCAGGGCCAGCTCTGACAGAGGTAGTGTGTGTGTGAGTAGGACCGTGTGTGTATGTGTGTGTGTGAGTGCATATATCAGTGTGTGTGCATATATGTGTGCTTGTGTGTGTGTGTAAAAATTTGTGTTGGCAGAGGCAGAAACCAAAACTGGAGGCCAGAGTTTCCCAAAAGGCAGGAGCTCCGGCCCCTTCCCTCGAGGAGTCTCCAGGCAAACGGAAGAAATATGTGATCACCTAGGATGTGTCAAACGCTGCTCCTGCCCATGAAGAACGCACAGGGAGATGAAAACAAGTCAGTTTGGTCAAGCAATATCCACAGGTGCCAGATATTGTACTAAGTGCTGGAGATACAAAAAGACTTGTTCCTTGCCCTCCAAAGTCAGATATGGCAAGTTCTCAGGAGTCAGATGTGTAATCCAATAGGTACAACCCTGTGCATGGCAACACAGAGTGCACAGAGGAGGGCAGAGTTAGCCCTCTCCTTAGCGAAGAGAGGGGGACACTTCCCCTACACCTGCCCTGCAAGCCCTGGCCCAGCAGGCCCCAGCCGCCTTCTCTCTTTCCTCACCCCACGTGGCACTGAGCCCTGCAGGAGAGAACCCTCAGCCACACAGGTGGGGAATCGCAGGGGTCCAGGGGCCTCAGACACTGACAACCCTTTCTCCATCCTCTGTCCTCTATCTCTGGGCAGCTGATTCCCACCTTTCCCACCCTCCCCTCACTCTTGACAGCCTCCCTCTCCCAAGGCTTTTGAAGTGAACAACTTCAAGGTCCTGCCCCACTCCCCCTCCACACAAGCTTACCTTGCTGAGCACGCAGCCTGCCCACTGGGCTCAGGGGATGAGGTGCCCTTTGGTTTGCTCGGGTCCCCTGCTTCCAGGAGCCCCCACTCCCTAGCCCCCACTGCACCAGCTTTCCCTCCACAGTGAGCGCAGTGGGGCAGCATGCCACGTGGTTAAGCACCCCAGCTCTGCCATGTCCTCACCCTGTGACCTAAGACAAGTTACTCCACCTCTCTGGACTTCCGTTCATACATCTGCAGCACAGGGCAAAACCGGTAATACTTACAGACCGTGTCTCCTAAGGCTGTTGGGAAGATAAATGACATTGGGCAGCAAAAATGCTTAGAGCCACACCTGGCAGGTAGTGAACATTGACTACACACTACCACTGGTGGTGTAACTCCTTGGCAGCACCCACAATATCTGAATGGGCACAGAGGTACCATGAGATGATCATTAGGTGATCAGGAATACAGAGCCTCATGATGGTTTACTTTCCCCATCAAATCCTCCTTCAGTGAGCCTGAGCCCAAGTCAGAGGAGCCGCTGGAATACCGACCCTCCTGGGGTCCCCCACCCCACTGGGGTGCTGGCTCTCTGTCAGGCAGTTTTGTTCCACTTTCCTCCTGGAGCACCCAGTTCCTTGGGTCTGGGCATCACCAGAGGGACTTCAGAGAGAAACACATACCGAGGGGTCTTCTCTTGCAATATTGGCCACCTCTTAGCACTGATTATGCTAACATCTTCTTACCAGACACCCCCTTGCAGCAAGGGGGAATGCCCATCCATCTACGAAATGCTACTCAGGTCTCTCCCATCCTAAAAACCCCTCCAGCCACAGCCCATCTCTTGCCTTTCCTTCTCGGCCAAGCTTCTTGTAGACCTCCGCACTCGGGGTGACCACCCCCTTCCTCCCAGCTCTCCACCGGTGACAGCCATGGGGTCGTGTCAGACCTTGTTCCTAAGGGCCTCTTGGCCACATTTGACCAGCCTGACCACTTCCTCCCTGAAACTCAACCCCTGGCCTCCAGGACACCACTTCCCCAATTCTCCTCCCTCCTCCATCTCCTTGCCAGCTTTCCCCTCCTCCACCGCCTCTTAAGCCTCGGTGTTCTCCAAGACTCTGCTTAATGCGCCTCTCTCCCACTATCCTTAGGCAACCTTGTGATGGGAAGTGCCACTTAGGTCCTGATGCCTCTGAAGTCTCTATGTTCTCTCCCCTGACCTCCTGTTCAGTGTATCTCACTGTCCCCAAAGCATTGCAACTCAACTACCAGAAAGAAACTCCCATCCTCTCCTCCCAGGATCCTGACTCCCAAGGGGTCCCACCCAGCCCCCCATGCCAGGAGACCTGGAAAGCACCCTCACCTCCCCCCAACCCCCAAGCATTACCCAAGTCCTTCCCAGTCTGCCTTTGTGGAGGCTTAACAATTGGAAGGCCCAGTAGGTTTAAGATTCCAGTTACAGGGGTGCATTTTATTTCAAGGCTAAGGCACAGAGAAGGGGCAGGCTCCTGAGTGCCAAGGCAGGGCCAGGAGCAGCACAGGGCAGCCAAGGGCAGCAGGCCCCAGCCCTAGGGCACACAGCAGCAGGACCAAGCCTCTCCATAAGCCCCAGAGCCGTCTGCCCAGCCCAGGACTCAGCCCAGGCCTCCCCTGAGAGCAGGCTAAGGGCCCCTGCACAGTCTGCAAGCCCCGGGAGAGGTTGCCACATGCTCACTCCCCATCCCCAACTCTCCTTCGCTGGAGACAGTTACTCTTAATTCAACGTTCATACTTCAATCATCTACTCCAAAATAACTCGATAGTGCTTCTAGAATTTCCTGGACCCCTGCCCTAACTCCCAGCATGACTCTTCTGTGTGGAGCTTCCTCAACCTGGTAAGTACCTATTTTTCCCCAAAATTGCTTGCTTCCCACCTCCACACCCTGCTATCATGCTCTTATTATCTCTTGAACATCTGCCTTCTGGCTAGCCCGACACTATGCTCTTCAAGCCAGGAAAATCTTGTACATCTGGGATGAGCAGCCACTGGTCATTTAAAGCAGGGCAGTGACGGGGCCCCTTAGTGCAGCACCCACAGTATTCCTGACTGGCCTCTGCCCGCCCCCTCCCCATACTGCCACCACTCTGCAACCTCTCTTCAAAGGCTAGCCTCCAGGAAGCCCAAACTGCTGGGAGGTTCCAGTATATCCCACTCGGTGTCACACCTCTGGGTTTGGCTAGGATAGAAGGGCATTTCTACTTTAGACTGTCCCCTGACTAACTCTTAGGAATCTTTCAGCTTGCAGGCTCTGGCTATCTCCCCCAGGAAGTCCTTGACTCTCCCAGGCTACTGCTCCCCAGCACACAAGCATCCTAGCACTTGTCACGGCAGGATGAAACTGCTCGTGGTTCTGTCACCCTCCCAAGAGCTGCTCCAGGGCAGGCACCCATTTTGGTTATCTGGCCACATGCAGCAAATGCTTGCACCGGTCAGCATCCCAGCAGGCAAGAGGAGGGCAACTCCAAATAGGATAATTTGAGGAGGGTTTAATAAAGGGACTGTTTATCAAGGTGTGGGCCAGTGTAGGGAAATGTCAAGGGGTGCTGCAGTACCTTGGGGCCAAGGACACTGGAAGGAGGGTGTGGAGAGCAAGCTGCCTCAAGAGGAGCTGTGACATTCACCGGAGGGATGTGGCCACACCTGCAGGGAGAAAGCAGGGTGTGGGTGGGTGTGGGTGGATGGGTGTGTGTGTATGGTGGGAGGGGATGACAAATACCCAAGCCTCCCTTTTCCTTCAGTCCTCCAAGCTCCAGTTGGTGCCTCCCACTGGCCAAGGCCAACTGGAAGCATCCATACAAGTCAGCCTCCCAGGACACATGGCAGGGCAGAAAAGGGCAAGAGTGACCTGAGGGGCAAACTGAGATGTCCCACTCAGAGCTCAATTATAGTTGAAGAGAGTCAGCTGATGAGATGCCTGAGCAGGGTTACACAGGGTGTCTGGCCACTGTTCCAGGGAAAAAAGGGCATTCCAAGCCAAAGATGCACACAGGCACACCTGTGGGCTCAGCATGGCTCCTGCTGGGCATAAGGGCAGCAGCAGAGCAGACATGGCTGGGACAGAGGGAACTCGAGGTCTCTGAGCAGGACAACACCCAACTTTCATGCTAAAGGGAAGCTCATGATGGACTTCCTTGGCCTGGGTTTTCCAGGAGAGGAGGAATTGGGTTTGGAGAAGCAGGGAGGTAGCCTTTTGCTAGGAGTGGGGAGGGCCTACACTTCATCTGAAAACTCACTCAGCAAACACTGAGAACCTACTCAGCACTGGGTGTTGAGAACTCCATGGTGAGCTGAGACAAGGCTCCAGCCCCAAGGAGTTCAGTCAGCCAGGTGCACAGGTAGAAGGCAGAGGCCCTTTCCTTGGCCAGAGAAGATGCCCAAGTTGCAGAGTAACTGCAGCTAAATAAGTGCAGACTTCTAGCAGGAAGCACCGCCCTCAGCTTGAACTGGAAGCAACTGCAAGTTTCTGCCGTGGTCATCCAACTGAGATTTCCGGAAGATGATCTTAATAGCTGAGGGAGGGCACATTGCCAAGAAATATTTCCACAATAGGTCAGTGCAGCAAACAGAGCAGGCACTGCGAGGTCACACGGTCCTGATTGCAAATCCCTGCCTGCCACTTGACTACAAGTCCCTTAACTGTTCTCAGCCTCTGTCTTCTCACTCATTAATCAGGGATAACAATAATTGCAGTGTCATTGTGAGGACTAAATGGAACAAAATATGCAAAGTGCCTGGCCCAAAACTGGGATAGAGTAAGCCTTCAACGAATAAGTTTCTCTTCTCTGTTCCTTATACCACGTGGTACAGACCCTACCTCCGAGAGCTGCCTCGGGTGGGCAGCTGGGCCATCACAGTAACTCAGCAGTGTGCCAGGACAGGGTTTGGCCTGGGATGGTGGAGGAGCAGATCTGCCAAGTTCCAGAAGGAGGAGTAATATACTGCTTCCTCTATAGGAGAACTGGAAAGGGAAAAGCAAGACAAACCCAAAAGTGACTATAAAAGTGATTTTGTAAGGTAGGAAGGCTGCTGTTGCCACTGCTAGGACAGTCACGGAGAATGAGAGGAGCAGGAAACCAAAACTCTGAGAAAAGTGAGGCACCAAGGTGACTCCATGTGAGCAAGCAGCTGACCCACAGCTAAAGCTCAGAGCTCTCGCTGGATGTTCTATTGTGGACCAAGTCCCTCCATCCTCAGCCCTCTGATGGCCTTGATTCTTGGTCTATTTCTCAACCTTTTGTAACTCTGCACCCTTTCAAAATTCTCACTGCTCCAGCATTTGCTGCTCAAATCAGGATGATGGGCAGATAAACAGTGGTCAGCTGCAGGGCTTCAGGAATTCCCACACAGGCTTTGCTCCTATAAATCTACATGATTACTTATGAGCCAAAACTTCACCGTAACTCCCAAGGCTCTGTCTCATTTCCACACAACAGGTCCCACCTAGTCTCACCCCAGCACTGTGAACGTTCGGCTGGATCATTCTTTGCTGTGGGGGGTCTGCCCTGTGTATTGTGGGCCAGTGGGCAGTATCCCCGGCCTCCACCCACTGGATGTCAGTGGTAAACCCAGTAGTGACACTCAAAAATGTCTCCAGACATTGCCCAATGGCCCCAGTTGAGAACCACTGCCTTATCCTTTGCAGACTTTGGTGAAGAATTAAAAAATGCAACTTTAGTCCATTATTAAACTGGTTTATTTTACATCATTCTAGATGGGGAAGGTGGGAGGAACAGGTGGAGAAATGTGGTAAAGCTTTATCAACAAGAAGCAAAGCAACTGCCGGGGCAACTAAAAGACACTGAAGCACATTCACGGTGACACTTTAACTTTTTCCATCATATGCACCTCTTTTTCTTTCTTTTCTAATCTTACTCCCTTTCTTTCTCCCGCCCAAGCCTGAGGACTGCTGATAGCTTCCAAGGACATCACTTAAGCCCACGAAATTTAGCCAAGGATTGGGCTGCTTACATTTTACACTATCCCATCCATTCATCTACTAAACACTCACCCCAGCCTGACAGGATTGCCTCCCTCTGCACCCCTATGAAACAATGGTCACATATGCCACCTTTTGACTATCTTTTCTATTGTTGCCTTGAAGATATTAATGTTTTTGAGTGATTGAAAGCAAGTTTAGAATAGGAGGCAGTATTTTATATTTGAAAATAAAAGAAACCAAGGGCCCCACATTCCAGTTAAGGATGCCTTTTTCATGACCAGCTTCACTGGGTTATCAGTATAGACTTGGCATGAGAAGTCTAGAGCCTGTATATGAGCAGGAAACACTGGGCATCGGCCAGCGTGGGTGAAGTCCATTGGATCAGGATCCACACAGTCATGCAACCCTGTCCACCACAGTTCCTTGTAAATGCTCCATAAATGTCTTAGGTTTTCTAACTGTATACTAGACATGTATACACAGACTCAAAAATTTAACCTTTGAGCTTTCAGTATTTTTTGTGCACCTACAGCTGTGAAGCACCCTGCTCCGGACCTCATGGAGCTTGCACAATTACAAATTGGTGGGGTAAGTGCTTAGGGGCCCACAGAGTAATAAAGAACACAGGGCCCAATTCCACTGCTTACTCGCTCAGTTTTCTGTCTTTATAATGGGAACATAAGCCACTGAGCCCTAGAGTCCCAGAAGTTCAAGGCTGGAAGAAACCTTAGCAGTAGGCACCAAGGAAGATCACAAAGGTGAAAGCAGTCTGCAAAGTGAAACCATTGTGCTCTGCCAGTGGTAGCAGTCAGAAATCACGCAAACCCAGATGAGGACGCACCCCAGGAGAAGGAAGAGGGAGTGGTGAGGGGGGCGCTGAATCTCTTGGACCCAGTGGGGGGATGGAATGGTCAGAGCGGCTTCACAGGCCACAGTATCACGAGCGTCCTGTCCCATTGCCACCATGACCAACCACCCAGTCACCACCCCTTGGGGATCTTGCACTCATCAGGAGCTGAGATTCTCCAGGCTCAACACAAGCAATGCTGCTTCCTATCCCTACAGGTTGAACGGGTATGTCCTCATCCCAAAGTATTTTTCAGAAAGCTCACCATATTTTTTAACTCAGTGGTAAGAGAAGTGCTCAGTGAGGTTGCAGTATGCAGTGAAAAGAACTGGACTGGGAATCAGAACACCTGAGTTCTTGTCCTGAATCTGCTACTACTGTCATCTACGAAATTCAGGAGGGAGCGGGTTTCAGCCCCCAAGTCTACATACTCATAGGGAAAGGGGGAGTTTAAGTTCACCACCAACTTGAATAGAGGGAATTTACTAATTCAGCATTTACTGCATACCTACTATGTAATAGACGTTAGGAACACAAAATTAAAAGAAATAATGTAGCCACATTCCTAAACTGGAAGAAGGGAAGAATACAAGCCAAGCCCAGGACAGAGGAGAGGGAAGGGAGATGAGAAAGGTGCAGTCAAAGCTAGAGCGTGGCCAGGAGCAAAGTGGACTCAGGTTCTTCCAGCTCCTGCTATTTGAACAGGATAGCCGATGCCCAGTGTTTCCTGCTCATATACAGGCTCTAGACTTCTCATGCCAAGTCTATACTGATAACCCAGTGTAGCTGGTCATGAAAAAGGCATCCTTAACTGGAATGTGGGGCCCTTGGTTTCTTTTATTTCCAAATATAAAATACTGCCTCCTATTCTAAACTTGCTTTCAATCACTCAAAAACATGTTCAGTTCCCCTCAGCCAGTGCACAGCCACAGGCTCAGAGGACCCAGCCTGGGGAATGGCCAGCAGGAACCCACTTCAAACACAGGCTTGGTTTTATTATCAGAAATTTTTTAAAAGGCAAAAACTTCTTCTTATTGTTTTTATCCCTAACATTATTTTGAAAATGTCAAACCTAAAAGAAAAGTTGAAAGAATACAATCACCATATACCCCTCATTTAGAATTATCAATTGATAATATTTGACAGATGTCATGACAGTTCATCCCTAAATACTTCAGCAGCAGTCTTTTTGAAAACACAAATACTTGATCTTATAGTAAAGAAAATTGGTAAGGGGGGCAGATGTGGCTCAAATGGTTGGGCGTCCGTCTGCCATATGGAGGGACCTGGGTTTGATCCCCGGGACCTCCTGGTAAAATAAAATATATATATATAGAAGGCGCATGGGCTGCCAGGCTCTGTGTGCCGGTGAGCCGCCAGGCCCCGGGAGCCATGCAGCAAGATGCTGACGTAACAGGAGAGAGACGCAGGGGAGAGACAAGACGAGATGCTCCGAAAGCTCTGAAAGCCAGGAACCGAGGTGGCGCAGGTGGCAGAACACCTCTCTCCTACATCGGAGGTCTCCAGGATAGAATCCTGGTAAAGACTTGAAGAGGAGGATGAGAAGAGATGGCAGGAAACAGACACAGAGAATTGCCCAGCGAATGGGCACAAAACAGCAAATGGGGAAGGGGGGGTTTAAAATGGATAAAGTAAATAAATGAATCTTTAAAAAAAAAAAAAAAAAATTGTTTAAAATATAAAAAGAAAAAAAAAGAAAATTGGTAAGACTAAAATTAATTTTTACATGTAACAAAAAATATATATATATACACATACACAAACTATCTCTCAGCAAGCAGTTACTACCAAAAACAAAATAATTTCAAAGGGAAGTCTATGGGACAGGGTACCTGCCACCAAGGCTGTTCGCAATAAATGGAGAGGGCTGTGAGTGCTCGCTGGCTGCTCTCACACTGCAACCTGCCCGCATCCTTCACCTCTGACCCCAGTACTAACCCATCTTCTCTTTGTCCTCATCCTCAGGTAGAACCACCATCAAGATGGAGATTTTCATAAAAACCCTAAAAGGAAAGACCATCCCTCTCGAGGCTGAACCCTTGGATACAATAGAAAATGTGAAAGACAAGATCTGGAATAAGGAAGGAATTCCTCCTGCCCAGCAGAGACTGATCTTTGTCAGCAAGTACCTGGACAATGGACGTGCCTTGCCTGGCTACAACATTCAAAAGAAGTCCGGATGTAGCTCAAGCAATTGAACGCCTGCTTCCCATGTAGAAGGTCCTGTGTTCAATACCCGGTACCTCCTAAAAACAAACAAAAAGACCAACTTTCACTGGGGAGTGGATGTAGCCCAGTGGCTGAGCACCTACTTTCCATGTACGAGGTCCTAGGTTCAATCCCCAGTACCTCCTAAATTAAAAAAAAAAAAAAAGGAGTCCACTCTTAATCTTGTGTTGAGACTTCGTGGTGGTGCTAAGGATAGGAAGAAGCCTTACATTACTCCCACAAAGAATGAGCATAAGGGAAAGAAGTCTAAGTATAGATGAGAAGGACATTAGTGGCCTTTGTGGGGAGTGCCCTTCTGATGAATGTGGCTCTGGGTTTTTATGGTCAGGCACTTTGACAGACATTACTGCGGCAAGTGTCATCTGACTTACTGCTTCAACAAACCAGAAGACAAGTAATTGTACATGGGTTAGTAAAAGATACAAACTAAAAAAAAAAACTAAAAAATAAACAGAGAACTATATAACTAATTCTCAGTTATCTGTAGGTTGTGAGGACCCAGCCTGGAAATACAAAATCAACAGACAATCTTAAAACCTCACTTCAAACAACAGTTTCATTCTTCTTCACCAGCAAACCTGATGGGTTTGCTGGCAGCAAACAGATGAGTTCATGCAGTTGGTTGAGGACACAGTGTCTGGGCGGTAAGTGGACAAACGGCAGCTCCGTTTCCTCCCATGTGTGCTGCCTCCTTGCGGGCATCAGCCATGGCCAGCCAGGCAGAGCCCTGGGTCAGCTTGTAGGACACGGCAACACCAGCCCACCCCCAGCCTGGAACACCCCCTGGAGGCTGGGCCAGCTCCAGGGAGAGAAGGTCTTTCTCCCTCCTCTTCGCAGAGTGGGGAGCAGAGAGGATGGCCCCGAGGCAGTGAACAGACCACAACCTGGATCATCACCCCCGCTGGCCAAGAGGTGGTTCCATTAGGCATGTAAACCTTTGGCCTAAAATCAGTTACCAGCCAAGGTTTCATAATATCCAAGGGCATCCAATTATTCAAGCGCTCTTGTGAAATTCTCAAAATAAATTTAAATTCACCTTCATTAAAAAAAAAAAAAAAAGACTGCTTGTAGTGTGTTTGATGAGACAGGCTGTCACAGTACCAAACAAATGACAACAGCTTATCACTGTTCTTAAATCTAGCTGGGAAATACTAGCTTTAAAAAATCAAATAACTGCCTTGATGCAGAAAGTTGAGAAGCAAACCCATCACCACTTTCAGCCCAGGAAGTCCAAATGATTGAGAAAATTTCTAATATTTAGTAAAAAAACGGAAAGTGGTCAAAATTCTGAGGAGAACTGAATTGTGATCAATAACCACCTTCCAGATGGGAAGGAATGAAAAAAATCCCACAACCTTTTTTTTGAAGATTGGATTACAAAATTAGGGGAAGGAAAGAAATGCAGCTGCCAGGACAGATTTGAATTTCATTTAAGCACTTGATTCCAGTATCGTGCAATTTTTGTCAAAAACAAGAGTTCTCAGCAGCTGAGAAAGAAAATGAGAGAACCTAAGATGCCAAGAAAGGCAATGAGAGACCAAGCAATGAAGCTAAGGAGGCTGCGCACAAGTCAGGCCACAGCATGGAGCAGCTGCAGGGCTTCAGCCTGCACGGTGGGACCAGATGAGTCATCCAAGCCCAGCTTGGGCCCTTGCTCTCCCTGGGCCAACATTCTCACTCTTCTCGCACTCTCTCAGGTGAATTTCACTTTAGCACGGGCTCCCCTGTTGCCAGTAGCTGGCCGCCCTCAATAAAGCAAAGCTGGGCTTGAGTGTTTCAGGAGGGACCTGGCCATCATGCAGGAAGCACCCAGCCACCCGCAGGAAGGGGTTGGCCTGTTTTTCCAGGAATGCCGATGGCGACAGGATGATCTCCACACATTCTTTGGCCAGGTCCCCATCTGCAGCCAAAGGCACACCAGGTGTCTGGGTAAGGGCTATTATCAGTGGTCACACCTTGTGATGCCAGGTGGGCCTCCTTCGTACTAGGCCCTCAGGTGCTGAGCTCCCCAGCAACCTGGAGAGGTTGTGGCTTGCCCAAAGTCACACAACTAGTTAGGAGCAGGTTATGACTGGACTCCAGGTCTCCCAACCACTGATGTAGACCTCTTTCCACTACATTTCTTCAGCAGTGTTCTAGCAGAAGGAGTCAGACCATGGGTGCAACTGAACATTTCAGCAAAGCCACTGCAAAGAAATCTTTGAACCTGGAGAGATGAGCCTCTTTGACCTGTAAGAGACAGCTTCTTAAGGGCACAGAAAGGAAAAAAAAAACAAAAGCCAAGTTTATACTCAAAGGGAAACATAATCTGCGATTATAAATATTTCATGGGCAAAGAAAGCTGTACTGGCTGAGAGACTGGGTGTGGAGAGTGGACAGCAAATTAGATCCCACTTTGCAAAGTGATAGGGCAGCTGGAAAAAAGCAAAGCTGAAGCTATTCTGGGCTGTGTGCTGTGAGGGCCTGCGTCACAGATGGGGAGTGGCCCTGACCACCAGCTCTGTTGAAATCACAGCCTTCCGGTGACCACCGGAACACCTTGTACAGAACACCTTGGGGGGGGAGGTATCTAAGTCCACGGAGGACCAAAGCAAGGGATGGTGAGGACAGAGAGGAGAGTCACCTGAAGGACTCTGGTAAAGCTCAACAGCAGGGAGGCAGTGAAGGGATGCAGCAGAGCACCCTGTAGGCATGTGAGGGGATGAAAACACTTTCTGCTGACCAAGGGCAGAGGAAGAAGTGAGCCTGACCCCAGAAAGCAAGTGATCCAAGAAGCAAAGCAAAGGCCCAACCCCTGAGTAGGCAGTGCCAGGCTGAGAACAACAATTCCACCTTCCTGTTACCTCAGGACAGGGGTCTCTCTCTTGGCAACCTTCTGGGAAACAGTGCAGAAAACAGAAATTAAGAGCCTGCTGAGTATCAGCTGCTGCAGTGGAGAGAAACACTCACTAGGGCAGGGGCTCTTAACCTTTTTTATTTCACAGACCCCTTTGCCAGTCAGGTGAAAACCACTGACCCCTTACCAAGTCTAAGCTGTGGATTACTTCATAAATATATCATTCCTGCACCAACCCGTCCAGAAGAATAACGTTTTTTTGAATTTCAATTCAAGCTCACAGACTCCTGGTGAAGAACCCCTGGACTAGGCAGTGAGGTAGGGCCTGGTTTTAGTATGATTCCTCCTCTCTGGCCACATTCAACCACTGCAGCAGACAATCAGCCACAGATTCTCCTGGTCCTTCCAGAGGGCCAAATGGAGAGAGAAATTAGATCCTAAAATACCCAGATACCTTGAGTCTAGCTTAGTCAACTAAGGAGCTCTGGGGACCGGAGCACTCATGTGGGAAGGCATAAAACCAAGACCCTCCTCTTCCTTGCAGTTAAGGCTTAGGGGGGCAGCAGGTTCCAAGGGGTACTGAGTTCAGGGAAAATCAGAAAGTCACCCTCAAGGACCCAGCTGATTAGAATCAACTCAAGGAGCAGAGGACTCATCTACTACAAAAAATAAGACCTGATAATGTTCTGGGAAGACCCCTGAATTGGAAGTCACAGGCTTTTGAGACCAGGTTTATGACTAATAAGCTGAAGGACCCTGAGAAATCAAGTTACCTCTAAAATCCAGTGTCCTCATCTAAAACATGGGACCAGTGCTGGCCAAACCTGAGGTCTGTGACGAACAACAAGAATGCACATATTTATGAATGCTTTTAAAAGGTACTGTGTTTATCAATTGCAGTGAATGTGCCACATTAATGAAGGATGTTTATGTGGGAGGTTGTGGGAGGTGTGGGGAGTGGGGCATATGGGAATCCCTATATTTTTTGTGTAACATTTATGTAATCTAAGTATCTTTAAAAAAAAAAAAAAGGTACTAAGTGCTATTCCAATTTAGATACTATTTATACCCATCTCTTGGATGTTCAAAGACACCTCCATTCTGCTTGGCCCCGTCTCTTTCCCATCCTCACCCAGCTCAGTGTTCAACATGACCAAACATCCAGGCATGGAAGCCAGAAACCTAGGACACATCCCTGGTCCTTCCCCACCGTATTAACCCATGACCAAGTCCAGACAACTTCCTACAGGGTCTACTCCCCTCCATCACCATCATCCTACCATCATCTTGCCTACTCTCATCTACCTGGCCTCCCCCAAGCTCCTCCCCATGATTAAAGCAAATCTAATCATGCCTTCCAACAACCCCACTTGTTAAATACCCTACAACAGTATCCCAGTACCCTCAGGATAAAGAAAAACTTCCTTCGTGGGGCTGCCGTGGCCCTGTATGTTTGAGCCCCTGCTTCACTTTCCAGCTTCATCCTACACCATGTTCCCTCTTGTTCTCCCTGCTATAGCCACACTGGCTTTTTCTTTCAGTCCCTGGCACTTATCCCATTGCTTCTTGCCACAGGATTTTTGCACAAGCTTTTCCCTCTCCTCTCCCACCAAGCTAATGCCTACTCATTTATTTCTATTAAGATAGAAAGTGTGTACACTAAAGTATACAGATTTTTTTTTTTTTTTTACAAATGTATACACTCATGTAACTCCCACACAGATCTAAATTTGGAACATTTCCAACACCCCATCAGATTTTGGCCTTTTCCAATCTACACTCACCACTGCCTTACCCCCCTAGATAAGCTCTATTCTGAATTCTATCCCAATGCCTATTTGTTCTGCCTTCAGTCTGGCTGAATAAGTCTAACCCTTTGCTTTAGGCACTTGTTACACTTAGGGTTTTACATTTGTTTGTGTAAGCTCCATAAGGGCAGATCTACTTTTACTCACCTATGTTTCCTCACTGCTGGCACATGCATAGTAATGATAATAGAAAATAGTTAATACCTATTGCATGCTTATTATTACCAGGCACTGTTCTAAGCATTTATACTAACTCATTGAAACCTCACATTAGCCTTACCAAGTAAAAATAACTTGCCCAAAGTCATTTAGTGCCAAGTGGTGGGGTCAGGATTCAAACCCTTGTACATGGGAAGCGGGCACTCAACCACTGAGCTACACCTGCCCCCTAGAGCCTGTTCTTAATCATCATGCTATTCTACTTCTCAGTGGCCACTGAGATTTAATGAGTAAATGCTCAAGATATTTGAATGAGGGAAGCGGCTGTGGCTCAATCAGAAGGGCTCCCGTTTACCATATGGGAGACCCCGGGTTCGGTTCGGTTCCCGGGGCCTCCTGGTGAAGGCAAGCCCGCCCGCGCGGCGTGGTTAGCTGACCCAGCGAGCACAAGCAGCAAGGGGGGGATAAATGAATAAATAAATAAAATCTTTAAAAAAAAAAAAAAAAAAGTTTGAATGAATAAGTGAATACATTTATAAATGAATGAATTGATGAGATTCCATTGACGAAACCAAGGTAGGCCCCAAAGCCCCCCAAGAAAACCAACAGATAAATAGAAGATAAATTTCTTATGGAATCACCTGCACGGACCCACAACATCTACAAAACATAAGGACTTGTCCATTTCTCCAGCAGCCAAGGCAGGAAGCTCTGCACCATGAGGCACAAAGAAGTGTTCTGGTCCCCAGCACAGGCTACTCCAGAGGACAGAAAGGATTATTTTCTGGGTTCTACTGCAACCTAGAGGAAATGTTCCACCAGATTAAACAAGTCCCTCTGCTCTTATTCCACGCTAACCCAATAATATCCATAATTTTTTTTTTCCTAGGAGGTACCAGGGATTGAACCCAGAACCTCATACATGGGAAGCAGGCGCTCAACCACTGAGCTACATCCACTCCCCAATGAGAGTTGGTTTTTTTGTTTTTGTTTTTAGGAGGTACCAGGGATTGAACCTTGGACCTCGTACATAGGAAGCAGGCGCTCAACCACTTGAGCTACATCTGCTCCCCTCTTCATAAACATTTCTTTTTTATCCCCCTCCTTCCTACTTGTGCTCGCTGTGTCCATTTGCTTTGTTCTTTTCTGTGTCTGCTTGTCTCCCTTTTGTTAAGTCAGCTCTCACCACACCACGCAGGCCGTCAGCTTACCGCGCCGCGCTGGCCGGCTTGCCTTCACTAGGAGGCCCCAGGAATCAAACCCAGGGCCTCCCATATGGTAAATGGGAGCCCAACCAATTGAGCCACAGCTGCTTCCCTCTTCATAAACATTTAATGCCTCCAGCCTTCTGACACTGGATGGCAAAAAACTTTGCATGGTAAGAAGGTGACAGGCTCCAGCATACATTTATAAATTGGCATTTGATTTGTACCTCAGAGCCTGATCATCCTGGATGAACTCACATTATAGGGTCCAAATCCAAAAAGAAAGGGCCCAGACCCTAGCCCCAGGATTATTCCAGGCAAAGACTGCCTGCCCTCTCGTATGACCTGATATGGGTCAGCCATCTCTGAACTGCTTCAAACGCCATGTAACTCACGACCACATCCCAGAAAGCTCAGGAGGCAAACATACATGAAACGTTTATTTTTCTCACAGGACACTGTTACCCAAGTCCCTCTCAGCAAAGGCGCGGTGTTCAAGCTTGCTCCATTCACAGGCCCCACTGCAGCCAGATGACTGGACTCTCCTCACACAAAGTTCTGAGCAATGGCCAGTACCTTGGAATACTCGCCTTCCCTCTGGCGGAGGCTGGTGGGAATGGGTGTCTTAATTCGGGTCCCCACAGGGTTCCCATTGTCCTCGATGAGGACCACGTTGTTGGAGTCGAACGTGGGGGTCATCCGAGGCCCAGGCATGCGGTGCCCCACGATGAGCGCCTTTTTCTTCTGTCCCCTGATGGCCAGCAGGATCCGGTCGCCCACCTTGCCCACCCCATTCTTGGTATAGACATGGATGCAGCGAGGAGGGCGATGGTACGGGGTGTTCCCCAGCGCACTGTTGTCCACCACACGTACCCGGGTCATCTTCTGAATTGCACTGAGACTCCCAGTGGTGCTGTGGGAAAGGAAACATGGTCTGAGCTCACATCTCTTCTGTTAGGGTGCTCAGGCCTCCCAAGAGGGCCAGGCTTGGGAGAGTAAGCATCAGCGACACACACTGAGCAGAATACAACCCAGGGTAGTGCATCAGGAGCTTGACAGAAAGTCAGATGCTTGGGAATACTTATCTGTACCCAAAACATGACCCATAACAACCCAAAGCTGCTGCTGTTGTGTAAATATTTCAGTTTTGATAAGTTTTAAAGAGAATCCAATTTTTCTGTTACAATGAACTTCATGACAGCCTTAACTTGAATTCTTTGGTTTCCAAAAGGGCCCTTAAGACTTAAAAGAATCCCTTATGGACCAAGCTTCATTCGACGACCATCCTGCAAAACCTGCTCCACCAGAACACTTATTCCCAAATGTTCTCATCTATATGTTGTTAGGAACCAGAAGATATGAGTGAGAAGGTTTGCAAGGGAGTCCCTTTACACAACATAGCAGAAGCTAGAAATAAGTCAAGATAATCTTTTGTCCTCACTAAAAAGGAATTTTTTGTAAAGAGTATCTATTAAAAGACAGATAAGCTATGAAGCAATCTGATTGCAGTGGAATTTCTATTTTCTGATGCTAGCACTTTAAATGCTGGTGTTTCCAGGGTAAACCTAGGTCCTCTTCTCTCATTCTACATGCCTACTCTGGGCAATTTTATCTGTTCCCATTGCTTTTAACTAGCAAATTCCATCTCCAGCCCCACGGCTCTCTTATATTCTAGTCCTCTATTTCCATTCTCCTAAACTCCCCAAAGGTTCCTACAGATAACGCAAAGTCAGTAGGTCCCTAACTGACCTCACCATCTCCCCTCACAATCCTCCTCCTGCGCTTCCTATCTAGATAATGGCCTCCCCAGAAACTCCAGCTTCCAAGCCACAAACCTCTCTCCACCAACATCCATTGGCCACCAAGTCCTACTGACCCTACCTCCTAAACACCTGTCCTTTTTCTCTGCCCCCACTGACAATTTCTTAATTCAGTGGCTCACTCTCTTACACCAAAACGGTTACATTGGTGTCCTAGCTGGGCCCCACTGAGCCTCACTCTGCCAACAAAGACGACCGCACTCTAGAATATAAAACTGATGCCACTCCCCTGCTTAGAATTGTTCAGTGGGCCCCACTGACTACACTGTCAACAGTCTGGCCCCAATTTACCTGCCTTCTAAGGTCCATCGTCTCCCACCACTCACAGGTCCACTCTGTGGTCCAGCGGCCAGAGCTACTGGAGTGCTCCAAACCCAGGGCCTGCCCCCACTTTTCATCTGGGGAAGCCACCTCCATGGTCTGTCCCTCTTCTTCCATTAGCAGCTCCTGTCTCAGGCCTACCAAAGTGCCACATAAGCCTCAATTATTATAGTCATCACATTTATTATAGTTATTTCTTGTAGTTTGCTCCTTTAGCCAACTGTGAGTGCTCTCTCAAGGCAGGAAGCAACTCTTATCCATCTGTCTGACTTGCCCCAGGAATAGCACTCAACATTAGCTTGTGGGATGAGTGCACGAAGGGGGCCAAGGGGGCCAGGAGGCATGTTTGCCAACAGGAACATGGCCTGTGCTCTCCATTCTGCCTTAGCATCTAACAGGGGGGAGGTTGTCACACTTCTATCGTAATAAGCATTGTATTATTTTTTTAATTAAAAAAATTTTTTTTTGTTTCTAAGAAGTTTTCACTTTTAATACACTGGGGGAAAGACAGGGTCAAGAGATGTCAGATTCACTACCAGAGTCTTGCCAAGCACTGAAACGTAGCAACTTCTCCCATAGTCCATTCCTTCTCCCATCTCTGACAGCAGCAGCATCTCTTGACCTGACCTCCCCATGACTGTGACCTGAACAAATCCTAGTTTTGCCTGATTCCTTTAGCTTTCCCTGACCCCCATGGCTCCCTCCCTGATTTTCTAATCCCGTTTGAGTCACCATAATCCCCAGTCCTGACCCAAAACCCTCACCCACTAGTCATTTAGCCCATCCCTGGCTTGTTATTTTCAAATAATTTATAGATAAAGCCTGAAATGAAAGGAGAAAAAGCACAATACCCTCAGAAGATTTACTCAAAGACACAGTTATAAGAACTTAATGGAAAGTTACCTGAAATAGCGCTGGCTGAGTGTCCTGCTTACATGGATGAAGGGGCCCCAAAGGCCAGCAAAGAGAGCCATGGGGACCCCGAGATGGTAAATCCTGCAGGAAAAGGATAAAAAGGGATTTATTTCTAAGTCAGAGAGTCCTTACTCAGAGTCAGTTTTCTTTATAAAAGCTATTGGGTACTTGTGCAGAAGAGATGGCACTTGTAGCACAAGATCATTAGTCACAAAATTTAAATCTCAATTGTTAAAAGACACACAGATGATCAGATAATTCTAAGGGAAAATTTTACTGATTCACATTCTAACTCTGGAATTGGAGAGCTGGAAAGGTCCACAATAATTCTTGCTGTAAGTAATAAAACAGCACAGAGAACACCTTCATCACCATGCCACTTCCACAGGTAGGGTGAAAAGACATTCTTCCAGTATACACCCAGGTAGTGGCTGCTTGCACAAAGGGAAAACTGCACGGCATTGCCCCTGTTGACATACAGGTGCCTTCTAAAACCTGAACTTAAGCTCCCTGAAAGAAAGAAGGTTATCTCAGCAACTGCCCAAGTTGTCTGTCACATCACCTTTCCCCCAAATGTGAAAACAAGGGCACCTACATAGCTCAAGGCCAATGCTGCCTTTTGCCAGGTCACTGACCAAGGTCTATATTTAGATTGGTCTCCCCAAACAACACTGTAACATAGAAAAACTCACAACACCAGGTTACAGCTGAAAGCAGGGTTTGGAAGTGCAAGTTTGAGATAGAAGAGCAAATACCTACCCAAAACTCCCATTTTTTTCAGAAGCTCACTCCTATTCCTCCCTGCCACTAACAAATATGGCAGTCCCCAGTTTCCTGCAACACCTGGGCATTATTCAGGGTCATGTTTAAGGAAAACCTACAGCCAGCTGGTTAATTCCAGCTATAAAACACATCTGTTCTTCCATCCAAATGTTTGGCTACAGAGGGCCTCATTCAAGAGCTCTGCTGAGAAAAGCTCCCAGCCTCTACCACTATAGTGTTTACACATAACTTTGCCTTGTACAAGTGCGAAGTGCCTTAGATAAGATTTTATTTAATAAGGGCAAGGGAAAAAACCACAATTTCTAGAGGAATACCAAGACACTCCATAAATGCTTATTACTACAATTTAGCCTCAAATCCCCATCTTGCTCTCCATTGTTTTCCTTATGACAACCCATAAAGCATTGTCCAAAATGCAATTACAATAAAAAAATTATATGCAAAAGAAGACAGCTAACTTATAGAACCATTAACATTTGACACACAGAGTCAAAGACTTAACAGATGAAGCCAGCTTTACCTTCACTAGCCAGGGACCCTTGACAAGTAACTAAACTTCTGAACTCCCATTTATCCATCTATAATATGAGGATAATAACAGCACGTCCTCACAAGGTGGTTAAGAGGACTCTATGATAAGCCACGCCAAGCCCTTGGCACAGTACCTGGCACTCAGTGTCTATTAGCCATTTTCTTTTTCCTATTCCTCCTTCTCATAATCCAGTAATGTCTCATTTCACCAATTGGGAAACTAAGATACAGAGAAATCAAATGACTTGTTTAAGGACCCACAACTAGGCAGGGGCAGAACCAGAAGTGGACAAGTCCAAGGGCCTTTCCACCATACTCCACTGCCTCGCTCTGCTCTACCAAGCTCACTGAACACCAGGGAGCTCAGTGTGAAGCAGCTTTGAAGGTCACCTGGGCTCTTTCTGCTTTCTTTCTTTATGAGCATTTACTGAATAGTTATAATGTGTCAGACACTAAACTGTTTTACATGTACAATCTCATTTAAGCCTCACAAAAACTCTAGGAAATGGGTACTATTAGTATCCTCATTTTATACACGAGGAAATGAGAGAGATGTTAAATAACTTTCCCAGGGTCACACAATTAGGAGTGACAAGGCTAAAATTTGAACCACAGTAGTCTGCTCCCAGAACCCATACTCTTACTCAGTAGAGTAAACATGGTAATTTTTAATTTAAATATTAATATTTTTCCAATCGTAAATCATTCTTGTTCCATCAAGTATACTCTGGGAGCAGAGGGGGGCTCAAGCCAGTGGGCACCTCCCTCCCACATGGAAAGTCCCAGGTTTGGTTCCCGGTGCTGCCTGAAAAAAAAAAAAAAAAAAAAAAGACAAAAACAAAACAACAAACACCCACAGAGAGCTGACAGCAAGCCCAAAACCACGGGGGGGGGGGATCGATAAATGAATAAACAAACGGACACTGATACCACATCCACATTTTACTCAATAATCAACTTAACGCTTACTGAATCAACTAAAATGTAGACAAACACCAGGTGAAAATTATTCACTTTAATCCAATTTAAGTTCTGAAGACAATCTGTAGTGTAGGTGGCAAGAAGAGCTCTACATTCTGAGCAACAACTGAAAATTGACTACAAAAAGAAAAGAAAGAAAACCTCTGAAAAGCAGCTATTCTAGTCAGGCTGCAGTTACCTCAGATCCTCAGCCAGGACTTTTCATCTGATCCTGGCAGGCCCTTGCTCTCACTCCTGCGTGAAAAGAAGCTCCTCAACTATTCCACAGAAGCTTCTAAATTAACCCAGCACCACCCACACTCCCTCTCCTGAGAAGTGCGACATCCTGCCTCTCCACAACTGCACTGCTTCCTCAAGAACTGCAGAAGTGCCTGGGTCTTCCCAGAACTTTCCTGACTTGACTGCAATAACAAACCCCACCATTCGAGGCACCTCCCTAAAATCTGCAGGGCAGTCTGTGCCCAAACAGAAATTGAGCCTTCCCAAACCCAGGCTTCCTCTCCCGGCCCTGCTCCCAAAGCCACCCCCACAGCCACGCCCACCCTGCCCAGCCAAATCCAAACCAGCTCCAAACACTTCTCCTCCAAGAAGCGGTGTGAAAGACGGCAGCACCAGCTCCCACTACTCCTGCCACTGTGGACATGCAGGTATCCACACCTGCGGAACTCTCACTGCTCCAAGCTCAGACACCAAATAGATGTGGATATTTTTTTGAGATAGGCTGATATCCCTGAACATCCTACTCACTATACAAAACTCAGAAACCACAAGATCCTGATAACGTGGCTTCTAAACTCAGTCCAGGAAATTCAAGAACTGCATAGATTCAGATTGTGAGAATTACTTGTACTGCCCTCAAATACAAGAGTAACATATTCAAGGCTTCAGGGAGCACTTCCACTTCCCAAGAAAAGGCCTGGTTCATGACTTTTCACTAGCTTTTTGGTGGATCTATAATTGACCTCCAGATTCAGACCCAAAAGACGGAGACATCAAGTGGACAGCAGGAAGCATTTCTATGAATCTGAAAGCATAAAAGAACCAAATATATTCATTGACTGTATATATCTGTTCCTTATCCCTCCACTCCCACCAGAGCAAAACCTCCCAGCAGCTCCTAACACAGAACCTGCTAAATAATAGGTATCCAATAGGTATGTTGAATAAAACAACTGAGGTAGCTGACCCATGGCTCCACACAGAGAGGGAAATCCAGACACTGTAGAGTTCTTGTCTCTATATCAGGAACCAGGACAGTGACAAGCAAACACACTTTAGGACAAGGGTTCTTAACCTTTTTTGTTCCACAGACCCATTTGCCAGGCAGGTGAAAACGATGGACCCCTTACTAAGTCCACACTATCCTGTGTATGATTTTATAAATACAACACACCTGCACCAACACGTCCCCACAAGAATGATGTTAATTTCTGAATTTCAATTCAAGCTCAGGACCCCTTGTTAAGAAGCCCTGCTTTAGGAGAATGGTGGTGCTGGTGGTGGGAGGATCAGCCCACGCTGTGTTTCCAGGCCCCTGAAATCATCTGCCCAGGCTTGGTGCCTATGCTGCCCACTGGTGAAGAACGCCTCACACCACCACTAAATAACTGGTTCGGATCAGGGAAGGGTAAGGGAGGCAGCAATTTACTTCAAAGCAACTGACTGACCTTGATGTTATTTCCTAGCATAAATTCACCCTATGGACACAGGCTCTGATTCATTTCAGCTCTAGTCTATATATATAATGCTTTGCTTCACAAATGCAAAGCAGTGTTATTCTGAGTCTTGTTTTGGAGAGGAGACTAACCTCGAATGATATTTCCTTCTCTACAACACTGTCACAAGAGATGGGGCTTCAGAAGACTCCGGTGCCGCATCCTGGGCAATGCTGAGCATTACCCTCCTGACTCAGACTACAAATCACCACCTCTCCCTTCAAGAAGAGAGAAAGAAAAGGAAAAAGAAATTGCTAATGCAATCCAAGAGTCATGCTCATTTTCCGTCTTGGTTATGGAAGCAGGGGAAGGCTGTGGATTTCAGAGACACACAGGTGAGCCTTTCACTTGGCATCACCTTACAGGTCCCATAGGAACATGCACGCCGTGAAGGTTCCACTACCTTCGCTACCACTCCTGCCTGTTCAGTGCTGCATGCTCAGAGCCCAGGACAGTGCCTGGCAGACACTCCGTGTTTGGGGGGTTGGTGGTTTTTCTTATGCCCTTCACTCAGGCTCCCAGTGGCAGGGAAATCCCTAGGCAATGTGGGCTCATTTTTAGCTGGTTTTAAGTCACAGAGACTGAGCTGGAAAAGCAGACAAATGACCTACACTTCTGATGTGTGGAAGGAGAAACTTGGAAAGTACCATTACTTGAGCTTTTTTTTTTTTTTTTTTTAAAGATTTTATTTATTTATTCATTTATCCCCCCCATGCTGCTTGTGCTCGCTGGGTCAGCTAACCACGCCGTGCGGGCGGGCCTGCCCGAACCCGGGGCCTCCCATATGGTAAACGGGAGCCCTACTGATTGAGCCACAGCCGCTTTCCCCATTACTTGAACTTTGAGAAGCAGCAAAGTATTATACTTAGTATCACAACTCTAGGTATAAGAATAAATTATTTCCACCTAAACAATTTCAATCTTTAGGTGCCTGGCATGGAACATACATTTTTAAAATGTATGCTCCATTTTAAGAGGAATGGGCTCTATAGAAAAAGGGCAAAACAAGTAAAAATACCAGCACAATCAGAAAGATGTAGTAGGTATAGAAAATTCTGTTAGTATGCAACAGAAGGGAAAAGAAACAGAAAAGAAAGAGAAAAAGGAGGACAGGCTCCACCTAGCAGGAGGATGTAAATATTCTCACTCAAAGCAAGGAAAAGCAGAGGCCTGGCAGCTTCTAGGAGCCAGAAAAGGAGCTCTCAGGACTGTCCAATCTGTCACACAACTCCTCTCCATCTCCTGGCAGGCTTCATTCTGGACCAATATGTATTCTCATTGCCATTTATTTTTATTTTTTTTAGGAGAAATACATTTTTTATTGCTCCCATTTTTTTTTTTTTTTTTTTGGAGGTAGTGGGGATTGAACCTGGGACCACGTATATATGCAAAGCAGGTGCTCAGCCACTGAGCTACACCAGCTCCTCTTGTTGCTTTTTATTGTCCAACAGTCTCTTTCAGGAATCCACTTTTTTTTAAACTTTCACAAGTAGAACATGTTACAATTTCCAACATTGAGGTAGATACCCTTCTTTGATGATTTCATTCCTCAGCATCCAATGGAAACACAAAGACACATAAGAAAGGGCAACAGTCTGCAAGGAGCTCATTCCACTAAGGATTCTGAACAGCTCTGCCAACTCAATAGAGTAAATACCATTTTGCAGATGGAGAAATGAAATCAGAAATGCTAAGAGACGTGTCAACTTGCCCAAGGTTAGTAGGTGACAAAGTTGGGAGCCGAGCCCAAGGCTGCTCCTACTAACCCTGCATGATACCTACACAGCTAAGATGCTGCTTTAACCACTAAAAAACTTTCATGGAAACAAACACACCACACATAAGGCAAGTACTCTTTTTCCTTTGTCAAACAGTCCTCTGAAGAAGGCTGCCACATAATCTTAGTTGAACACATTTTTAAAACTCAGGAATTAAAAAGCTGCCTTTTCAATAAATACCTGCTCTACACCCAGTACAACCTAGGCCCCAAACTGAAGTTGACTGTGATTTGGCCCATCAAAATGTGAGCTTTCACAGTATCACAGCCAATTAGCAGAGTACCCAACAGATGGATGGGCTGTTTCTACACTAGCTGCCACTGACAAGACACCGCTTCTCAACTTTACACACAAAGGAAAGTATTTCCAGAGTTCTTGTCCTGTATCTGTTAAATGATTTAACTCATAGCTTACAAAATAATTTAAAGTAGTGATTCTTAGACAGACCTGACAATTCTTAGTTATTCAAGCTGGTTTTTCAATGTGTACCTTTTATCTATTCTAGATCCACAGAACTGTATGCAAAAATCCATAGTCTTGAAATAAGTCTGTAAGAATCTTGGTATGGTTAAACTCAGAAAAACTGCATAAAGCAAAGTTGAGCTCCACTTAATCACACATATATACTCTTCCTATAAGTATGTATCTAACACTGAGTCAATGGCAAAGAGCTGGGTTTATGGACATGGTAGGTGGGCAGGAGGGGTGTGGGGAGAAGAAAAAGCCTAGGGGATCCCTGGACTCAAAAAAGGGAAGGTGACTTATTGATGGAAAGCTTATCTCCCCCATTATATCATCCTCTCCTTCCTCTGCTAAGTCTGTGACCTTAGAACCACTTCTCCAAGCCTCAATGACTCTCTGTCAAGCAGAGGTCATTGGGAAGAGCAAAAGAGGCAAGGAAATCAAAGTGCTTAAGTGCCGTCACGTAAGGGATCGTTTTAATGTGGGAAATCCCTCTGAATGATCCAGTAGGGAGCAAGTCTACAGAATAAGCAGTCTGTTTCCCAGATCCTGGCTAGGGAGAACAGCCTCGCTCCCTGATTCTCAGGGTAGCACCATGGGTGTCTGTCTCTTTAAGGTCACCAGACCTTGGAAGTGTTTTCCAGCTTAAAGTGAACACGGAAAAATGTTCCCTCTCTTTTCTAAAGACATAAATGATTTTTTTTTTAATTGGGGGGTGGGGTGCACTTTCTTATTTTGAGTTTAGTTTCACTAGTAAATAATAAGCTACCTAGCACTTTTCTTACTAAGACAGCACATCACCTGACCCACAGCAGCATTTTTGAGATCTGAATCAGAATCCTCTCTCAAACGCTAGTTGTCATTTTTAAAACACATATAAAATCACACCTTGGTGAGCTACAATCCAGGACAAACCACTAGCCTCTAAAAAGGCAGGCTAAACCATAAGCCCATTTTTTTTTTTTTAAAGATTTTATTTATTTATTCATTTATCCCCCCTTGCTTCTTGTGCTCGCTGGGTCAGCTAACCACGCCGCGGGCGGGCTTGCCTTCACCAGGAGGCCCCGGGAACCGAACCCGGGGCCTCCCATATGGTAAACGGGAGCCCTACTGATTGAGCCACAGCCGCTTCCCCATAAACCCATTTTAGAAACACTCCCAAGCCATAAGCCAAAGAACTATCCAAGTAACATGTACAACAGGAAAACCCACTTTAAGTGGGTCCAGGTGTCATAAATCCTGAAGACAGGAGTGGGGCATGAGGGGCTTTAAAGGAATCTTGCATCCCCTAAGATTCTAGAAGCTGAGCACTGTCCAAATGACCGTGTTCAGCGACCAACAGAATACCATCTGCAAAAGGACTTCAAGAAAGCTTTTAACCCATGATATTCAGGAGCAACAACAAAAACATTTCCTTCTGGATGCACTTAATTCAGTCCTCATTTCAGGCTTTCTGAAATGCCTCCTCTTCTCTCTGGAAAGTGTCACTTGATGGCACACACACTCCTTGATGATTACTGTTAATATGTGGCATCCTTAATTAGACATAGGCAGAAATAAAGTAGGAATCCACCACATGTTCAGATTCATAAGTATTATTTAAACAAATAGTAATACATAAGAAATGCTTTTTAGCGATCCTCAGAAGTCCAAAAACCAGGTAACCATGGCCTCTGTTTCCATTTTCCAGATATCCATTATGAGTGCCATTTGGCCTCAAAGTGAATTTTACTGTTCTACATAAGCAACAGAACACACCTCTTTTACAACCTTTTATGGCCATAAAATCAACACAATATTTTAAAAGTTCCACAGGAGGGAAGCGGCTGTGGCTCAATCAGTAGGGCTCCTGTTTACCATATGGGAGACCCCGGGTTCGGTTCGGTTCCCGGGGCCTCCTGGTGAAGGCAAGCCCACCCGCACGGCGTGGTTAGCTGACCCAGCGAGCACAAGCAGCAAGGGGGGGGATAAATGAATAAATAAATAAATAATAAATAAATAAAAGTTCCACAGGAAATATACATCCAGGGTGCTCTCAGGACAAGTCATGCCAAGAAAAACCACCACCACAGATGACATTTCATCTAAACTGCTTATGTTTTACCCAAAACAGCACCAAGAATTCAAATCTACAAAGACTCCTCCCAGCAGGCAGTCTAACAAAGACAGCTTCAGGCCCACGTTACGTTCATTTCAGTCACAGATGAGAAACTGCCCTTCCCTAATTAAGCCAACCTACTTCCCAACACAGAGGAACCTTAGATATATTCCTACCCCAACAAAATCCTTGTTTTGCAATTGCATATATTTCCAGTAAATAAAGAGTGAACTGCCTCTCTTCTCAGGCGGTAACCCCTCTGAAGACAGAGATCTACTTTGTTCTTCACTGCATGTTCCTGGTATGTTGACTGTATCCTCATGAACAATTTTAACTGACTGAAAGTTCAGGCTGAGGGAAGGCAAGACGCCAAATAGGACAAAGGAGACCAATGTTTTTCAAACTTTTCTGGGACACACGGGAAAAAAAACAAAAACAAAAAAACAAAACACGGTGACACGTCCTAGTACACACGTGTGAGCCTGAAGCAGATGTCCAGAAACAATACTTATCCTTACTAAGTGCAATGCACTCTGGTGTTCTCTATTCTATCTCATTTTTAACCCCACTAAACTGATTTCCAAATCACTAACGGGACTCAGTTTGAAAAACACTGTGCTAAACCAAATCTTCCAGTTGCATCCCACAAGCTGCCTTTAAATAGGCAGCAGACAGCAGAGATGCTGACCAACCACCAGAACCAGACACCCCCAGACAGGCAGTTTCCTTCCTCTTCCAGCAAAGCAGCCAGGCAAGCTCCCGCATCATCATCAAATGTCCAGGTTTAGGTCTCTCCCAAACTTCCAGTTTTTCCTCGGTGACCTAGAAAGAATCTCTCATATGCCCTTTTTTAACCTCTTTATAAACCAGTCCATTCAATCTCTCAGGGTGGCAAAGTTCATTTGGTGCCTACTGTGGAAAGCAATGCTCCCTTTTTGTCCCCAAACCACCCCCTTTCAAGTTTGAAGGGAAGAGAGCCTTCCAGGAACCCAAAATGAACAGAACAAGTTGGGGCTCCTCTTGCCTTTGTGATCTATTTCTGTGGATGATATATAGAAAGAGTATGCACACATCTCTCTCGCAGTCTTCATCTTTCCGGTCTTAATCACTGGCAGATCCAGTATCTGGTGAAACGAGAAACCAGGGAACCCCCGGCATGACAGAAGTGAAAGCCGTGGACTCACTCCACAGAAGTGCCTGGCAAACGAGTCACAAAGTCATCTGGAGACCCAAGCTGGGAAAGGGGAGGGAGGGAGGTGGTAAGCTAACAAGACGCGCCAGAGTGACCGGTGCGGCTGCCTGACCGCAGCCCGTCCCTCCCCAGGCTGGGCCCACATCCCACGGAAGGCAGGTGAGCGCAGGTCGGGGGCGCGGGGCGCGCAGAGGCCTCGAGGACCTCCCGCCGCCCGGGGGGGTGGGCCGGGGGGGGGTCCAGGTCAGAGGCCTCCTCTCCCTGCCCCCAAACAGTCCACTTCCCTCTCACTCCGGCCTCTCTTCCCCCACCCTCGGGAGTGAGCTTCTCCCACTGCAGGGAGAAAGAGAGAGTCAGGACCCCGACGTCCCCCGCCATACCGCTCTTGCAGACCGAGACTACCCCGCCACGGGGCCCACAGGCCAAGCGCCGCCCTTCCCCCCGACGCGGCTTCGCCCCTTGCGCCTGCGCGCCGGACGCACCCGGCCGGGCGGCGATCTGAGCGTGCGCGCGCGCTGTGCGTGTGTCAGCGTAGGGGGTGGGAACTGCGGGGCCCCGCCCCCTCCCCCTCCCTCCTCCCGCTCCCCCTCCCCCATACACTGCCGCGGCCGCCGCAGGAGCCTGGAGCCCGAGCCTCCCAGCGACTCCCCCTCCCCCTTCCCCCCAGCCCCGCCCCGCCCCGACTCGGGGCTCGGAGCCGGAGCCGAGTCTGCGCCTGGGGGTGAGTACGCGACCCCTCCCCAGTCCCGTCTCTTTTCTTTGAGGATCCCACCATCACCCAAAGAAAAAATCCCGGACTCAGCTGCGCGTCCCCTCCCTTCCACCTCCTGCGGGACCCAGAGGTGCCCGGGCCCGAGGGACCCAGCGGTGGCGCGCGCTGCCCCCAACCCTGCTCCATCCCGATCCAGATGTGAATTCTCCGATCTCTGCCGGGAGTCCAGAGGTGCGCCGCCCTCTGTCCCCACCCCCTGGGAGATCCCAAGGGATGAGACCCCCGCCCCTTGTCGCCACCTGCCGGGTCCAGGTGCGCTCACCCTCCGCGCCTTCCCCGGGTCCCACTGCGCCCCGCCAGCCCGCCGCGGCTGTGGGGAAGCAGCCGCCCCCGCCCCCGAGTTTTGTATTCCAGGGTCGCCAAGTCCGAAGCCCTCGGTTGCTTTTATCTTTTCTCCTGCTCCCGGACCCGACTCTCCCCGGCCGGGGGCAGGGGTTCCGGCTGGGGCTGGGACAGGGTTCGTGGTGCTGGCGCGAGGCCGGTGGCTGCCCCCAGCCCTTCTAGAGACTGATCAGCGGCTGGGGAGGCAGCCGGCCGCGGGAGCGTGTCCTCTCCTTGCGCCCCACACAGTGCAGTTCATTGATGAGCTGCCCAGGCCTGCGTTGGAGGGTGCGGTGGGGAAAGGATTCAGACGCGGAGCAGGGAGCGGGGCAAAGGCCCTGTTGGGGGGAGGGGGCGCGCTTTGTCACTCCTGGCCTTATTGACTGTCCAGGGCGGACGGTTCCAGAGCCCCGGCCCCTTGTTCCCCCAGAAATGGGAAGGACGCTTGGTAAGCGGGGAGGACAGGTCAGAGGGGCCCGCTGCCCTTGGAACTCTGTGTTGCCACTTGCCTGGGTCCTCCGGGCAGAAGTCTGGTCGCTCAGAGCAAGCCTGAGCACTTCACTGCCCTGAGGGTCTAGGTCTTCTCCACCCAAACCACTCTCTAGCCTCTCCCTGGGTGGACTGAAACCCAGGAGGAGTGAGGCTGTGCCCAGCCTTGCCAGGAAGGGCCCAGGTCCTGCCTCCCAGGCACAGGTGAGGAGGGGAGTGGGAGAGGCTGCCAGGATTGGGGTGGGGATGTGCTAGCAGCATGACTGTTCTCCAGGGCACCAGAGGGTTCAGTCCCTGGCATGACCCAGGTGGCACATGCTGGGCCCTGCTGCAGGCTCACCCAATGCAGTTCTTGCCTGTGGTTGGGAGGGTGGGGATGTGGCAAGGCAAAAGGCAAGTGGTAAGTAGCTAGAAGCCCTCTTTTGGACATCCTACAAGTTCCCTCCAATTATAACAGAGTCATTGAGACCTGGCTTCAAATCCTAGCTCTGCTATTCTTGAGCTGTGTGACCTTGACAGGTTATTTAACCTGTCTGAGCCTCAGTTTCCATTAAAAAAGTGTTACCTTCACATCCTTACATGGATTTTCATGAGGATCAAATGCTAATGCAAGTAAAGAGCCTGGCACCCTGCCTGGCAGATGATCAATAATGGGTTCTCTTCTCTGAATTTCTGACCCATCCTGGTATAGCATCACCCTCCAGTGCCCCCACCTCCCATCCTGCTACAGATAGGTATGTTTGAAAAGTGTGAGAACATTCCCTGCCACTTAGTGGTAGTGTCCCTGACACAGTATATAAATCCTTAGGTCTAAACGAGAAGCCCATCCTGACCAAGAAGTGCTACCACATTAAATGCTATATTTTCTTTGATTTTAATTTTTACCAGTTTTCCTCCAGTAAATGAACCTTTTTATCCCATACCTTATTAACAACACTAGCTAATTTTTTAGAGCTGATTGTGTATCCAGAACTGTAAACAAATAATCTTGTTTAATCCTCAAAACAACCACACAACTGGATTATCATCCCCATTTAACAAATGAAGGAACCAAGGCCCAGAGTGGTTAAGTAATTTGTCCAGGTTAGATGCCAGGTTTTTCTCACCCAAGAGCCAATGCTGTTAAACATCAAGCTATGTTGCCTACACCTACCTCAGAACCTCAAATCACAAACCCAAAGCCTGAGTGGAGGGTCTGGAAACAAGAGGGAAGGCACAGGGTGTGGCATGTTCTCCAGAGTGGTGGTGGCTAGCACCAGCCCCCAGCTCTGTGGTAGAAGTAGCTCTCTGGAGAGGCAGCACAGTGCAGTGTCAAGCTGCCTGGGTCCCTATCGGGACCTATCAGACTGGCTGTATGGCCTTGGGCAAGTTGTATACGCTCTCTGTACCTCACTGTCCTCCTAAGGGTGTGCTGGGGAGTAAATGGGTTAATATTTATGAAATGCTTAGAGCAGTATCTGGCACAAAATAAGAGTGCAGTAAGCATTTATAAATGCATCTTCTTTTACTACTTCTTTTACCCTCACTTTTGGATACATTTTTGCCCTTCCCTCTGAAGTTGCTGGGCACAAGGATATTAATATCTCTTTGTTACAGATTGGAAGACTGAGGCCCAGGTTACATAGTAACAGAGCTAGCCTCTATTTCCTCCCATCAGACCACACTGCCTTCCTATGATCCCAAGCCCTAAATTAAATCTTCCCAAGTAACTGTAAGAAAAAAACTTTTAACTTATAACTCCCCCACCCCCACCATGCACACTCTCCTTAATGGTAAAATAACCTTAAGTCAGCCTGGAAATAAAATCTTCCATCACACTCTTTCTCTCTCTCCACACTTGGGGCAAAAGTATCCATACTTCCCCTCAATTTCAGACTAGAGAAATCCTGGGATACAGCTCAGAAACCCTGTGCAAGGGAGGAACCGCCCCCTGCCCCCTCCCCCTACTCCTGCCCCTCCCCACGTATTTTGCCTCAGTCTCTTCCTCTCAGCTGCTCAGCCCAGGCCTGGCTTTGAGAGCGCTACGCTGGATGAAACTCAGCCCAGCAATCCCACCTCCACAATTACAGAGCTTAGAGTAACCCTGTCAACAGGCAGAGCCACAGCCCTGGCCTCCACCCCTCACCTGCCCTGTGAAGCAGTCTGTGAGCATGGTGACTCAGTTACCAAGCATCTAGTTGGACCCTCACCTGCCCTCCTGGGTCCCCTGAGTATAGAAGCTCCCAGAATTTTCCACCTTCCTTAGGAGTAGAGAGGATGTGAGATATAGGGGCATGGCACTCCAGGGAAGTTGTGCTTGTTACATTCGGCCCCAATGAAGCCTTGGAGTTTGAGGGAGAATCCAGCAAGGAGTGGGAATGGGCTATCATGATTCTGGGGTATGTTAGGGTCAGGAGTTGAGAAGGGGGATTAGCACAGAGGCCCTGCCACTGACCCAAGATGCCTACAGCCACCTCTAACCTCCTCATGCCCCTGGCTCTGCGCACCTTCGGTTAATACACAGGCTCCCAGACACAGCCACATATGCACCCCACTTAAGGCCAGTGACTATTCACTTCCATGGACTGACCTGCAGTCACCCAGCTCCCCCTGCACTCAGACACACGCATCCGCACACATTTCCATAGTGCCATCTTGTTCTCTGGCCAGAGAACATACGATTTATTAAGTATTTATTAAGCTCCCATCAGTCTGCAGCGTCCTGTCCTAAGCTCCTCAGAAAAGCATCGTGGCGCCTGGAAAGTGTCCTAGCTTTAGAAAGAAGTTGACCTAGGTATGAATCCTGGGTCTATAATTTTATTAGCAGTGTGACCTTGGGAAAGTTACTTAACCTTTCTGAACCCCTGTGCCCTCCAACTCAGGGTTGTTGAGGATGAAATGAAATCATGTACGTATTGATCCTGAAACCATGCACTCAAATGGTGCCAGCTACAATTACTAAATTAGTGGGTTTTTTGTTTTTTTTTTAAAGCAGATTGGACTGGAGAGGGAAAGGGGGTCATAATCACACATGGGGCGTTACTCCTCGCAGCCTTCCTCAACCATGCTTTTCAGAGACTCTCTGGGACCAGGTGAAATACATAAACAACCCCAGCTCCCCCTGCACCTGGGAGCTCGTGCCTCTTGCTCTGCCGTTGGGGGTGTTAGAAAAACGATTGGGGAAAACCAGGGGCTGCTGGGCAAGGGAACCCCGCTGAATCCCTCCAGGGGCCTGGGGGATGCTTGCTGTCATTGCAGATTCTAGGTCTGTTGTTCTCTTTGTCTGATTTCCTTTCTTCCCTGGGGAGCCCCTCCCCAAAGACAGAACTTCAGTGTTGTCAGCAGAAGGGGCCCCCAGGGGCCTCCCAGTAGCACGGGGGTGGGGCAGTGATGCCGCCACCACACCGAGCCCTGGGAACCTCCTCAGGTCCTGGCTGGCTCAGTCCCGGGCACTTGCAGAACCCAAGTGTCTGGGCTTGGCTGCCCCGCTGTGGGGAGGTGAGGACTGTGTCCCGTCCCTCCCTTCCTGCCCTTCCCCCCCTCCCGGAGATTCACCCTGAGCAGCCGGTTGTGGCAGAGAGCAAGACAGGAGGACAGTACTCTGGCTGCTGGGGACTTGGGCGGGCTGCAGGTGCCCGCCCATTTTCCCCTCCTTTGCCAATGAAAGAACTCGCTGGAGGGCACGGCATTCCCAGCCTGCTCTGCTCCAGAGGTGGGAGCATGGCACTTTGGGAGGTGTAGTCTTCACGCCACTCAGGTGACCTCTGGGCAGAGAGAGTTGGGGAGAGGTAAGGGAGCTGGAGGGAAGAAAGGTGTAGCTGCTGCCACCCAGGGGGAGAGAAGTAGGGTGAGCAGGGTGCCAGGCAGGTAGCACAAACCTAGAAGTCCTGCTTTTTAACTTGCACCCCACCCCGACCTCATCCTCAGACCCCTGCTCTGAGGAGGAACTCTGGAGCTGAATGTCTTGTTTTACTGGGAAGGTGATTAACGGAGTTGAAAAGCCTAAGCCAGTGAAATCATGCCATTCTTCTAATAAGAGCAGAAAGAGAAGACTGCGACGAGACGTTGAGCCCCTATGTATCCTCCCCTGGCCTCAGATCCTCCGGCTTGAGACCCCTCCTCATTTTCCCCCAAGCTCAGCTCTGCCCCTTGTCAGTGACGGAGAAAAGCGAGTGTGTGTGTTTGCGTGTGTCTCTGTGTGTATCTGGGATGGGAAGTGGATGTTAGAGAATCACAGGCATCTTTCAGTTTCAAGAAACCAGTCTTCCCAGTCCTGGCCCAGCTGGGCATCTGGGCTGAGTTCCCCAGGCCCAGGGTGAGGTCACAGCCTGGGAGCAGCTGAAGGTAAATCCATGTGACTCAACCCTTCTTTCTCCAAGCCCTTATCTCTGGAGGCCAGGGCTTCCATTCACCCAGGCAGACTGGTGATCAGGCCTCATTGCTCCCTCCCCACGCCCAGCCTGCAAAGGCCCGGAGGGGGGTGGGGGGATGAGCCAGCTGACCACTCTGCCCTCTGCCCAGGAGGACCATGCGGCAGTAGCAGCCATGCTGCCCTTCCTGCTGGCCACACTGGGCACCACGGCCCTCAACACCAGCAACCCCAAGGACTACTGCTACAGCGCCCGCATCCGCAGCACTGTCCTGCAGGGCCTGCCCTTTGGGGGTGTTCCCACCGTGCTGGCTCTTGACTTCATGTGCTTCCTTGTGAGTGCCCACAAGACGGCCCCCACCCCTGTACATCTCCAAGCCCTAACCACTCTGCCTTCCAACCCTGCCTCCCCAGGTTGAACTGCCGGGGGATCCCCATCCACCAGGCACCAAACTTCAGCCCAAGCCAAGCATCTGACCTTTCCCCCAGGCCAGGGTCATCCCCTTCTAAGACAAGATTCTGGCCCCTCTGCCCCTGCCCCGCTGGCCAGGCAGCCTCTCCACCTGCCATCCACCCCTTCTTCCCTCAGGCACTGCTGTTCCTATTCTCCGTCCTTCGGAAGGTGGCCTGGGACTATGGGCGGCTGGCCTTGGTGACAGATGCAGACAGGTAAGGAAGGCTCCAGGACCCTCCCCTCATGCCTGCACACATGCATGCATGCTCACGCACACGCACACACATGCACACTCAGGAATAGGAAGGAGCCAGCCCTCTCTCATCCCTCTTGGTTGGGGGATGAAGAGGGACCAGTCCCCAAATAGGCATGGGGGAGCATGCAAGACCCTTAGTTGGGCCCCTGCCCCTCGCCAGTCCCCAGGGACCCTCCCCCACTCCCTGCTAACCTTCTCTGTTCTCTGTCCCCAGGCTCCGGCGGCAGGAGAGAGACCGAGTGGAGCAGGAATAGTATGTGGGGCACCAGCCCCCTCATCCCCACTAAACCAGCTTTCTCTTTTCTTTCTTCTTCTCTCACGCTTCTCCTCTTTTCCTGCCAAGTTGCTGGTTTCTCTTTGCAGTTTTCTTCTCTGCAGGCTCATGTTTCGGATTAACGCAGGCGGTGTGCTTTGCAGAGCAGGGGACTCCCCACCTTGTCTCTGCCTCACGCCCCCTTCATCTCTGCCTCTGGCTGCCTGCCTGGGAGAAAGCCCTCCCTCCGTGCCCCCGCCCTGCGTGGCTGGAGGGGAGGGGCTGCCCTCAAGGAAATCCACAATGCAGTCACCCTCCTGGCCGCAGAGACAAGATTGGGTGTCACCAGTGGCTTCCCTTCCCTTAACAACTGGTTCTTCATATTCCAGGGCTCCCTGCTCACCCCTCCTGGAGGCTGGGGAGGGGGGATTCCCAAGGAGACCCCAGTCTTGCCCTTTGTGTCACGTTGTGGTCTCTGTAGGACTGGAGTTGGAGCTGTGGCAGCGGTGGCAGGGAAGAGGGAGGCTAGGAGCACACACAGGAGTCAGCCCCCAGCACCCTTCTTCCCCAACCCCTCCTGTGTTCTACTAGTGCAGCCTTTCCTTCACCTCCCCCTTGTCTTTTGCATAATATTGGCTGTGTTCCCCCTCTCTCTGCTGGTCTATTCTGGAACTGCAGTGCCATCTAGCATTCTTCAACCTCCATGGTGAAGATGATGAAGATATCTGTACTCTCCTCACTTAAAGTCCGACTGCCCTGAGTTGGTGATCCCCCCAGGCCCCGCTGAAGGGAAGAGGCATATTTAAGGGAGCAGGGTAGAGGGCAGTCATTCCTCCCTGCTTTAGCCTCTGCGCTTTCTATGCCTCTGGAGCTCTGGAGTGGGAGCCCTCCCCATGTCATCTGCACCTCCTGGGAGGTCAGACTCACCAGGCTCTCTGATCTCTCCTCTCCTCCACCCCCAGTGTGGCCTCAGCTATGCACGGGGACAGTCATGACCGGTATGAGCGCCTCACCTCTGTTTCCAGCTCCGTCGACTTTGACCAAAGGGACAATGTAAGTGGCCACCCCCAAACTTCTTAGCCACCCCTTCCTCCGCCAGGGCAAGTGGGTGTAGCAGCCTCGGCTTCCAGTGATGCTGGTGCAGACTTCCCAGCAGGGAGCTAAGAGCCACAGGATCACGTGTCCTCTCTGTCACAGCCTCCAAACCAGCATGAATTCCAAGCTGTGTTCCCACAATGTAGAGCTGTGCTCACCTCTGCCGACTGATCCTAAGGACACCTTTTTCCTTAGACGTGGTTTTAGAAATAACAATGAGCCTTCCAGGCATGCCTAGCAAAACATATGGAGGAAGAGGATGTGGCTCAAGTGGTTGAGCACCTCCCTCCCACATGGGAGGTCCCAGCTTCAGTCCCAGGTGCCTCCTAAAAACAAAGACAAACAACAAGCAAACAAACGAAAAAACCAACTCAGGGGAGCCGAAATGGCTCAGTGGTTGAGCGCCGGCTTCCCACTTACGAGGTCCTGGGTTCAGTCCCCAGCCCCAGTACCTAAAAAAAAAAAAAAAAAATACAGAATCCATTATGTAACCCAGAGCTTGCCAACTGGTGGCCCAACCAGCTCACCTGCTGGTGGATTGGAGCTGAGCGGCAGCAGCTCCTTTAGACACAGCATATACATGGTAGTCCTGGCCCCCCTGTTGTTGTGTGAGGGGAAGGGCTCTGGTTGGAACTCTAATCCTCAGCCCCTGGGGTGGCCCTGATCAGTCCAGCTTAGGCTGGGGGCTCACAAGGGCCACAGCTCCTGTAGCAGCCCCAGCAGAAGAAGGCTGTCAGCTTCCTGAGTTGGACTCTTGCTGGTAAGTGGCAAAGCAGATGTCTCACCCCTGCCAGCCAGTGGTGCATAGTCCTGGATCTTGGCTGCAGGGCCCTTTTCTCTCCCATCCTGTGCTAAGCCTGGACCGTTTCCTGGTAGTAGGTTGGGGGAGAGTTATCTGCACAGCCCTCCTCCCAGCCCTCCTCTGCTGGTGGTCTCTGTCTGAAGAGATGACGAGACAGTCACCTTGGGCCCCTCCGCTTAGGCTAGAGCAGCAATGGCTGGACCTTGGGTAGCACAGCCTACCCTCTGCTTTTTTAGGCAGCCATGGTGCACACTCCTCTTCTTGTTAGCTGGAGGTCTGGGGTCCCCACTGTCCTTCCTAGAACCCCAAACCCAACCTTGACCCATGCAGCTGCAGGACTTCCTTGTGGCCCTCCTGCTCCCTTGGCTGTTTGCAGGGTTCTGTGGTGCTGGGCATGAGGGCCCACAGGTAACCTAATTTGGCATGGGCCGTTTTCTGTCCTTTTCCTTCTTAGAGTACTGAACCTTCCCTTTCTCTCTCTCTTCTCCCCTCCCTGGGAATAAGCTAATTCCTGGGATTTTTTTTGTTTTGTTTGGGAGTTTCTTTGAAGGGGAGGGGAATTGTGCCAAGGTGAATCACAGCCTGGAAGTAATGAGGGTGGGAATTGAAGGGGAGGGTGATTCGGGTTGGCAGGATGGGGGTTCCAGCTGATAGCCCTCTGTCCCCCCAGGGTTTCTGTTCCTGGTTGACAGCCATCTTCAGGATAAAGTAAGTGAACGGTCTTCAAGCTCTAAAGAAAGAAAGAAACAGAGAAACTTCAGAACCTGTCATCTTCCTACAAAGTCCAGAAGCCAGCAGCTTTGAGGGCCTTACTTCCCTCTCCCTACTCCAGGAGGCCAGGCCTTGGGGACCGCAGCCTCTGCTGTCCCCTGAATGTTCACTTTACCCGAGTCTCCTCCATGACCCCCTGCCTGGGGGGCCAGCTCTGCCCTCATCTCTCCCTGCCCCTGCCGCCCCTTGAGGACAGGAGCTGGGGCGCCCCACCTCACAGCCTCCATGCAGCCAGCGGGTAGGGGCAGCAGTCAGGCTGGGAGCAGCCAGCCACGCAGGCAGGAGCCAGAGGCCAGCAGGCAGAGCTCAGCAGACCCAGCCAGAGCCCAGCAGGCAGGCAGTGAGCGCTGAGAGAGGCAGGAGGCTTGGAAGGTCAGCACCACTGTACTCCCCACCCCCAGGCCCCAGGGCCCCTCCCCAAGTATATTGTATACACCAAGTTCACCCAGCACCCATGAGGTGCTGCTTCTTCCCTGAACCTTCCCTTCCTCCCTCCCCGCCCTCCGCCTCTTTCTTTCACCATCCCTCCTTCTAGTCCTTCTCCCTCCTCTTCCTCCCTTTTCAAATTTTCCTCTTCTCCCTTCCTTTCTCTTTCTATCCCTCCTTTTTCTCCCTCCCCTTCCTCCCTCTCCAGTCTTCCTTCTTTTCTCTCTTCTCTCTCATCCCTCCCCTTCTCTTTCTATTCTTTCCTCTTTTCCCTCACTTTCTCCCTCCCCTCCCCCAATATTAGGGGACCAAGAGATACCATTTCAACTCCATCCTGCTACCAAATGGCAGGGGCTAGGGTGGGTGGGGGTGGATAAGGGCAGGCAGGTTGTGGCTCTCCCCAGCCCTGGTTCTAACATAACTCCCCTGCTCCACCCCCCCGGCCTGCAGGGATGATGAAATCCGGGACAAATGTGGGGGCGATGCCGTGCACTACCTGTCCTTCCAGCGGCACATCATCGGGCTGCTGGTTGTTGTGGGCGTCCTCTCTGTAGGCATCGTGTTGCCCGTCAACTTCTCAGGGGACCTGCTGGGTCAGTGAGGGCCAGGACCGGCAGGGTGGAGAGAGGAGGGGGCACGAGTGGGCGCGCCCTGACCCGGCATGGCCCTCCGCCTCTCCCCACCCCCCAGAGAACAATGCCTACAGCTTCGGGAGGACCACCATTGCCAACTTGAAATCAGGGTAAGTTTGGGAAGGGAGGGGAGGAGAGGGGCAAGGCTGCAGAGCTGCTGGAAGTCCCTGAGGGTCTGGGTGGGAGGCAGAAGAGGTGGATCCCTGCTGAGGATCTCCAGGGCTGACCCCAGGAACTCGGGCCAGGAAAGGCTGGCTGGGGGCATGGAGAGAGGACCTCTCGGGGACAGTTCAGTTGGGATGGAGAAGTCTGAGGGTCTAGAAGATGGGAGTGTGGGGCCTGCCCTGTGAGGGGGTCAGCACCAAAAGATCAGTGGCAATAGAGGGGCCCCACATCAAGGACTCAACAGTGGGAAATCGGGGGTGTCTGACTGCACTCCCAGCCCCAAGTGACCCCCAGGTACCCCCTCGACTCCCCCAGGAACAACCTGCTATGGCTGCACACCTCCTTCGCCTTCCTGTACCTGCTGCTCACCGTCTACAGCATGCGGAGGCACACCTCCAAGATGCGCTACAAGGAAGACGACCTGGTGAGCAGAGCCCTCCCAGCCCCAGCCTCCTTCTTCCCCTCCACACCTGTCTGGCCTCAGCCCTGAGGGGCAGCAGCTCTGGAGGTGGCCCAGCTGGGTTTGAATCCTGGCTCAGCAGCTCAGCTGTGGGACTTTGGGCAAGTTATACAACCTCCCCAAAGCTCTGTTTGCTCTTTGGTGCGATGGGACGATGAGAGTGCACCTCTTAAGGTTGTTGGGTAGGTGAATGGGGAGATGCATGGAGAGCACCCCGTGCCTGGCACTCAAGAAATATTAGCTGTGCTTGAAATCATGATTGTGATTATTCCCTCCCTTTCTGCAAACCAGCACTGGACATCACCTCCTGCCAGCACTGTGCTGGGTTCTGGAGACACACAGGAGTAGAGCCAGACCCTCCTGAGGCTCCTCTCCCATTCCCCTCCATTACCCGTCAGAGAGCAAGGGCCCAGGTGGTGCTTTCATTAGACTCTCTGCCTGATTTCTATTAGAAACACTCCTCTGCTTTCCCTGGAGGCTGGCATATCCCTAAGGCCTCCTCCCACCCATGTCTCTCCTCTCTGCTCATCCCACTCCCCACCTCCTCAAAGCAAAGCCCCTCCCTGTGTCTTCTGAGTCCTCAAGGGTCGAGCCTCAGGATGGGAAACCTCTCTTCTCTCTCCAGGTCAAGAGGACTCTCTTCATCAATGGAATCTCCAAATACGCAGAGTCGGAAAAGATCAAGAAACACTTTGAGTGAGTAAGCCATCCCTCCCTGACCCGCGGGCCCTGCAGGCTTTTCCTTACCTTTTGACTCCAAGAACATCCTCACACTCCTCCAGCTCAGAGGAGCGGGTTGCAGTGGGGAAGATGGAAGGTAGACTAAGCAAGAACGCTCTGACGGCATGGGGTCTAGCACTTGGGCCCCTTGAAGAACAGGAGAAATTGGAGAAATACTTTGAGTGGATTCCCCCCAACTTCTCCTGTCTCCACGCCTGGACTGTTGACTCAGGGTAGCTTCCTCAACACTGGATGTGACATTCTGGGGTTCATGTGCAGTTGTGGCAGGGAGAAAAATGTGGCTTTCAATGGATTCCCAAGGAAGCCAGGGAATCCTGGGCATGATGTTTTCTGAGGCTCTCTTCAGCTCTGAACTTCTGTCATAGGATGGACAGGGAATATATACCCCAGGGCTGCCAGGTGGCCAGGAACTGTGCAGAAAAGGGAAGAGGCTCCTCGAGGCAAAGTGGGGATTCACCTGGTCATCCATGGCCGGGGTGTACCTTGGAGCAGAGCTCATCGGGGAGAGGGGACCAGGTGAAGTCAGAGTTAAGAGCCCATCTATGGGGATATTTAGAGACAATCGGTGTACAGGATTGGGGTCCCATCACGCATTCATCTGTCACTCAGCAAACATACATCATAAAAATGAATAAAAGAACATCGGGCTCTCACAGCACTCACAAGCTGGTGGTGAGCTTTAGGAGCCAGTCCAGGGTCTGATGAGAGCTTGGCCTGAGGTCAGGTCACTGCGACAGGCTGTGGCCAGTGGTCATGATAAGGGACCCTACTGATCTGGATCAGGGCTCAGTCTGAGGTCAGGAGCAGCTCTGGTTGGCCCGGATCAGAGGTCAGGAATTGTCCTGGATCAGGACAGCATGAGGTCCAAGCCGGGAGAGGGCTGGGGCCAGCCTGGGAGTGGGTGTCTGGGCAGGGTCAGAGCCTGGACCTCTCATGTTACAGGGTTGAAATTGCTGGTGATCCACATTAGTGGAGGAGTACTCAGTTATTCAGCATGCATTTACTGGTCACCTTTCAGCCAAGCACAAACAAATCAGACACAAGCCCCTCCCTCAAACAGTATACCAAACAGTCAAAATAGGTCATCTCCGGTCAGTGTGAGAGAACTATGTGGGGTTCAAGCTGTGATCAGCATTGGGGACAGGCTGGGTCAGGATTAAAGGCAGTGTGTGATCAGAATTAGGGGACATCTTAATATTACTGTCCAGCTAGAATCAGCTGTCAGTTTCTACTGAGATCTATCCAATTAATATTGAATTAATGGAATTCAATAATTAATTATTATTCAATTAATAGCATTAAGTATAGTGTTTTTAAATAATTATTAATTATTATTCAGTTAATAACAAATATCTCTTGAGCACCTGCTATGTGCCTCACTGGAGCAGGAGCTGGGGATATGGCAGTAAACAAAAAGAAAAAGGCCATGCCCTCATTTTGTTTACATTCAAATGGGAGGAGGCAGACAATAAACAAATGAACTAGTAATAGACACTGTTAAGTAGGGATAGGTGCTAAGAAGAAAATCGAAGCAGGTTAAGGGGACAGATGAGAGGGGTCGGGAAGGGTTGCTATTTCAGAGGGGTCGGGCAGAGTGATGTTTGAGCAGAGAGCTGAGGGCAGTGAGGGAGCGAATCCCAGTAGTCGATGTATCCATTCACTCAGCACACATCTATTGTACACCTACTGTGTGCTTCCTACCAGGGAGACAAAGAAGAACTGGATCTGACTGGGGTCCTTGGGGAGCTCATGGTCCTGGTCTGTGGTTTTGTCTAGGGAACAATCTGTGACAAAAATTAGTGGTCAGCCTATAGGCAAGCGTGGGGCAGAAGCTGTGGTTGTAATTGGAGTTTGGGAATCCAAGGGCGAGCATGCTGGAACATCCATGTCGTTAATCCATTCATTAGCACGAGTTTGTTGAGCATTTACTCTGTGCGAGTTGCTGGGCCAGGCCTGGGTGGCAGTGATTGTGTCTCAGCAGAATCAGGGGATAGCAATGTTCAAAATCAGGGGACCATGTGGTTGGTATTCGGAGATTTGGGATTAGTCTGGTGAGAATGAGGAGTCAGATGCAGGAGCCACAGGCACTTGCAAAGAGGAAATCTAACACACTTTGAGCAACAACAGCGTCAGAGGAAAGGTCTGTAGCCTCCTTGGAAGTCTATTTTCAAGGACCCCACCCCAGATTTAAGTTTCTAAATTCTCAAGGGTTGGTGAGGTTCATCTTGTTACTTTACAGCCGTATCTCATGCTCTCGTGCTTTAAAAAAAAAAAAAAAAAAAAAAAAAAAAAGTTGGGCTCAGTCTAGACTAGGAATTAGGATTAGGGAGCGTGTGTGAAGCTGCTCCTTCACTCGTCAGCAAGCATTCTTCTCCAGCCCTGCCAGGTACCAGGTCCTGGTGACCTGGGGACTGGTTGTGTCTGGCCAGGTAAAGCATGAGTCAAGCTCAAGTCAAGGTTGGAGTTGACCTCAGGCAGGGTTAGTGGTCAATCTTGGGCCAGGGTTATAGGTCAATCTCTGGTCAGTCTTGGGCCAGGGTTATTGGAGATCATTCTATGGGCTGGACTGTGGGTTGGTCATCACCTGGGGTCAGTTCGTGGTCAAGGCTAAGGGTCAGACTGCGAGTAGGTCTGGGTACAGGGTCGAGGGGACAGCCTATGAGTAGAAAAAGTTCCTCTCGACTTAAGGTCACAGCCCCCCACCAGTGTGTACTCACACGTGCCGGCTTCATCTGCCGTCACATCCGCAGGCATACGTGCACATGTTCCCCCCGCCCTGATAAGCCTGTAGAGGAACGTCAGAGTTTTATCCTTGGGGCACTCTCGTTTTTGTAGAAGGCCCCTACAAAGAGGGAGCTCGCGTCGGGGATGTGTATCTTGGAGGCACCAGGGTCACGGGTGAAAGTCAGGGGCAGGGGGGTGGGGATTCCCACAGAGGATGACGGGTGACCTGTGTTTCAGGGAAGCCTACCCCAACTGCACAGTTCTCGAAGCCCGCCCGTGTTACAATGTGGCTCGCCTTATGTTCCTCGATGCGGAGAGGTAATGCGGCTGGTGGGCAGGGGAGGTTACGCCCGAGGGGCCCCTGTCCATTGGTTGCCACACAAAGCCTGGTTCTTTTTCCAGCTGTTTCCCAGGAATTTGATCTTTCTTCCAACCCCAGAAGTATCTGTTCATTCAGTTCTGGAAAGAGAAAGGCCTGGGGGCCAGAGTTCGTTACAAGAGGAGAAAGGGGCCCAAGGTCCACCCCATCTCAGCATATACCCTTCTTCAAATATGAGCAATTTAGGCCAGACTGTAGGAAGAACTGGGGCAGCTGAGCATACACTAGGCTGGAGCATGTCTGAATCATGCATCCTAAACAAATCCGAGAACAAGATAACCTCTTTCCTTGGGAAATAGACTAGATGACCCCCAATCTGGGATCCCTACGCATCCTCCCAGCCAGAGGCATCCCCAGCTGGCTGGTGGGTGACTGGGAACCCGGGTCCTGCAGGAAGAAGGCCGAGCGGGGAAAGCTTTACTTCACAAACCTGCAGAGCAAGGAGAACGTCCCCACCATGATCAACCCCAAGCCCTGCGGCCACCTCTGCTGCTGCGTGGTGCGAGGCTGCGAGCAGGTATGGTCTGCGCTGGCCGCTGGGCAGCCTGGCCTGGGCTTGGAGACCTCAGATGGGCCTGGGGAGGAGCTGGCCAGGGCCTGCGGAGACGGTCACAGCACAGATGAACACACCCCGTGGCGGAGCTGTGCCCATAACCCCAGGAACAGACACGCACAAACAGGCCTTGCACAGAACTACCTAAAGGAATGGATTCCTGGAGGAAGCAAGGCTGGGGTACCGCAGGGGGTACCCCAGCAGATCCCACTTGTCTCTAGCCCCTGAAGCCCCAGTTCCCACTGTTGGGTGTCCCCATGGTGACTAAGTTTTCATAGCCCAACTCACAGTCAACCAAGGGGATAGCGTTGTGCTGTGTGTACTTGCTCTGTGGTCTTAGGCAAGTTTCTTAACTGCTCTGTGCCTCAGTTTCCTTTCTGTAAAATGGGGCTAACCGTGCCCACTTACAGGGTTGTTGCGAGGATTAAGTTAGTACATATAAAAGAGCTGAAAGCAGTGCCTGGCATGTGGTAAGTGCTGGACACTAGGTGCCGGCTGGGTGCCACCGGTGCAAGCCCGGCACTCTGACCAGACCCCCTGCCCCACCCACACCCCGGCAGGTGGAGGCCATTGAGTACTACACAAAGCTGGAACAGAAGCTGAAGGAGGACTACAAGCGGGAGAAGGAGAAGGTGAACGAGAAGCCTCTTGGCATGGCCTTTGTCACCTTCCACAATGAGACCATCACTGCCATGTGAGCCCCCGCCCCACCTGCCCACCCCAGCCCTTGCCCCTGAGTGGCCAGCTGGGGCTCCCAGGTCCCAGCACTCGCTACCAGCTGTCAGCAGTGGGGCCCCCGGCCAGTGCCATGGTAACCAGTGCCCATCCCCACAGCATCCTGAAGGACTTCAACGTGTGTAAGTGCCAGGGCTGTGCCTGCCGCGGGGAGCCACGCTCCTCATCCTGCAGTGAGTCCCTGCACATCTCCAACTGGACTGTGTCCTATGCTCCTGACCCCCAGAACATCTACTGGTGAGCGAGGGGGCGTGGCAGCGGCAGGCTGGGCAGGGCCTGGGATGGGTGGGTGAAGAGGGCTGGGGGGAAGCCCTAGATACCGATGGGAACCAGCTGGGCCCTCGTTCCTGGGGTGACCCCCTCCCCTGCCTTCCCAGGGAACACCTCTCCATCCGCGGCTTCATCTGGTGGCTGCGCTGCCTGGTCATCAATGTCGTCCTCTTCATCCTCCTCTTCTTCCTCACCACCCCAGCCATCATCATCACCACCATGGACAAGTTCAACGTCACCAAGCCTGTGGAGTACCTCAACGTGAGACCCACGTCCCGCCCCACCCCTCCACACTGTGGCACAGCACACAGATGCCAGGTCCCTGATCCTTCCACCAGGGAAAACCCAGTGCTTCCCTGCCCAGCCCAGCTCCTGGTCAGCTTGTCCCAGCCCCAGCTCCACCCAGAAGCTCCCACATGACCTTGGGGTGTGAACCCTCCTGTCCACTTTCCTGGGACCCGCTGTCCCCTTCCCCTAGGAGAGGCCACCCTTGGGTTTGCACATACCTGGAGAGACACCCAAGGAAGACAAGGAGCCTGGGTCCAGCCTTATCTAGCCAGGTGGCCTCTGATAAGTCCCTTCCCCTCATCCCTCAGTTTCTTCATCTGAAAAGTGGGAGGTTTAGACTAGGTAGATCATGGCTTTCAAACTTAGATTTTGACTCCTTTATCAAAGGGAGTCTTACATGAAACCCAATATGAAAAAGCAAGGACAGTAGGATGGGGGCCACTTCTGCCTGGCTCCCCCTATCCCTGCTGCCACGCAGGAACCTCAGCATTCCAAGGAACACAGTTTGAAAACCACTGAGTGATAACAGCATAATCGATAACACCCAGACAGCCTTGGTTCAAATCCCCACCCTACTGCTTTGCTAGCTTGGTCAGCTACCGAGTCTCTTTTTGCCTCTGTCTACTCATCTTTAAAATGGGTTAATATCCTTGATGCGAGGCTTGGTACAAGTAGCGTGCACGAGCAGTACTTGGCGCAGAATAGGTATTCGGTAAATACTCTTACCGTTATTCACCCCAGGGTTGTGCGTGTGAGCTAGCTCCCACCTTCACCCCTGGACTCTCCGATGTTCTGGATCTCTGATGTGGCACCCACGGGGGCTTGGACTCAGTGGGGGAGGGGGCGGGAAAGCAAGGCTGACTGGGCCCTCTGGACTGCCCCAGCTCAACACACACTCCCTGTGGCCCTCTGCAGAACCCCATCATCACCCAGTTCTTCCCCACCCTGTTGCTGTGGTGCTTCTCAGCCCTGCTCCCCACCATCGTCTACTACTCTGCCTTCTTTGAAGCCCACTGGACACGGTGAGACAGCTCTGCACACACCGTGCCTTGCCGTGGCCCCTCCTTCGTGTCCACCTGTCCCCATTGGGCAGCCCTTGGCCCCTTTAGGATCCCTGTTCTGTGCGCTCCCAGAGCTGGCCAGGAAGAGATGGTGGCTGCCAGCCTCACTGTGGGAAGCCCACCCCTCCTGGGGACCCTCCTGGGACACTGGTGTGCTGGGCTGGGCTGAACCTGACCTCTGCTCTGTGCCCTACAGCTCCGGGGAGAATAGGACCACCATGCACAAGTGCTACACCTTCCTCATCTTCATGGTGCTGCTCCTGCCCTCGCTGGGACTGAGCAGGTGGGCTTTGGAGGCTGGCATGGGAGCCAGGGTGGGGGCTCTGCAAGGTGGGAAGCAGGCCAGGCTCCCCACCTCCCCAGCAGAGCAAGGGACACGAGATGGGGAGCTTGCACATCCCCAGAGCCTCATGGGTGGAACTCCCCACTCCCCTGATGTTCTGAGCCATTCCAGCCCCCAGCCCACCTCTCCTCTCCTCCCCTCCAGCCTGGACCTCTTCTTCCGCTGGCTCTTTGACAAGAAATTCTTGGCTGAGGCAGCTATTCGGTTTGAGTGAGTGACCAGGGCCCCCAGGGGAAGGGACCAGATGGCAGGGGTGGGCGTCCGTGATAGGCACTGCCAGCTCCCACAGGAGCCTGCAGCAAAGCTTCCAACCCGGGGTGCAGAGGACGAGGGAGGGCCTGGCAGGGTCTCGGCCCTAGGATCCGTGTTGGGGCCCACTCTCTGGAAATAATCTTTGGATTCTTGGGTCACCCTCAAGGTGTCTTTGGGAATTTGGGGCCACACTTAGGTGGTTTCTGTGAGGTTCTCTGGGGCTCATACTCTGGGACTAACTACAGGAGTATCTGGCGTTCTGCTTGTGGGGCTTGAGGGATCTCAGGTGAATCTTGGCTCAACTTTTGGGAATGCCTTGGAAGGTTCTATGACTTAAAGGTCTGTGGAGCCCACACTTTTGAGAATCTATGGAATGTTCTTGGACTCACAACTCTGGGAGTGTCTGTGGAGGCTCTGGGGCTCACACTTTGGGCTGTTTATGGGGCACAAACTCTAGAAATATCTCTGAAGTCTTAAGCTCTTATTCGGAGGTGACTCTGGAGTTCTTTTGGGGGCATCTTCTCTGGGAATCCCTGTGGGGCTGTTTGCAGGTCCTAAACCTATATACATGGGTGCAATCTTGGGCTCCCCCTCTGAAGATGTCTAGGGAGGGTCTCTGAAGCTTGTGTTCTGGAGGTGTCTGCGACTCAGGCTCTGGGGGTAACTCTGGCAAGGCCTGGAGGGGAGCCTCCTGGGTGGTCCTGAGACTCACCCCCCTGGAGGGCTTTGGGGACTTACTGGAACTTATCTGTAGACATCTTGGCAGTCACACCCTCAGCATGCTGATGACATACGGACTCGAGCACTCTCTCCAGGGGTCTTTGTGGGGCACGGATTCTAGGGATGCCTCTGGGCTCACACTCTCATTCACACTCAAGGGTCTCTGTGGCTCACTTTGGAGGTGTCCGTTCATACTCTGTGACATCTGTCTCTGGGGGACTGGGGCACAGGTGCTTGAGGGGCTGAGCAGGGTTTCCGTGTGGAGGGTGAGGGCGTGGTTCGCTGTCAGGCTGGCGAGGGCAGGAGGCTCCCGGGGCACCCCAAGGGAGCAGTGCTGGAGCGCCTGGTACCCGCAGGTGTGTGTTCCTGCCGGACAACGGCGCCTTCTTCGTGAACTACGTCATCGCCTCGGCCTTTATTGGCAACGCCATGGACCTGCTGCGCATCCCCGGGCTACTCATGTACATGATTCGGCTCTGCCTGGCACGCTCCGCCGCTGAGAGGCGCAACGTGAAGCGGGTACGGCCGCCTGGGGCCGCAGCGGCCCGCACAGCGCCCCCTCGTGGGCCCAAATGGAAACAGCGGCAGCCAGGCTAGAGCATTGGGGGCACTGGGGTGCTGGGAGCTGGGAACCAGTTCTGCTTCCCTACCCATGTGGCCCCGAGCCACCCCTTCCTGTCTGGGGTCTCAGTTCCCCCGTAGTACAGCAGTGGGTCAACATAGATAAGCCTGAAGGTCCGGGACAGTTCTGACGGTTGTGTGATGGGAGGTGTGGAGGTCTGGGCCCCTAGGAACTCTGCCCTGACTCCACTAGGGGCCTCCAGACATCCCATTCCCAAGTCCACCCAGTTCTAACCCCATACTTGCCAGCTCCTGACCTCTCAAAGTTCCCTCCCTATCCCCTCCCCTCAGTCCTCCCTTTTCCCTTTCAGCCACAACCTCTCTCCCCATCAGTGCTTCCCCCAGCCCTCCCTCTCAGCCACAGCCCCTCTCCC
>JAKSZT010018658.1:10412250-10488299 GCA_026826555.1 Tolypeutes matacus | reverse complement strand
CCCAGCCCTCCCTCTCAGCCACAGCCCCTCTCCCCATCACTGCTTCCTTCCAGTCCTCCCTCTCAGCCACAGCCCCTCTCCCCATCACTGCTTCCCCCCAGCCCTCCTGTTCAGCCACAGCCCCTTGCCCCATCACTTCTTCCCCCAGCCCTCCTCTATACAGTAGGCTTCCTTCCTGGCCCCAAAGTTCCTGGCCCACTGCCCCCTCCCACCTGCCCTGGCCCCCTCCAGGCTTCCTCTCTCCCTGAGCCACTCTCCTGCCCATCTCCCCCCCAGCATCAGGCCTACGAGTTCCAGTTTGGCGCAGCCTACGCCTGGATGATGTGCGTCTTCACGGTGGTCATGACCTACAGTATCACCTGCCCCATCATCGTGCCCTTCGGTAGGCACCGCCGCGCCGGGACCTGGGCCCTGCTCGGGGGGACCCAGGGCCTCACCCACTCCACATTAGAAAGGCAGGCCACCCCGAGTGGACAGGGCCCCGGCTGGGAGACCGGCCCCTCAGGCCTCCCGCCCGGTCCCTGGCTCAGTCTGGGACTTGGCCTGGGGAGAGGAGGGGGAGAGCCACCCTATTCTGACTGGACCCAGCTGGTGGGCTGGATACCCAGGCAAGGTCCCGCCCACTCCGAGGCCTTCATAGCTGGGTATACTGAGGCACGTCGCATACCCACTGACGCGTTTGGGCACATGCACATACCTCACACACACCCCTCCACGGACATTATGGGCACATTTGTACACCACCCTATAAACTAAAAAGCCTCCAGAATCCAGGGTGGGGATGGGTCCTCGCCCTTAATGGCAATACGCTGATACAGCTGAGCTGTGTGACTTGGGCAAGTCTCTCTCTTGCTGAAGAAGTTAGGAAAATTTATCCTCAACTCTTACCCCCAAGGTAGCCCCTACTTTCCTCACCCTTTGACCACTCTCCCTGGTTATTGAAAGCTCAAAATTCCCAAACCTCCCCATCTTTGTTCTAAAATTCCCATTCCCTCAGCCTCCAGGAAAATAGAACTTGTCACCTAATTTATATTCTTCTGTTTAGGAACAAGAGTAGGGAAAAAAAGATACAGGTTTCAAGAGGATGCTTGTTGATCCAAATGAATGAATGTCTAATAGTGGAATTCTTATTGAGGGGCTGCAGAATGAAGGGGCTAAGGGTCTGTGATGGTGCTAGGGCTATGGGGGTGCTGTCACATCGTGGCTGGGTAGGAGGAGGGAGGCTGACCCTTCAGTGATCTCGGAAGGACCTGGACAACCTGTGGATGGACACAAAGGTCCGGTGGCACTGGTCCCGAGGTCAGGGCCCATGTGGCTGTCCCCCAGGGCTCATGTACATGCTGCTGAAGCACCTGGTAGACAGGTACAATCTCTACTACGCCTACCTGCCGGCCAAACTGGACAAGAAGATCCACTCGGGCGCCGTGAACCAGGTGGTGGCTGCACCCATCCTTTGCCTCTTCTGGCTGCTCTTCTTCTCCACCATGCGCACGGGTAAGGAAGAGGGGGTGGGAGGGGAGGGGGGCCTCCACCCAGAGTCAGGCAGAGCAGGCCCCAGGAGGGTCACCCATGACCTGGGAGAGGTCAGGGTGAGCTGGAGCACCTTGTAGATGTCAGCACTCAGAAGGCAGCAAAAGCTGGGACAGTGGGGTCCCCGGGGGGCAAGGGGCCCTGAGGAGAGATAGCAGCCCTGCTCTTTTCCCCCCATCAGGGTTCCTAGCCCCCACATCCATGTTCACATTCGTGGTCCTGGTCATCACCATCGTCATCTGTCTCTGCCACGTCTGCTTCGGACACTTCAAATACCTCAGTGCCCACAACTACAAGGTGTGGGGGCAGGGAGGGCAGAGAGGGCTGGGAGCCGAGGGGGAGGGGTGGGGGTCATGATTGAAGCTGGGCACAGGGGCATGCCCCCCATTCCTGCCCCTCATGCCCCGACTCCATGACTCCTCCTGCACCCGGCAAGATTGAGCACACGGAGACAGACTCCGTGGACCCCAGAAGCAACGGACGGCCCCCCACTGCTGCCGCTGTCCCCAAATCTGCGGTGAGTGCCCTGCTCCAAGGCTGAGGGTGGGGAGAGGCCTCTGAGACGCAGATACCCCGAAGCTGGGGCCCCATTAGTCCTCCAGACCCCACAGGAGGTGGGGAGCAAGGACAGGGAGAGAGCTGGCCCCACTGGAGGGCTGCCCCTGCCTTTCCCAGCGAGGGGGCCACTGCCCTTTCCCCGAGGGCCCTGCCCTCTCCGCAGCCTTCCCATACCCCAAAGTCCCCCTGTAGGCCCTGATTGTCCCCACACCCCCCGAGGGGCAGCTAGCCACCCTCACCCTCTACCCCCTTCTCCCCCTCCAGAAATACATCGCTCAGGTGCTGCAGGACTCAGAGGTGGACGGGGATGGGGATGGGGCTCCCGGGAGCTCGGGGGACGAGCCCCCATCATCCTCATCCCAGGATGAGGAGTTGCTGATGCCGCCTGACGGCCTCACGGACACAGACTTCCAGTCTTGCGAGGACAGCCTCATAGAGAATGAGATTCACCAGTAAGGGGAGGGAGGCCCTGGAGGCCACACCCTGTCCCCCACCCCCCGCCCCCCCACAGACACTAAAATGCTAATAATTTATTAGATCTAAAGCCCCTTCCTCCCCCACCCCTGCTTTCATTAAGGTATTTAACTTGGGGATTCTGCCACTCTCCCCCACCATGGAGGGAGGGAGGGAGCCCCCCAACCTCAGTGAGGAGAGCCCCGAGCCGGCCCCGGGGCAAAGAGGGGTATGGAGGGAATCCCTCCAGATCAGTGCCCCCCAGGCTAGTGACGTGGCCAGGAAAGGTTAATGAGAGCCAAAAGGGGACCTGGTGACATGGCTGGAGACTTGGGATTACAGGTGGATCAAGGGGCTGCCCTCCAGTTCCTCCCTCCCCCCAGTTCCCCCTGAGATCTGGCACTTCAGGGAAGTGGAACCTCCAGCCCCGATGGGTTGCATGAGGGGGGGGTCCCGAGTGGGAGGAAGAGTCAGGCCCCAAGCCAGAAGGGGTGACATTGGGGTGGGGGGTGGGCATGGCCGACACTGGAAAATGGTTTTTTTGCACTGTTTTTTGTTGATGTTGTTCTTTTTCCTTTAAAATAAAAATGAAAAGAAAAATTCAGTGTGATGTCTGGTTTGTGCTGCTGCCCTGGACACGTGGGCTGGGGTCCAGCCACCTCCACTTTTTGTCTGGAATGCCAGTCAGAGTCCCTCCATGACCTTGAGCAAGGAACTTCGTGCTTGGAGCCTGGGTTTCTCCATCAGGGAGAGAGTGGGAGGTCCAGGAGAGATGCCAGGGGGCTCTTCCAGGCAGAAGGAGCCTGCTGCTCAAGTGGCCACACCAGTCCATCCCCTCTGACCCTTCCCCTGTATCTCTGCAGCTCCACCCCCACCCCTGCCCTGAGTACATTGTGGGACAGGGACACAGGCTCACCCTCTGAATCCCTGGGCATGACACAGGACAGGGCAGAGATGCAGGGGAGGAAGGCTGTGCAAAGGCATGAGTTCTCCACTAGTTCAGGAAGGCTTCCTGGAGGAGGAAGAGCCCAGGAGAGCTGCTTCCAGAGAGGGGCCCCCAACAGGCTGCCCTGGAGGAGGAGAGGCAAGGAAATGAGGCTACAGTGGTCAAGCAAATACTGTCCTTACTATAATCATATGTTATTGTTGCTGCAATTTATTGAGTGAAATTATGCTAAGTGATTTACATGCATTATCACCTTTGCTTTTCAAAGAGCTCACTATGGAGTCAGCCATGGGCTTGCTCTGGAGATTACATGAAGTAATACAGGTAACGTGCTCCCTTGGCCTGGCACCTGGCACACGGTAAGCACCCAATAAATAATTAAAAAATTAATGCCATTTGTTGTCATTAGAATAGCCCTGCCAGGCAGGTATGAGTTTCCTCCTTTTATGGGCAAGGACACTGAGGATCAGGGAGGTTAAGGGATTTGCCTGGGTGGGATCTTGAGAAGTCTTGCTGAGCCTCCCGGAGAGAGCCTGTCTACCCAGCTGTCCCCAGGGCCCTTCCCCAGGAGTCCCTGAGGCCCTCCCTGAAAAGCCCCTGTCTACCTCCCAGTTAAATTTTCTCCATCCTCTAAAACCCAGCCCAAATTCACCTTTTCTAAGAAATTTCCCATGGCCTCTCTGGTCCACCTTCCAAAGGCCCACAGAGCTATGGGGTCAACACCTCCATGCCAGCACACACACAGCCAGAGCCTGTGTGCAAGGTGACTGGACACCTGGACTCGGGCCTGCCTCTGTCATTGATGCTGACTCGCTGTGCAGGCCCGGGAAATCCACGCCTCCTCTCCGGACCTTGGTTTCCTCATCAGTCGAGTCAGGAAGCACTACCAGATGGCCCCCAAGGCCCCTTGCCACAATCTCCCACCACGTCCACCTGCCACCCACCACCAGGACCAAGAAAACGAGGAAGTGAGTCAAGGAATTCCCAGAGGGGAGAAGAGGCAAAAGCTCGGAGGAGAAGGAGGAGGGAGAGAAGAGGCACCACGAGAGCCCGCAGACAGTCAACAAGAAACAACCCATGGTGGGGACAGCAGATACGCGAGGGGTAGGGGATGGCTGCCAAGAGATGCCGTCTTCCCATCACACACAGCGTGGAGGCCAGCTCAGCCACTTACTAGCTGCATGAACTTGGGCAAGTTGCATCACACTTCTGGACCTCACTTTCCTTGTCTGTAAAATGGGAATAATGACACCATTTCACCGAGCTTTGCTTTAAGGATAAAATAAGCAGAAAGGTCTTAGGCCAGTGTTTGGGATGTATTAAGAACTTAATAGGGAAGCGGCTGTGGCTCAATCAGTAGGGCTCCCGTTTACCATATGGGAGGCCCCAGGTTCGGTTCCCGGGGCCTCCTGGTGAAGGCAAGCCCGCCCGCACGGCGTGGTTGGCTGACCCAGCAAGCACGAGCAGCAAGGGGGGAATAAATGAATAAATAAATAAAATCTTTTAAAAAAAAAAAAGAACTTAATAAACTACAATTAAAAACCTTATGGGGGGGGCGGATGTGGCTCAAATGGTTGGGCGTCCGTCTGCCATATGGAGGGACCTGGGTTCGATCCCCAGGACCTCCCGGTAAAATAAAAAATATATTTATAGAAGGCGCATGGGCTGCCAGGCTGTGTGTGCCGCTGAGCTGTCGGGCCCCGGGAGCCATGCAGCAGGATGATGACGTAACAGGGGAGAGACAAGACGAGATGCTCCGAAAGCTCCAGAAGCCTGGAGCTGAGGTGGCGCAGGCAGCAGAATACCTCTCTCCTACATCGGAGGTCTTCAGGATCAAATCCTGGTGAAGACTGGAGGAGGAGGATGAGAAGAGATGGCAGGAAACAGACACAGAGAATTGCCCAGCAAATGGACACAAAACAGCAAATGGGAAAGGGGGTGTTTAAAATGGATAAAGTAAATAAATAAATCTTTAAAAAAAAAAAAAAAAAAACCTTATAGGTAAGGAGATTGAGGATTTCCCCCAGGTTGGCTAGTGTTGACACCTGGAATGAGGCTCTGTGAATCCATTCAGTTGCCTGAATATCTGCTCCATACCCAAAACTCTGTTAGGCACCCAGGTGGCCTCAACAGTCCCTGCCCTCAACAATCTTACACTTGAGTGAAAACTGGAATACAGGGCAGAGTCCCCTGTTTAGAGTTCACCCTTTCCCGTGGAAAAACACAACATATAGTCAGACCAGCAGCTTAACCATGCCAGCCTGTAGTCAAGCAAGGAGGGCTTCTCCAGGGAGGTGACCCTGGAGCTGGTCTTCAAAGGAAGGGCAGAGGGTAGAGACCATCCCTGGGGGCCCAGGAGCACACTTAGGGCCCAACCCACAATCACTTAGCCCCTTCCTGGCTCAGGCACTGCATCCTGTGCTTTATTACATGGATTCTCACATCACTCGCACAAGCCATTTTTTTTACAGAAATTGTAAGTTTACAAAATAATCTTGCATAACATCTTAACATACAGGATTCCCATATAAGACTCCACCTCCACCATCTTGCCGTTTTGTGGAACTTATCTTACAAATGATGAAAAATATCATCAGAATATTACTGCTAACTATATACTAAAGCTTACATTTGGTATATTTTTTCCATGAACCATCCTATTTTTAACACCATGTATTAGTATTAGTTCATGAGAGAACGTTCTCATATTTGTACTGTTAACCACAGACCATCACCCACCACATAGTTCACTGGGTTATACGGTCCAGTGCCTTGTACCATCCTCCCAAAGTTTACACTCAGTGACTGTCAGGCACAAGCCCTTTTACAGAGGAGGAAACTGAGGCTCAACGAGTGAGTCACTTGTTCACAGTCACACAACTGGTAAGGGGAAGAGCCAAGATTCAAACACAGTTCTGCTGGTGCCGCAGCTTGGGCTCTCTCCTCTGCACCCCGCGCTCGGATGCTGTTGGCTGGAGAGGACTTGAGCGTCAGGCCGGAGTGCCTGTGAAAGAGGGCGGAAGACCCTGCAGGTGAAGGTGAGGGAGTATCTGGCACCAAAGCCAAGACCCTGCCAGGATAAGTGGTTCCCAGCTCCAGAACTCCACTACACAAGGAGGGAGGGATTATGGGGTCCACGACCCCCAGCCCGAGGTGGGGGGAGTCACAGAGGAGCCATCGGGGAACCTGCCTCCTTGGCACAGCACACCAGAGCCCCCTAGCCCTGCCAGTCCTCCTTCTCTGGGAGCAGCATCGTGTGCGCATCTGTGGGCCGCAGCTGGGAGAGGCCAGAGCTGGCACTGGGGCGGGGCGCCTGGCTGCAGGCTTCAGGGCGCAGAGCTGGCCCCAAGCACCCCTTCCTGGTTGTGACCAAGGGTGTCAGGGCAGCTGGAGGGGGCGAGACCATCATTCACTGGGAAGGTGGCTTTTGGGAAATAAGGAGGCTTTCAGAATAAAAAAGGCAAGTTAGGGCAAAAGGAACAATCCCTTCCTGGAAGCCTTGGGCTAAAGGAGAGAGACTGGGAGCTGCCCTGAGTGGGGGACGCGGTGAGGACAGCCAGCCTGGTGGGGGTCCGGATGGGATTCTCCTGTCCCCGCAGATGAATGGCTCTTGGGCTGGTGATTTGGGAGCGGGCAGAATGAAAGGGGCTGGGTTCCTGGCAACGCCAGTCTGCAGGGGACAAATGGGCCGGGGGAGAGAAGGGGAAGGTAGCTGTTAAAATGCACCACTGACCTTGGAATCCCACTGCAATTTGAGAGTTCTGGGCTGGAGGTGGGGGTGGGGGGTCTCTTCTGCCCCTCCCACCGGAACCTTCAACTGTCAAGTACCATCCTAGCTGCCAGCATGTTTCGCTCCACAGGTAGGCGCTGATGGGACTTTGTCCCCCTCCTGTACCTCCTTCAGACTAAGGTCAACTGCCAGAGAAGGGGCTGCTTCCCCCATCCTTCTGGGTGTCCCGTGCGAGTGGGAACTGCAACTCCTCCATCAGACTGGATGCTCCCTAAGGGCAGGAGCTGGGCCTCTTCCTCAGACTGGGACAGGCCAGGCCCACTGATGTTCAGACAGGTCAGGGGGGCGGGGAAGTTGCATCTCTCCACTGAGACAGTGGAGTTGGGGGAGGAGCGGGCCTGGGGAAAGGGTTTGCGTCAGGGAAGGCCAAGTGGCCCTCAGAAAAATAAAACTTAGAGAGCATAGAGAGCCTCCCTCAAGCCTGGAAAAGCAGGCCCCTCCACCTGGAAAGCTCAAACCCTAAGGGGGCCATAGGGGCAGGCCACACTGGGGTGAGCAGGGTAAACAGATTCCAGATTCCCAAGAGGGCTGGGCCGAGATCCGTTGTTCCCGGGCAGGGGCAGGCAAAAGGTCAGAGGGCAGCCAGCCCCCAAAAGCAGAGGGGCTGAGTGCAGCACCCATCCCCAGCCTAGGAGGGCAGCTGGTTCCGCTCTAAGGGGCACCCTGGGGGCATCGGCCCCTAGACCCAGTTTTCTGGCTCTCTGGGCCTCACCCACTTCCCTGGAAGCATAGGCCTAGTCCCAGTAGGAGATCCAAACCCAGCCCTTGCTCTTCAGAGGGTCCCTAACTGAGAAGTCTAGACGATGTCTTGGCGTCCTCTCAGGTCTGGAAATCAAGCTGTCCATAAAACTACAGGTTTTCAGTATGCTGGAGGAGATGCTCCCCACTTTCAGGGATGTCTCCCTGTCTGACGGGGAAGATGGGATATGTGCCCGGGATGGAAAACTCCCTATCCATTCATGTCTTGTTTTAATATATTGCTCTGAACATCTGCCTGTCCTTCCCACAGCCAGCCTCCTCTGTCGGTGTGTCTCAGTTTGCCCACATCGCTAGCCCGTGGCTTGGGTTTGTCGCCCTCTCTACAGATATTTTTGTTGATAACTGTGGTGGTGTGTATGTGCCTCTAAGTCTACCCTGCCAGCCAGAGTTGAATAATGAATCCAGACCCTGGTGGACTAAGGATGCAGATCTTTTTTTTTTAACTTTTTATTTTGAAATAATTGCAAATTTATATGACAGTTGTAAAAATAAAATACAAACTCCATATGGAGAAATCCAACATACCTCCGCCCTACTCCCAGATACCCAGTTGCACCAACTTTAACGTTTTGCCACCTTTGCCATATCCTTCTATCTATCATCTATCTATCTACCTATCTTCTATTCTCTGAACATTTGAGAGCAAGTACATACATCATACTCCTTGAACACATAGTACATCCATGCAGCATCCTACAAACAAGGATACCCACCCATGCAATCATCTCAAGTGCAGTTATCAAGTTCAAGAAATTTAACATTGATATAAAGCTTACATTCTATATTCCAATTCTTTCTCTGTTCCAATAATATGGTTGTGCCTTTTCTCCTCCATTCCTAGACCTTCATGTATTGCTTTTAATTGTCATTATCCCTTTAGTTCCTTTCATTTTTCTTAAATTGTGGAAACATACATACAACATAAATTTTCCCATCCCAACTCTTCCCAAGCATACCATTCAGTGGGATTAATCACTTTCACATTGTTTCAGTGCCCTCACCACCATCTATTACTAGAGATTTCCCTTCACCCCAAACAGAAACCCTACACTCATTTGCATTAACTCCCCATTGCCTCTGCCCCCATCCCTGATAATCTATACTTTACTTTCTGTCTTTATGAGTTTGCATATTCTCTAATAATTTATTTGCAGTTACCAGGTTACCATGGGGCACAAATTATCCTAAATGTATAATGATTTGTTTGCTTTGATATCAACTTAACAACTTCAAATAGCATACATAAACTGTGTTCCCATACCTTTCTGTCTCTCCCCTTTACGCAGTTCTTGTCATGAATTACGTATTTATACATTATGAGCCTAAAACTATGGATTTATCATCACATTTTATGACGTTGCCTTTTAGACCCTTTAGGAAGTAAAAAAGTGAAGTTACAAATCAAAAATACAATGGTACTGGTATTTTATTTGCCCATGTCATTTTGCAAGAGATCATTATTCCTTCATGAGGCATCAGTCAATTGTCTACCTGCAGAGGAGAACTCCCTTCTGCATTTCTTGTAGGGCCAGTCTAGTGGTGATGAAGTTCCTCAGTTTTTGTTTAGCTGGGAATGTTTTAATTCATCTTTCCACTGCCTCTTTTTTTTTTTTTAGATTTATTTTATTTATTTATTTCTCCCTACCCCCTCATTGTTTGCGCTCGCTGTCTGCTCTCTGTGTCTGTTCGTCTTCTTTTTAGGAGGCATGGGGAACCGAACCTGGGACCTCCCATGTGGTAGGTGGGCGCTCAACTGCTTAAGCCACATCCGCTTTCCCCACTGCCTTCTTGCCTCCATGGTTCTGACGAGAAAGTGGCAGTTAATCTTATGGTGGCTTCCTTGTGCGACATGTTGCTTATCTCATGCAGCTTTCAGAATTCCTTCTTTATCTCTGACATGCGGCAGTTTGATTATAAAATGATGAAGTGTGGGTCTATGTGAGTTTATCCTACTTGGGGTTCTTTGAGCATCTTGGATGTGTATATTCATGTCTTTTATTAAAATGTGGGAAGTTTTTAGACATTTTGTTCAATATTTTTTCTGCCCCTTTCTCTCTCTCTTCTGGGACTCCTACAATGCAAATACTGATATGCTTGATGAGGTTCCACAGGTTCATCAAGCTCTGTTCACTTTTCTTCATTCTTTTCTCTTTCTGACTCTCACACTGGATGATTTCAATTATCTTATTCCAGTTCTCTGATTCTTTCTTCTGCCAGCTCTGATCTGTTATTCAACTTCTCTAGGGAATTTTAAATTTCTTTTATTGTGGTCTTCAGCTCTGTTTGGTTCCTCTTCATAATTTCCATCTCTATATTGATATTCTCTTTGTGTTCATCTACTGTTTTCCTGTTTCCTTTAGTTCTTTGTCCATGTTTTCCTTGAGCTCTTTGAGCATAGTTAGGACCATTCTTTTAACATCTTTGTCTAGTATGTCCTAGGTCTGATTTTTCCCATTGATGGTTTCTAATGTTTTAATCCTCTCCTGGGTCATCACTTCCTGTTTCTTTGTATGTTTTGTAATCTTTCGTTGAAAACTGGACATTTTTATATTTTAGTGTGTTATCTGGAATTTAGACTCTGTGGCATCTGTTCCTTTAGTTTGTATACACCTAGTATTATGAGAGAACTTTCCTTGAATACCAGCAACTAACAAAAAAAAAGGAAAATACCTTTACAGTCTTTGCAGATTGACCTCTGCACTCGGTGAGCACTCTCCTTCAGAACTTATCCACACAATGAGTTTAGAGAATAGCTTGGGGCCAAAGCATAGGGGCATCCCTGATCCTTTCTGTGAATGCTTCTTGTCTTGGGCATGGAGTGTGGCCCCAGGAATCCCCCTATTTACACAGATAACATGTTCTCTCTTCCTAGGAAACAATTTCCTCACAGTCCCTCTAGGGGAGGAGGTGTGGGCAGGGGTTCCCAGCTGCCTGGCTGGCTCAGGATCTGACTTGTACTCTCTGCGACACCCTCCCTCCTCAGCTAGGGTATTTCCTAACCTGGACTCTGCCCTTGAGCAGCCCCTTCCCCTCTGCCCTCCCACACTCTACACTCCATTATTTCCAATCTCCCTAACAAGCAGTGTCTTGGATGGTCCAGAGGCCGGTGTGTGTGTGTGGTGCGTGTGTGTATTTTAACTGCTTTATTGAGATATAATTCACATAGCATACAATTCACTCATTAAAAATGTACAATTGGCTTTTAGTATAATCACAGAGTTGTGCATCCATCACCATAATCAATTTTAGAATATTTTCATTACTACAAAAAGAAACGCTTTATCCTTCAGCCACCATCACCACCCCCAATATCCCTCCAAGCCTAGGCATCCATTGATCTCTGTATGGATTTGCCTATTCTGAATATTTCCTATAAATGGAATCATACAATATGTGGCTTTTTGTGTCTGGCTTCTATCACTTAGCATGATGTTTTCAAGGTTCACCTGTACTATAGCACATACTGGAACTTCATTTCTTTTTATTGCTGAATCATATTCCGTTGTATTCTACATCTTATTTATCCACTCATCAGCTGATGGGCATTTGGGTTATTTCCATCTTTTGGCTATTGTGAAAAATGCTGCCGTGAACATCAGTGGACAAGTTTTTGGGTGGATATATGTTTTCTTTTTTTTTTTTTCCTTAAAGATTTATTTTATTTATTTCTACTCCCCCCCCCCATCGTTGTTTGTCCTTGCTGTCTGCTCTATGTCCATTCATTGTGTGCTCATCTTTTTAGGAGGCACCAGAAACCAAACCCAGGACCTCCCATGTGGGAGAGAGGCACCCATTGGGGTGAGCCACCTCTGCTTCCTAATTGGCGTGTCTCTCATTGTGTCTCTTTGTTGCATCATCTTGTTGCATCAGCTCGCCGCGCCAACCCATCACATCGGTTCACTGTCTTGATTGTCTTCTTTAGGAGGCACTGGGAACTGAACCCGGGACCTCCCATGGGTAGGCGAGTGCCCAACTGCTTGAGCCACATCCACTTCCCAATATATGTTTTCATTTTTCTTGGGTACGTATCTAGGAGTGGAATTATCGGGTCCTGTGGTAACTCTGTTTAACCATTTGAGGAAGACTGTTTTCCAAAGCAGCCACAGGATTTTACATTCCTGCCAGGATTAGATAAGGGTTCAGATTTCTCCATATCCTCAACACTTGTTTATTGTCAATTTGTTTGATTTTCTTCATCCCAGTGGGTGTGAAGTGTTATCTTATTGTGGTTTTCATTTGCATTTCGCTGATGACCAGTGATGAATACCTTTTCACAGGCTTATTGGCCATCTGTGCACCTTCTTCACAGACCTCTATATTCAGATCCTTTGCCCACTTTTTAATTGGATGCTTTGTCTTTTTATGATTGAGTGGATGCCTTCTTTGCCTGCAAGGGCATGGCGGCTCACATCAACCACAGCCGACACAAGGCCAGGGGCCTGGGCCAGCACTACAAAGCTGAGAACTACCACAACCAGAGCTTTGAAGAGCTGCGGGCAGCCTGTCTGAAGAAAGGCGAGCTGTTCGTGGACCCTTTGTTCCCTGCTGACCCCAGCTCACTGGGCTTCAAGGACCTGGGACCCAACTCCCGAAACGTGGAGAACATCTTCTGGCGCCGGCCCAGGGTGGGTACTGCGAAAGGAAGCATGGACTCATGGTGGGGCTCACAGTAGGCATCCATTGGATAAAACCCAACCACCCCTCTACCATCCTGACCCTGACACCCGACTCCACCTCCATCAGAGCTGTGGATCATTCTGAACATCCTTAATAAGCAAAACTCCCAATAACCTCTGGGAAAGTCACCAAAGCGCCCATCAACCTTCGCTATCCCAGCCCACAGCTATGTCAAGGCAGCCCTGCCCCTCTACCCCACACCCCAGGCCTTCCCCTAGAACTTCAAGGTGGGAATTCCCCAGAAAAGGAGGGAGGGAAGTTGGGGGAGAATGGTGGCATCCTGGGTTCTCCCAAAATCATTATTCCTTCACTGCAGGAAATCACAAACCATCCTCGATTCATTGTGAATGGGGCCACTCAGACAGACATCTGCCAGGGGATACTCGGTGAGTGGGGAGCAGAAGAGCTGGTCTGGACTAGGGGGAGGGAGCAAATCAGGGAAGGGGTGGAGGCAAAGGAGTGCCTTTTGAGGTTGGGGAACTGGGATCCTGTTTCTGTTTCCCTGCCCCTCCCCTTCTGAGGGTGTGGGGCACATTCGTCCACCCCCTGTCCTAGTCTGAAGTCCCCCCACCTGCTGCAGTCTGGGTCCAGGGGCCAAGCTGGGGTTGTGTGGTGAGTTACCTATTGTTACATAGTACATTGCCCCAAAGCCTAGTATTTAAAACAACAATGAACATTTACTATCTCACAATTTCTACGGGTCAGGAAGTAGGAAGCAACTCAGTTGGGTGGGTCTGGTCAGGGTTGCAGACCCGTGAGGCTGCAGCCAAGAAGTCAGCTGGGAATTACCGTTTGACCCGGCAACCCCACTTCTAGATATACACACAGGAGAGTGCCAACAGGATTGCAAACAGATTCTTATACAACAATGTTTATAGCAGCATTATTCACAATTGCCAAAAGCTGGAAGCAACCCAAGTGTCCTTTGACAGATACATCAATGAAGAAAATTTGGTCCATACACACAATGAAATATTATTCTCCATAAGAAAAAATGAAGTTTTGAGACATGCTGCAACATGGAAGAAGCTTGAAAACATTATGCTCAGTGAAATAAGCAAGACACATAAGGACAAAAATTATATGATATCACTAATAAGAGATGACCAGAAATAGCAAATTTGCAGAGCTAGAAAGCAGATGAGAGTTTACTGGGGAAGGGGGGAAATGGAGGGAGGGGGGAAAGGGAGTGAAGGAAAAAAAAAAAGATGTCATCTGTAGCTGCAGTCATCTGAAGGCTTGTCCGGGGCTGCAGAATCTGCTTCCGAGATGGCTGCCCCCACAATGGCTTGCCACATAGGCATCTCCATAGGCTTGCTTGAGTGTTCACGCAATATGGCACCTGGCTTCCCCCAGGGTGAGTGATTTAAGAGAGAACAAAGAGGAAGCCATAATGCCTCTTATCACCTAGTCTCAGAAATCACAGGGTAACTGCTGCCACATTCTCTTTGTTAGAAGCAAGCATACTCAAGCAGAAGGAAATTAGGCTCCACCTTTTGAAGGAAGGGCTGCCTGAATATTTGTGGGCACATTTTAAAACCACTGCAAGTGCTAGAACCTCCTCAATCTGGAATATGAAGGGAGCAATGAGTTCCACTCAGCCCTCTCTCCAATATTCTGTGGATAGGCCCAGAATATACCTATCCATATGGCTCTCTCGTCTGTTTGCTCATTGTTTGCTCATTATCTGCTCATTATTTGTCTTCTTTAATGGGTTTGGCACTGGGAACCAAACCCAGGACCTCCCATGTCTGAGGCAGGAGCTCAACTGCTTGAGCCACATCCACTCCCAGCCCCAGAACATATCTTACTCCACTGTCCTATTCCACAGTTTTCTCCAAATTCCTCATTTCATCTTTAGGAATAGGGCCAGGGCGGTCTTCCTCTAGAACCAAATTCTATCCCACTTGTCCAAGGGAAAAGGGTGAGGTGAGGGGCAGGGCAGAGGCCAAGGAGACCTCAGACCCCCCGTGGCAGTTGCTGCCATGGCTCACTGAGCTGGAGGGACACTGCCGGTAGGAGGAGAGGACTGGCTTCTCCCAACCCTCAGGCCTCAGACCCCCTTTTTGTGATGGTGGATTGGAACATCCTTAACCTTCTTTTCCCACCCTCTGCTTCTCTCCAGGGGTACATCCAGTGGCCAGAGGCCATTGGTAATCACAGGAACTTTCCCAGTGCCCTCGGCATCAGCCTGGCCCAGGGTGGCCACACAGGCCACTGCCCTGCTCCCTGGCCCTACCCAGTGAGGTCTGAGGTCCCCAAGAGTGATGAGTAATTCATGGTGCTCTTCTCCCACAGGCTTCCCTTTAAATCAAACTTCAGATTAGATATGGGGCCCTCCCTCAACACCCAGCTCCAGGGACCCAGCTGGGATATAGACTGAGCGCCTCGGGGGACATCAGGGAAAGACTGTGCAAGGGATGGGAGAAGTTTGGTGCCCTCCTAAGGAAGCAGGTTGCAGAGTAAGGAACAAGATGCTTAAGTCAAAAATATCTCCTTCCCAAACTCCGAAAACAAAAGCATCTGGAGTACAGAAACCCACCTCCCCAGAGCCTGTCCCTCTGCACTCAGTTTCTCCCTACTCCCCTCCTTCCTGAACCCTGCTTAGGGAGGGCAGAGGGAGGGAGCCACAGAGCCAGGCCTCTGCTTCTCTAGGGCGTGGCTTCTGGACTCCCACAGGCATAAGCGGGTCCTCCAGAGGCAAAGCCTAGTGGAACACCCCTGCCTGTCTCTCCAGGGGACTGCTGGCTGCTGGCTGCCATCGGCTCCCTCACCACGAAACCCAAACTGGTGCACCGCGTGGTGCCCAAGGGGCAGAGCTTCAGGAAAAACTATGCTGGCATCTTCCATTTCCAGGTGAAGGGAAATTTCAGAGACAGCGTTGCTTCTGGTGTGTGCGTGTGTAAGAGATGGAGAGAGAGAAAGAGAATGTGCTTTGATGTTTACCTTTTTTTCTTTTGAAAGAGAACATTTACCGGGGTGGGATTTGGCCTAATTATCAGAGATATATCTGCTCACTAAAGAAACCATGGAAGCTAATACTTTAAAGCCCAGAAGAAAATAGTTATCAGTTTGTGGCTCTCCTCCTCTCTCTCTCCCTATGTATATATATAAAATGACATTGGGGAAAAGAAAAAGACATTGGGAGTCTCTGTCACATAAGTTTTATCTGCTCAATAAATTTAGCAACATGTGGACAAATTCCCCTTTTCATAAAAGATTTCTGACTAATGAATCATTAGAGTTTTTAAGACCTTGGAAATCCTAAAGTCCAGCCATCTTGCTTCAGAGATGAGCTGAGGTCAAAGGCAGGTGGTATCACCCTTCAGGCCATGGCAGAGCCTTTCCCTCACTAGGCAGCCACTCTGGGGGGTGGGATTTCTGACACAAGCGCGGCGCTCGGGCCTGGCCACCAGGAGGCGCTCTCGTGCCGGGTCCCGACCCAGGGTGGGGGTGGGGAGGAGTTGGATGGAGAGAGAGGATGCTGGTGCGCCCCCCTGAGGCCTCCCTTGCTGCTCACAGATTTGGCAGTTCGGATGTTGGGTGGACGTGGTGGTGGATGACCGGCTGCCCACAAAGGATGATAAGCTGGTGTTCGTGCACTCACACGAAAGCAATGAGTTCTGGAGTGCCCTGCTGGAGAAGGCATATGCCAAGTGAGTGCCCGGAGCAAGTAAGAGGACCTGCCTCCAAACCTGCCCCAGTTTTGGAGATAGTTATGGGGGCAGTGATGGGGGAGGGGGTGCAGCTGGAGCCAGGGGAAGGGGCAGGGTAATGGCTTCCCTCAGCACACGCCCTGAGGTCTAAGCTAATGCCTCCACCTCAGAACCCAAAGAGTGCCCTCTCGACGCTCACAGGCTGAACGGGTCCTACGAAGCGCTGTCAGGGGGCAACATAGTGGAGGGCTTTGAGGACTTCACGGGAGGCGTAGCCCAGAGCTTCCAACTCCAGAGGCCCCCTCAGAACCTGCAGAAACTCCTGAGCAAGGCCCTGGAGAGATCCTCCCTCGTGGGCTGCTCAATCGAAGTAAGACAAATCCCGGCCCCCTCGGAGGCCAAGTTTGGTCCTGCCTCAGGGCCATTGCACCTGCCACTCCTTGTACTTAGGAAGTTTTTTCCCCAGATACTTGCATAGCCAGCTCCTTATCATTCACATCTCAGTTCAGATGCCCCTTCCTCAGGCTAGCCTTCCCTGCCTCCCAGCCTAAATTAGCCATCCCACCCCATTTACCCTCTATCATGTTTTGATTTTCTCCTCAACGTTTATCGTGATCTGAGATTATCTTGCTTTTCTATATATTTATTCATAGTTCATCTTCTCCAGGCAGTTTTCACACTCCACGAGGGCAGTGACCTTATTTGCCTTATTTACTACAGGACCCTGGGACCTAGGGAAGCTTGTGGTGATGGAAGTGTTCTGTATTTTGACTCTGGTGGTGGAAAACATGAAACTACACATGTGATTAAGAAAAACTGCATAGAACACATACAAATGAGTACAAGCAAAACTGGGGAGATCTGAACAAGATTGGTGGATTGTATAAATATCAACATCCTGGCTGTGATATTGTACTATAATTTTGCAAGATGTTACCACTGGGGAAAACACAGGATCTCTCTGTATTATTTCTCACAATTACATATGAATCTACTACGATTGTCTTAAAATGCAAATTTGAATTTTTAAAAAATGAACCCTGAGTGCTTTCTCCCGGTGCCTGAGTCCCTCTGAGCAGTTCCCAAGCTCCTCCCCTCCTTCCTGCTCTGTAGGTCTCCAGCAGAGAAGACTTGGAGTCAGTGACCAAAATGCAGCTGGTGAGAGGACATGCCTACTCGGTGACTGGCCTTCAGGATGTGAGTCTTGGCAGCTGCACCCTACCCTGGTGCGGGGAGGAGGAGGAGGAGTGATCCTGAGCACATGACCTTGAACTGCTTCCCCCACACACCCAGGTCCCCTACAATGGCAAGGTGGAAACACTGATCCGGCTCCAGAATCCCTGGGGCCGGACTGAGTGGAATGGAGCCTGGAGTGACAAGTAGGTGCCCCTGACCCCGTGTTCTCAGGAGGGGAGCAGGGGCACAGCAGGTCCCAAGAGCAAGGCAATGCCACAGACAGACCAGTCAGTGATCTCCTGTTTGGGAGGACAACCTGGGCCCCAGGGCAAGTTCCTCCCCTCTAGATCCCCCCAAGGCAGGCATTCAGAGGTGAGGGGATACTTTGGGAAGGAAGGGGGTGCTTCCTGACCCCCTGTGCCTGTCCCCCCACTGCTTATCTCTGTCCCAGAGCCAAGGAGTGGCAAGAGGTGGCTCCAGACATCCAGAAGCAGCTGTGGCACCAGAAGGAGGACGGGGAGTTCTGGTCAGTGTGGCTTGGGGTGGGCTTCCTGTTCCCCCCATGGCCTGTTCCTTCATCACCCCCGCTGCCCTCACCCCTCTGCCTTGGAGGGGGGAGCACCAGGGGGCCCCCAGGACAGGCCTATGCATGTAAGCATACCGCTGGCAGGTCTCCCACCACCACCACCCCCTCCGCCCCAGGATGTCTTACCAAGATTTCCTGGACAATTTCACACTCCTGGAAATCTGCAACCTGACGCCTGACACACTCGCTGGGAACTATAACTGGCATACCACCGTGTACGAGGGCAGCTGGCGGCGGGGCAGCACTGCGGGGGGCTGCCGGAACCACCCTGGTGGGTGAGGGACTCAGGGGGGCAGGGACTAAGGGCACGGGGTCCCAGGGTCAGAGCCCACGGGAGTCAGGGGCCACGCACATCCCACTACCCTGAGGTGGAGGAGGCAGGCCTGTGACTGGGGAAGCCAGGTCCACCCTGGGAAGGGCATGGTCAAGGATCCCCCAGCATAGCTGTCCTGACCTGCTTCCTCCACAGCCACATTCTGGACCAACCCCCAATTTAAGATCCAGCTCCTGGAGAAGGACGACCCTGAAGACAGCGAGGCCGTCTGCACCTGCCTGGTGGCCCTGATGCAGAAGAACTGGCGACGGGGGCGGCGGCTCCGGGCCCAGACCATCGGCTTTGTCATCTACCCGGTGGGCATACCCCCAGCCGCACCCCCAGGCGCTCTTGCTCCCTCACCCGGTCTCACCCCTTTAAGACCCTATATGCATTTTGTATATAGAAAAAACATGTATTTTTGTGGTCCAGAGCCTGCAGTGTGGTGGTTTGAGGCTGTCTGTACCCTAGAAAAACATGGTCTTAAATCCAAGCCATCCCTGTAGGTGTGAACCCATTGTAAGTAGGTCACTTTGACTACCAGCACCGCTGCCCTGACTTCTGAGGGGTGCTTTGTGCTTTCGGAGGCAGGACCAGACAGCCTTCTTTTCATGACTTTTTCATCTAAAACACTTTCCCAGCACTTCCTGTGTCAGACATTGTCCCAGAGGCCTTACTGATATTAACACCTTTGAGGAAGAGGAAGGAGGTTGAGGGCCAGAGAGGCGAGGAGGTTGCTTGCCCAGACTCAGCCATCCCAGGGTCAGGAGCAGAGCCTGTGTCCTGGTTCCCAGAGCCTCCAGGGCTTCTCCAAAACCCCCCAGACACCTTTCCCCAGGCCCACCAACCACTTCTGGCTCCAGGGGCCCAGGGAAATCCTAGGAAAAGCAGTTCCCAAATCGTGCTTGGCAAAATTCTAGCAATGGCCACGCACTCACTCACTGCTCTACTCACCAAGGATTTACTGAGCACCGACCCTGTGCCAGGCCCCAGTCCAGCCTCCAGGGGCCCCACAGTGAGCAGAGCCGTACAGGGCCCATCAGCTAGTAAGTGTTCTGATGGTTCCTGCAGGAGACAAACCTGTTGAACTTGGTTTAACTCACCTTTTTACAAAATTATTTGTCCAACACTCCATTTCAATAATCACCTGTTAACTTCCTGCAGGAAACGACCGTTCCATGGAACAGCGTTTCAGAAAATGTTCTCCTAGACTTTGATCCCAGCTCTCGCATTTTTTTAGTAGTGTGAAGTTGGGCACGCCACCTCATCTCTCTCAAAGTCATTTCCTCATCTTAAACCTCGAGTGATAAAAATCTACTCTGGCAAAACTTTGTGTAAACTGTACTTGGCTGTCCAAAACAAGCGTTCCTAATGTCAGGACCTTTTCGCTGTCAGAGGCCCCCAGCCCCCCTCCCCAGCCCTCGCACACACCACTCACTCCCGCTCTTGGCTTCTGCAGGCCTGAGCTCCCTGGAGCCGATCCATCTCTCTTCTTTTCCAGGTCCCAAAGGAGGTACCGAGGATGTGGGGCTTGATCCTGGGCAGGCAGCTGCCCACCCCTGACTGCATATGTATGGCCAAGAAGTGGGATTCGGCAGAGGGCTCTGGGGGTCACTGGGCTGGGACTTCCAGCTCCCATGGGCCCTGTGTGGGGGTTGAGGAAGGAAGAGGCCATACTGGGGGATCCTGGCACTCGTGGGGCGATCCCCCCCCGCCAGGCTTCACCTCGGAGGATCTTCCCTCCCCGCCCCGCCCCCTCCAGGCCAGCCCCGCACCGACCTCCAGGCCACATACAGTTTCAGGACATTCAGAATATCCACCTGAAGAAGGACTTCTTCACGAAGTACAATGCCCACGGCTTCTCGGAGATCTACGCCAACTCACGGGAAGTGAGCTCCCACCTCCGGCTGCCTCCTGGGGAATATATCATCGTTCCTTCCACCTTCGAACCGTATCTGGATGCTGACTTTCTGCTTCGGGTCTTCACAGAGAAGCACAGCGAGTCCTGGTGAGGGTCCCCACCTCGCCGATCCGAGGCCACCTGCCAGAGAGCTGTAGGAGGTCCAGCTCAGGGAGTGGCCATTTGCTCCTCCCCACTCTGTCCCTATTTTACAGTCAGAGAAACTAGGCATGAGGAGGGGAAGTCCCAGAACCAGAACCCAGGTCCTATGGAGCCTGTTGGACATTACTTCCTGCCCCTAACCGCCCCACTGAAATCCCTGCCTCTCCGACCTCCTGTAACCCCTAGCCTTCCTTCACTTTTCTCCAGGGAACTGGATGATGTCAGCTATGCTGGGCTACTCCAAGAGGTGAGGGGCAGCTGCGGGATAGGGGTGGGGAGGCGTTAGGAGCCAGGTTTTTCAGTCTGAGGCTTTCACCCCCTTTCCCACCCACTCCCCTGTAGGAGAACGTTTCTGAGAATGACTTAAACCAGGACTTCCTGCGTTTGTTTGACATTGTGGCAGGAGAGGTGAGAGAGCTATGGGAGGTGGGTGCGTGGCTGAAGCAGGTTGGCCAAGAGCAGGGGTTTACAATCACCCTTCCTAGGGCAAGGAGATAGGCTCCTATGAACTACAGAACCTGCTCAACAAGGTGGCCTCCAAATGTGAGTCTCCCATCCCCGCCACCTGCCACCCTTCTCCCATATATGGTGCCTCACCTTGACTGTCTCCTGTGCCCCCACAATTCCCCTTCTGTCCATCTCTTCTACCTACCTCTGCCCTTCCTCATAGTCAAAGAACTCAAGACAGATGGCTTTGGCCTGGATGCTTGCCGCTGTATGGTCAACCTCATGGATGTATCTTCCTGTGCAATGGTCCTCCTGCCCTCCTGCCCCTGCCGCCTCTCCCAGCCTGCCCCCACACCCCCATGGCCACCTCTCTGGCCAGCCGTGTCCTCCTTGCTGATGGTAGCAAAAGATGTCTGTCCTGGTTGTGACCACATAGGGACCCCTGGTCTTGTGTGGCCCCTTTGGTGAGCCCCTCTGCTTCCCTGCCCCCAGGAGACCCTCTCCACCTCTTCTCCATTATCCTTGACCATCCCCCCCATCTCAGAAAGATGGCTCTGGCAAGCTGGGGCTTCTGGAATTCCAGAACCTATGGGAAAAAATCAAGAAATTGACGGTAAAGGCATTGAAGGGGTAGTCTATTTGGGGTGAGAAAGAGGTCCTCAAAAGAGCATTTGGGGTGAGAAGGGGGAGGAGCAGATGTGGCTCGAGTGGTTGAGCGCCCGGCTCCCACATAGTAGGTCCTGGGTTTAGTTCCCGGTGCCTCCTGAAAAAAAAACAAAAACAAACAACAAGCAAAACTAATGGAAATACCAACTCAGGGAAGCTGATGTGGCTCAGTGGTTGAATGTCAGCTTCCCACATACGAGGTCCCAGGTTCAATCCCTGGCCCCCGGTACCTCAAAAAAAAAAAAAAGCTGCGGAGTAGGAAGGATGACACTAGAGCTGGAGCCCCCTACCATGCACGCATGAACGCACGCATGCTTGCACACACACCCACCAGGAAAGGATCTGCTGGAGTGTTGCTGTATTGAATAAAAATATTTAATAACCAGTCTGGCCCAGATATCACCCAATCATAAAGGATGCATGCAGAGATCACTGGGCAGGGTGCCAAAGGCCCTGTTCTGCCTGTGCTTTACCCTACAGTCATTAGATGATGGGAATTGGGAGCTCTGCAGGTGGGCTGAGTGGCCACGGTGGGGGCCCCCGGGGTCTTGGGCGGCAGTTGTGAGCAAACCATACCAAGCTACTTGAATGCACACGGCCCTTCCACGTTGTCTGTCCCTTTAGGACATCTTCCGAGAATGTGACCAGGACCATTCAGGCAGCATGAACTCCTATGAGATGCGCTTGGCAATTGAGAAAACAGGTGGCCAGAGGTCAGGAAAGGGCTTTGGACTCGGGGGGAGGGTGGCCAGAGGGCTGACCCCTCCCCTCCCCACACCTCTCTCTCCCAGGCATCAAGTTGAACAACAAGCTGATGCAGGTGCTGGTGGCCAGGTATGCAGATGAGAACATGATCATGAACTTTGACAGCTTCCTCAGCTGTATCCTGAAGCTGAAGGCCATGTTCAGTGAGTCAGGTGCCCACTCCCCACCCTAGGCCCTCTCCCACACACCCACCCTGAGGGGTGCTGCCCTGAAACCACTCCCCATTGCAGAGCTCAGACCCCCAGCCCAAGATGAACTGGGTTCAAATCCCAGCTCCACCACTTACCGGTGGTGTGGCTTGAGCAAGTCACTTTATGTCTCTGTGCCTCTATTCTAGGGGTTCTTAGCCTTTTTTGTTCCACGGACCCCTTTGCCAGTCATGTGAAAACCATAGACCCCTTACTAAGTCCACACTATCCTGTGTATTATTTAATAAATATATCACACCTGCACCAACACATCCCCACAAGAATAATGTTTTTTTGAATTTCAATTCAAGCTCATGGACCCTTTGTTAAGAACCCCTGCTCTATTCCATCATCTATAAAATGTGGATAATAATAGGATTGCCCTTAAACGATTGAGGAGCAGACTAAATGGTTACATGAGTTAGTGCATGGACAGCACCTAGAACTGGCTAAGTAACAGTTGCCATTAATTCCCTGCTGGCTGGGGGGTGGGGGGAGGTTGCCTGGGGAGGAGCAAGGAGCTGAGCTTCTTGCACCCCTTCTACATCCCGCCTAGCTGGAAGTGAATCTTTCAAACCATTGACTCAGCACTCAACAAATTCTCCCCCTACCTCCTCCCCCAAACAGTGTACTTTTTAACCATGGACCCCAAGAAGACAGGCTATATTAGCTTGAACCTGGAACAGGTATATGAGGAGGGGTGGGAAGGGCTCTTCTGTCGCCCCCACCCCACCCCCACCCCGGGCTGCCCCACGCCCATTTCCTTCCCACCCTTGCATCTGCTTCTTTCCCACAGTGGCTGGAGATGACCATGTGGGGATAGAGAAGCTCCAGGAGCCTGGCTCCCCGCACCCCCGCCAGAGTTTTGGCCGGCATGGGGGTAGGGGGTGCTCCGGCAGTCCTCGGCTCTCCAGTCTCTGATGATGGCGTGTGCTCCGGGTGGCAACGCCTGGGCCCCTGATGCCTCCTTTAATCCAGCAGTGGAACCTCACGCCCACCCTCCCCGCCCTGGGCTTTCTCTTCTACCCCAGCCAGGCTTCTGGTGTCTGGATTTACCCCAGTCTCTCTCTCACTTAAGATTAAGCGGTACTTCGCCAGGCCCCACAACCTCTTGCCTGGGAAGGCTAAGAATAGGGAGGAGGGCTTGCAGCTACCTCCCTGCTCTGCTTTCTGTCCCGCTCCGACCTGAGTGCAGCCTGCCCCTCCTCTTTTTCCATCACCCGCGGGCATAATAAACAGCGCATGCCACTGGCTTCCAGGGCCGTGTTTCTATACCAGGGAAGGTTGGCAGGAGGGGGAAGTCACTCCCCCAGCATCAGAGAAGGATCCAGCAGCTCTCAACCCAGCCGGATACCACCGCACCTCCAGGGAGCATTTAGAAATGTGTGTGTATTGCAAACGCTAGGGGGCGCTATTGGCACTTCCGGGCAGGGCCTGGGAAGATTGCAGTGCACAAGAGTGCCCCTCTGGGAACAATTGCCTCACCCCAGATACCGACCGTGCACCGTGTACTGCTGCGGCAGGCAGCATCGGAGGGGAGAGCTGAGCCAGGTGCCAGCTAAACCTGCTGCTGGTTTAGAGCAAAGCTAGGGGCCCGCAGAGCCCGGCGCCTCCTCCCTCGCACTGGGGTCTCCGCGGGTGGCACTGCAGTGGTCCAGCTGAGCGCTCCTAGGTCTCAAGGGCCAAACATCCAACGCCTCCAGAAGTCAGGCAGGTAATATAAATGCGCTGGCCCCGCTCAGTGTGAGGACTGTGGCCATAGCTGAGTTCATTCCCGACTACATGGCGTTTGGATTCAAACTAGTATGGGCTTCTTTTCTGGAAAATTGCTGCCTGCCAAAAAATTGCCTTCACAGGAGGGATCCAGGATGGGTCCTTGGGGTCTCTGCCCTAGGCCAACCGTCCCCCGTCCCTAGCCTCCTGCTCTAGTGAAAGACTGAGACCACCCACAGCAGCCCCTCAGCTGCCCATCTCCCCTCCCTCCCACCTCTCCATGGCTGCCCCCGGCCCCCCTGGTCTCTCTGGTCTCAGCCTGGGTCTTCCCTGGCAGGGTTGGCTTTTCAGTCCCTCAGCAGGGACAGTCCCCAACTTCCCTTACACTGCCCCAAGGGAATCTAAACCCTCCCGTTTATGCTTTCAGTGTCCTGGGGAAACTGGTTTCCTCCTACAGCAGTGCTCAGCTTCTATTATCACTAAACCCACCCCCTTAAGCTTAGTGATGGGGAGGGCTGCAGGGAGGGGGTTGGGATTCTTGTCTTCCTCCATCTCTCTGATTCTCTTCCCAGCCCTGCCCCTGCCCCCTGCCCCCTTTGTGACTTCAAAGACTAGATCTAGTCAGCCTGGATACAAAGCTGCCACCCCCCTCCCCCCACAATCACCTCACCCCACTGCCTCCTGAGGAATCATTTCCTCTTTTCTGGTCTGGCCCACTCCCTCTCAGGTCTCCAGTCTCCTTTGAGGATACAGTTGCACTTATGGAGCCTCTTAAAAGACCAATGCCCCCCTCTCCGAGGGCTGGTGACCACCTATCCTCCAAGGAGCTTCTTAAGGATCAATGGTCCCATGGCGGAGGGCAGTGAGGTCCTAAAACTAGCCAGCCCTTTGAGTTTTTTTTTTTTTTTTTTTTAAAGATTTTATTTATTCATTTATTCTCCCCTTGCTGCTTGTGCTCGCTGGGTCAGCCAACCACGCCGTGCGGACGGGCTTGCCTTCACCAGGAGGCCCCGGGAACCGAACCCGGGGCCTCCCATATGGTAAACGGGAGCCCTACTGATTGAGCCACAGCCGCTTCCCAGCCCTTTGAGTTTTTGAGAGGCCCCGGGCAGTCCTGGTTGGTTCTGGGAATTCCAGCAAGGATGGGGACCCCACTCTTTGTCCTTGGCCCTAGAGTGAGATGCTGCCAATTGCAAGCCAGGATGGAAGGGAAGCAGAAAACTCTCTACGCAAATTCAAATATATAAATATTAATTCTTATTTCTCCCCATCTTTGCACAAAGGTAGCATATTATGCACCCCACTCTGAAGCCTGCTTTTTTCACTTACAATATACATATATGCCTTAGAGAGATTACAGATAAACAAGGGAAGGAGTCTAGAGAGGTCATATAGTAATGGGTGAGTGTTGGAGAAATCAGTGTGAATGTCTAACTCATTACAGATACAGATGGTTACATAACATTTATAGATAGGTGTTGTAGCAGTTTGGCAGTTTGATATAGTTGTAAATTCCAAAAATAGATATTGGATTATGCTTGTAAACTGGTCTGTTAATCTGGGCATGATTAAGTTATGATTAGGGTGTTGAGCCCCACCCTTTGGTGGATGGGTCTCAAAGATAAAAAGACATGGCAAAGGACAGAGTTGAAGGAGTTTTGATGTTGGGGTTCTGATGCTAAGATTTAATGCTGGAGCCCCGGGAAATGAACACACAGAGGAGCTTGCTCCTGAGGAAAGAGAGAAGGCCCCAGGAAGAGAAACAAGCTGATTACCTGATAGTCTACAGCTGGCCTTGTGGAGATAGCAGAGGAGCTGAACCTGGAGACAAGCAAGCCCCAGGAAGAGAGGAACCAGGAAGCCTGAACCCTCGCAGGCGTCGGCAGCCATCTTGGTCCAACATGTGGCAATAGACTTTGATGAGGGAAGTAACTTATGCTTTATGGCCTGGTAACTACCCCAACTAAATACCCTTTATAAAGACCAACAGATTTCTGGTATTTTGCATCAGCACCCCTTTGGCTGACTAATACAGGTGTATATCCCTGAGTTTGTATACATATACCCTTATTTTCTTACTTTGTCAGCTGAGAAGGCCTAGAAGCAACAAGACCCCAATAGCAGAGTACACCTAGTAGCCAGATCTTGTGTTCCAATATTCTTTAAATAAAGAAACCTAGGCTACTTGAATAAATGTCTAATTCTAGGCCTGGGACAGAAAATATGCAAGATGAACCTAGAGCATCGTACAGTATCAAAAAGTATAGAAGGGGAGGCGGATGTGGCTCAAATGGTTGGGCGTCCATCTCCCATATGGAGGGACCTAGGTTTGATCCCCGGGACCTCCCAGTAAAATAAAAATCTAGAAGGTGCGCTGCCAGACCCCACGTGCAGGCGCACTGCCAGGCCCCGCATGCGGGCATGCCAGGCCCCGCCGAGCCACACAGCAAGATGACATAACAAGAGAGTGACACAAGGGAGAGCCAAGAAGAGACACGCTGAAAAACCAGGAACTAAGGTGGTGCAGGTGGCAGAATGCCTCTCTCCCACATCGGAGGGTCTCGTGATCAAATTCCAGTGAAGACGGGAGCAGAAGGATGAGAAGAGAGGGCAGGAAACAGACACAGAGAATTACCCAGCAAATGGACACAAAACAGAAAAATGAGGGGGGGTGGTGTTAAAATGGATAAAAAAGTAAAAAATAAATCTTTTTTTAAAAAAGTATAGAAGGGCTAATCACACAGACACATACAATGATGGGAGTATGTCAAAGGGACACAGGAGCCAACCGAAATAGCTCCCAATGGCCAAAGCTGGTTTTTATTTGAGCAGTAAAATAAAGAAGTATAGGGAAGCGGCTGTGGCTCAATCAGTAGGGCTCCCGTTTGCCATATGGGAGGCCCCGGGTTCGGTTCCCGGGGCCTCCTGGTGAAGGCAGGGCCCGCCCGCACGGCGTGGTTGGCTGACCCAGCGAGCACAAGCAGCAAGGGGGGGATAAATGAATAAATAAATAAATAAAATCTTAAAAAAAAAAAAAAAAAGAAGTATTGCATTATAACCCAAAAACTAAAATAAATATCCATGCATCCATGCTGATATAAATAAATAAATAAGGTAAGAGAAACAAAGCTGTGCAGCAAAAGACTTCCAAATAATTCTGCACATACTGACTTCCTTCCAAAGAGTACAGTATAGGAAGGGGGAGGGAAGAGTGACTTCACAGCAGAGAAACCTGGCAAACACTACCTCAGCCAGGGGACCAAGGTCAACATCAACAGTTTAGGTCGTGCCGATAGTATGTACCCTTGATATGATACGATGAGAATGACACTTTACCTCCATTATCTTCCTTCCCAAAACCGGAAATCCCTATCTAATCATGAAAAAAACATCAGACAAATCCCAATTGAGGGGCAATCTACAAAATACCTGACCAGTACTCCTCAAAAACTGTCAAGGTCATCAAAAATAAGAAAAATCAAGAAAAACCTAAGGCGATATGACAAATTAATGTGGTAGTCTGTGGGGTGTGATCATGGATTAGAAAAGGGACATTAGGGAAGTGGACGTGGCTCAAGCGATTGAGCTCTTGCCTACAACATGGGAGGTCCCAGGTTTGGTTCTTTTTTTTTTTTTTTTTTTTTTAATTTTACCGGGAGGTCCCGGGGATCGAACCCAGGTCCCTCCATATGGCAGACGGACGCCCAACCATTTGAGCCACATCCACCCCCCCCAGGTTTTGTTCTTGGTGCCCCCTGGAGAAGATGAGCTGGTGGGAGCAACAGGCAGGCGCGGCAAGGAGGTGAATCAACAAGATTACGTGACAAGGAGACACAAAGTGGAAAGACAGTGAGAGACACAACAAAGCAGGAAGCTGAGGTGGCTTAAGTGACTGAGCGCCTATCTCCCCCATAGGAGGTCCCAGGTTCAGTTCCCGGTGCCTCCTAGAGAGAAGACGAGCAAACACAAAGCACATAGCAAATGGACACAGAGAGCAGACAGTGAGCCCAAACAACAAGGGGGGAGTGGGAATAAATAAAATAAATCTTAAAAAAAAAAAAATCTAAAAGAACTTAATATTAACAAAAAAAGAGAGAAAAGGGACATTAGGTAAAAACTAAGGAAATCTGAATAAAGTAAGGGCTTTAGTTAAAACTAATGAATCAAGGTTGGCTCATTATTTATAAGAAATGTACTATATTGATACAAGATGTTAATTATAGAAGAAATTGGATTTAGTATATATGGGAATTCTGTACTGTCTTTTGCAATTTTTCTGTGAATTTAAAACTATTCTAAAATCAAAAGTTTATTTTAAAAAGCAATTAAAATACGTATCTTGGAGGTCTTTTCCCATTATAGTATGGGAAACAGGAATCTTCCTTATTTTTTTTTTTTAAGGAGGTACCAGGGATTGAACACAGGACCTCACACATAGGAAGCAGTTGCTCAACCACTGAGCTATACCCACTCCCCTCTATTCTTTTTTTTTTTTAGATTTTTATTTATTTACTCCCCCCACCCTCCGCCGTTGTTTTTGCGCTCACTGTCTGCTCTCTGTGTCCATTTGCTGTGTGTTTTTCTATATCTGCTTGTCTTTAGGCAGCACCAGGAACCGATCCTGGGACCTTCCAGAGTGGGAGAGAGGTGCTCAATCTCTTGAGCCACCTCAGCTCCCTGGTGTGCTGCATCTCTTATTATCTCTCCCCTGTGTCTCTTTTTGTTGTGTCATCTTGCTGTGCCAGCTCTCTGCGCAGGCCAGCACTCTGCATGGGCCAGCTCGCCCCACGGGCCAGCTCGCCCCACGGGCCAGCTTGCCTTCACCACAAGGCCCTGGGAATCAAACCCTGGACCTCCTATATGGTAGACAGGAGCCCAATCGCTTGAGCCACATCACTTCCCTTTATTATTTTTTATAGCTACATAGTATTCTACTGTGTTGAAGTCTCATCATTTATTTAAAAATCAGCTTTTTATTGATGGTAATTTTCAATCTTCTGCTATTATAAACAATGTTACAAAGAATAACCCTACATATATGTCATTTTTTGCATGTATAAATATTTCTAGAGAGTAAATTTCTGAAAATGGAATTATTATATCAGTAATCCTGTAAATATCAAATTCCCTTCTAAGGGTAGTACCAATTTATGTTCCTACCAGCAATATATAAGAATATCTAATCCCCCACAGCCTCATCAACAGAGTGCGTGGTCAAATTTTGGCATATTTCTAATTTGATAGGAGAAGAATGGTATCTCAGTGTAGTTGTAATTTGCATTTCTCTTATTGCAAGTGAGACTAAGCAAAAAAATCATATATTTTGCCTGCATTTATTTCCTTTTCTGTGAACTGTCTGTATTCTTTGTCCATTTTTCTACTGGACTTTTGTGTGTTTCGTAATCAAATTCTAGGAGCTATTTATATATTAGGACGATTAGACCTTTGTCATAGGGATTGCAGATGTCTTCCTTTGTCATTTGTCTTTCCACAGGGTTTTTATAGCCTGCCACATGGACCCCAATAGGACTGGTCCCCAGGCTACCTGTCCCCTCCCAGAGCCATAGCCCAAAGCCCCTACCTGACCTCTTGGTGACATCCGACTCTATATTGAAGACTCTTCTTGTATGCAAGTAACATTTATGGTGCCCTTTTCCTGATTTAAGGTTACATGTTCTCATTAGAACATAGAAAATATAGAAAAGCACACAGAAGAAAACAAAAACTCACCTTTAATTCCACATCCTGGGTACTCACCTCCTGTGCTTTACCCATAAGTGTGTGTGTGTGTGTGTGTGTATTTGTTTACAAAATAAAGCCCTTGAAATGTACTCAGCTCCTTTGGGAGTCTGTAACTGTGCTTTTCTATCTCTTGGATTGTCCCTTGTGCGTATTCTGTCTCCAAAAGTAGGTGAGCTCCTGCTCACCCCTCACAGCAGCCTCCTTCTCTCTCCTGACCCCCTCGCTTCCAGCTTCTCTGCTGCCCCCACCTCCTGCCTCAGAAGTCAAACTCCAGGTCTCACCGGGTCTTCAGAATCACCTTGATGGGAACCCGAGTTCATCACTCCCACCCCCAAACCCGCCAAAAGGGTCTTGGTTTTCTGTTTCTGTTAGCAAAGCTGGTCAGGAAGGACGTCCAAGACCTGCCGGCCAGCATCTCTTGCCCACACCTGAGTCCACTCTGAACACTTCCTGAGTTGACCTCCTCTCTTTGGCCTCATCATTGCTCACCCGGACTCTGTCCCCCTCCCCGCAGCACAGCAGCCCACCACTAACTGTCACCTTCTACCCACCCTCTATCCCAGAGCATCTTCCACTTCCTCCTTTTCCTCCTGGGTTCCTCTTGGCTCCCTCCTTTCCTGGCCACTCCTCCTTCACACCTCACCTTAGAGCTCCGTCCTCCAGAAAGCTGTCTCCGGCTTTCTCCACACCCTTTCCCTGTATTAGTCAGCTAAAGGGGTGCTGATGCAAAGTACCAGAAATCTGTTGGCTTTTATAAAAGATATTTATTCGGGGTAGAAGCTTACAGTTACAAGGCCATAAAGCATAAGTTACTTCCCTCACCAAAGTCTGTTGCCACATGTTGGAGCAAGATGGCTGCCAATGTCTGCGAGGGTTCAGGCTGCCTCTTCCTCTTAAGGCTCCGTGGTCCCAGCTTCTTCCAATTGCAACTGTAGGCTGAGATAAGTCTCATCTCTCTCCCAGGGCTTTTTCTCTCTGGGCTCAGCTGCTCTGCTCTCTCCACAAGGCCAGCTGTAAACTATCAGGTGAACGGCTCGTTTCTCTTCCTGGGGCCTCTGCCGTGTTTAATGGAGCCTTCTCTCTTTCCTCATGTATCTGCTTCTCTGTGTATGTACTTCCCAGAGCTCCAGCATTAAAATTCTCTCCTCCCTTCTCTGCCCTGTGGTTTCTCTGTGAGTCCCCGCCCACCAAGGCAGCTGGGACTCAACTTCCTATTGATGTGGCCCGATCAAAGCCTTAATCATTATTTAATCAAGTAAAAGTGAAACCTCTGTATCCAATATAATCTAATATGACCAGAGGAACAAACCATTTACAAACATAATCCAATATCTACTTTTCGAATTCATAAGCAATATCAAACTGCTACACTCTCTCATCCCTCCCTTGTCCACACACCCCCATACACTCACCCCCAAGCCCCAACACTTACCCCCATGTCCCCAGTACTCTCACTTACCTCCATGGCCCCCACACACTCACTTCACACCCCCACACTCACCCCCACTCACCCCCATACCCATCGCACTCACTCCATTCACCCCCACACTCACCTCCACATCCCCCACACTCACCTCCACAAACCCCCACATTCACGCCCATGCCCCCACTCACCTCCATGCACCCCCCACTTAGCCCCACACCCCTCACACTCACCCCCACACCCCCCCAGTTACCCACACCACCCATTTACTCACCCTCATACCCCACACTCACTTCCACACCCCCACACTCACCCTACACCCTTCACCCTCACCTCTACACACCCCCACACTCATCCCATGCCCCATGCTGGCCAGGCACTTCCCCCAGAAGCACACTGGTCTCTCTGTACTGTTATTTCCTGCTTACTCCTCTGTCTCGCCTACTGACCACATGATGAGACACTCAGTCCCTACACACAGTGAACACTGAGTAGGTTTGCTGACTGAATAAATGAATGTGACCACTCCATTTTGAACCTTCAATCTCTCTGGCTCTCCCTTGAGAATGGTGCTCCTGGAGGGCCAAGGTGGCCAGGCTGGAGTGGGAGCCCTTTCAGGTCTGAGTGCAAACTCCCTCACTGCCAAGGTCTTCCTTCCACCCTCTTCTGATGTCACCGAGGCCTGGCCGACCTCAGTGAACTCATCTTTCTAAAGAACATTCACATACAAGGGTCAAGTGACTCACATATTTTGAAAATGTAATGTGGTCAATGAACATGAGGCATTGCTGCATTATATATATTTTTAAGTGTGCTACCCCTGCTGTCAATTAGAGGCAGAGTGGGCATCATTGGGGAATGAACTATGGACTAGAGTAGACTTCCTGTCTACCCTATAGACTTCTTGTGATTCTAGCAATGGAAGAACTTTTATCATTGATATAGAGGCAGTGGCCACTGGAGGTTCTGAGGGAAGGGAAAGGGAAAAATATGTATAATTTGGGGGCATTTTCGGGACATGGGAATTGTCCTGAATGACGTTGCAATGACAGATACAGGCCATTAAATATCTTGTCATAACTTACAAAATTGTGCTGGAGAGAGTGTAAACTGCAATGTAAACTATAATCCACACTGAGTGGCAATGCTCCAAAATGTGTTCATCAATTGTAAGAAATGTACCACATTAATGAAGGACGTTATTAATGTGGGAAAATGTGGGAGGGGTAGGGAGCAGGGCATATGGGAATCCCCTGTATTTTTTATGTACCATTTATGTAATCTAAGTATCTTTAAAAAAAAGTATATATATTTTAAAAAGTGCACTACCATTTATTGTGCATGTTTTCTATACCAGGCACTGTTCTAGAGTTTAGCCTGTGTTAATGCCTTTAATCCAAATACATAAGCTCCATTTCACAGGAAAGTAAACTGAGGCACAGAGTGGTAAAAGACTATTTTGACTAAGATTTCACAGCTAGCAGCGGAGAAGCTGGGATTTAAACTTGGGCTGCACTTGAGCTGATTTGTTTAAACACCACCTCCTATTGTCTCCATATGAAATAATACTATTGATTTTATTCATTCTGAGAGCTGGCCTCCCCCTATGACTAAAACTGGCTCAATCACACAGGCCACCCCCTCCTGGCATGACTCTAACTCCAATGGTAATTTATGTAAATGGATTTTTGTGGAGATGTCCGCCCATCTATCCCCCAAATGGAGATATATTCAGAGTGCAACTCTTTAAAAGGACTGTATTTCCTGTTCTTCAACATTTGTTTTAACAAATTCAAATAGGGTAAATAATCATCAGTTGAACTAAGCTCAGGGAAATTTACCATCTGTTTTGTCATAAACAGCATGGACCTACCTTCGGTGGTATGGACAGAAGTGTTTTCCCCAAACCACCATTCCAGGTCCTCCACGCATTTTCTCACCATGGGAGAGATGGGCCCAGCCTGGGTGGGTGGGGTCTACACTTGGAAACACATCTGCAGGACAAGAGAGCTAAGGAGAGGTTTGGTGGACACCGGATGTCCTTCTGGGCGGAGGGCTCAGGGAACAGGCTGAGCTGGGCTGCTGTGGAGGGAGGGTCCTTTGTCTGTCCTGTCCCCTCCCTGATGTCAACCTCCTGCCTGGCAAGAGCACCGACTCCTCCCCCTGGAGGCTGGAGGAAGGCAGGAGGGGAGGCTGAGGACAGAAAGGAGGATGCCCCTAGGGGAGAGCCAGGTGCAAGGGTCCTGCCTGGCAGCACGTGTGGGAGGCAAGGAGGGAAAGAGAGGGAGAAAGAGGCCAGAGGTTAGGGCGGCTGATACATGTTCCATTATCAGATGGAACATAGACAGAATAATATGAAAATACAGAAAAGGGCAGCAAATGACATAACAGAACTCTTCCAAGCATTCATCACCAAGACTAAACAGATCTCAGGCTTGGGGAAAGAACTATGGCCTAGAGTGGACTTACTGGTGTTCTACTATAGACATATTGTGATTCTAGCAATGGAAGAAATTACATTGATGTGGAGCCAGTGGCCACTGGAGGCTCTGGGGGCAGGGAGTGGGAAAAGCAGTTGTAACACGGGGGCTTTTTCGGGACTGAGGAATCGTCCTGAATGGCACTGCAATGACAGATATAGGCCATTTTATATCATCACATAACATGCAGAACTGTGTGGGAGAGAGTGTAGACTATAATGTGAACTATGGTCCATGCTTAATGGCAAAGTCCCAGGATGCATTTATCAACTGCAATGAATGTGCCACACTAATGAAGGACGTTCATGTGGGAGGGTGTGGGAGGTGTGGGGAGTGGAGCTTATGGGAATCCCTATATTTTTTGTGTAACACTTATGTAATCTAAGTATCTTTAAATTTTTTTTTTAATTATAAAAAATTATATAATTAAAAATAATAAAAAATTTTTTTAAAAGACTAAAAACAGATGTTAACATTATGCCACATTTCCTTCAGCTTTCTTTATCTTTTAAAGGAATGAAACTTTGCAGACACAGCTATAATCTCCTGCTGTACCCCAGTCACCTCCCCTGCCCTTTCTCCCTTAGAGGGAGCTTGTCCCCTCAAGTTGGCATCTTTCCCATCCATATTTATACTTTTACCAGATAGGTATGTGTCCATAAAAATGTTTACTATTTCTTCATGTATTCTAAACTTTTACATAAATAATATCATTTGGCCCAAATCCTTTTTTTTTTTACACCTCTACATGCTTTTTTATTACAAGACTACCAAGCATATATGGAAAATTCATCATCCGTTCACTACATCTAAAGCACAAATATTTGGAAAAAACGGGGAGGGATAAACAGATTCATTAAATATGATATGATTAAATCATTGACCAAATAGAAAATTTATATACTATAGCCATTAAAAAGTTGGAAAATGCAGTTTACAATAATAATTCACATTCAAGGCTGTGCACCAATACATACAACGTGCCCCTGAACGTGAATCCAATCCAAGCAAATAACCTTATATAAGAATAAAAATACAAAAGTGTATATCCTAATATCATTGGATTACTTGTTTTTTAATTTTTGCTCTACCTGTACATCACAGTTACAGCTACAGACCAGGTAGAGAATATAACATGCGCTCTAACTGCCTGCCACCAACCTGAAAAGCAGCGAGTGCACTATCAGTTCATCTCATGCTGTTAACGAACAGCTGCAGCAGCTCTAATCACTGCCACAATTTAATTTTGCCAATATACAATCAAGCTGATGGTCATAAGAGAGACTTGTCACCAGCAAAATGACCCCAGTTCATAGTCACTCGGCCAGATGGCTTAGCCTGAAGTAGATCACACAGCCGAACAGGTTTGCTTTTTGTAAAAATTCATCAGTACATACAAGTTAGGTGTTTCTTCATATTGAAGAAACGAATTATGGGGGAAATCCAGGAATACGTGTATGCCTGTTTGGTTGCCGTGGCCATCTGACCTAGAGCTAAAACTGCCCTTCGCTGGAGATGCTTCCTCACCAGACCAGTTCCCCACAAGCAGCCTGATTCAGCCGTGTGAGCTTGGGCCAGCGAGCCTGGTGGGGTAGTGAGACTACTGCCTTTGGCATGATTTATGGTTCCTTGGATTATGCAAAGAAAAATGAGCCCAAACACAGATTTGCAAGACATGGCCTGTATGAGAAGAAAAGGACCTCAAGAAGGCAGAGAAAAGAACAGAACAGAATGAAAAAAGTCAAGGGGGGCTGCAAAGGCCAGTGTTGGCACTGGCAAAAATAAATAAAGTGTTTAGTAGTGAGCTGGAGACTGGATAAGATTCTTCCATGACTTGATTGGTGATTGTGCAATTTTTCACCAGATGATTAATAAAACTATAAAAACTTAAAAAAAAAAAAGAGGCCCTGATCAGAGGCGCTTGCCACATGTGCTGCCTGAGGCGCCGAGGACACGCCCAGCTGAGTCACCATCAGTTCATGCCAGGTTTGGGTATGAAAACAAGGTGGAAAATTGTGTCTGGCAACACCTCAAAGAACAGTACCTACGCCATATGCTCAGGCTGCTTCTGAAGGCTCAACAATCATCGCTCTCAGCTGTGGACTGTCCAGGGGTGAGGGGACTCGGGGCGCAGAGGAAGACCGGGAGGCTTAATTCTGTGCAATTCTAACTTCTGGTTGTCAAGTGGCACTGCACATGGCCTGAAAAAAATCTGCCGTGTATGTTTACCTTCAAAATCCATGGACCTACAGACAAAAGCGGAGAAATTAAAAACGAAATCAAATTTGGATGGGGTCTGGATTTGAAAGCAGCTAGACAGCCTGCAGTACTGTGGGCAGGGTGGTGGCCCATATCCTTTTTGCCATTTGGTCTTTTTCACTCAGCATCAGGTTTTTGACATTTATCCCTGTTGTTCCACGAGAGTTGGTGCATTCAGCTTATCTTCTGTGTAGTATTCCATTTTATAAATAAACCAAGTTTACTTTTCTATTCTCCTGTTCCAGTTGTTTTTGTTATTACAAGAAATGTGAATGGACAACCTTGTACACCTTACCCCTGTGAGTGTCTCTAGAGTCATATCTCCAAGCAGAATCACTGGCTTTCAGGGAAACGGGTGTTTTCAGCTTGATTAGATATTGCAAAGTTGCCCTCCAAAATGATCCTAACAGTTAAGTCACCCTCCAGTACTGCATGAGTTTCCACTTCTCTAGGGGCAGCTCTTTCTGGATATAGTTTGCATTTCCCCATTTGCTGGTGGGTAAGTCACTTTTCACATTCATGGACCAGTCATGTCTCCTCTTCAAATAATGGCCTCCTCTTATCCTTTGTTCATTTTTCTACTGGGTTTTTGTCATTTTGCTTACTGATTACAAGAGTACTTTTTTTTTTTTTTTTTTTTTTTTTACCGGGAGGTCCCAGGGATCGAACCCGGGTCCCTCCATATGGGAGACGGACGCCCAACCAGTTGAGCCACATCCGACCCCTACAAGAGTACTTTATGATTGATAGTATTTCTTTCTTAGTTGTGCAGATTGCAAATTTCTTCTCCCGGTCTGTGGGGAATTATCTTTTCACTTCATTTGTGGTGTCTTTTGTTAATCAATAGTTTTCAGATTATTATTGAAGCTGGGTGATGGGTACATGGTGGTTCTATTTTTGTGTAATTTTGAGGATTTCCGTGGCAAAAAGTTTGTAAAAATCTAAAAAACAAATAATCCTCTGCTATCCCAAATTCCTAAAGATCAGCTCCCATCTTTCACATTAAGGTCTCTAAGGGCCCTGGAACTTATTTTTATAGTTGGTGCACTGGAGGATCAAACCTTCCCTTTGCATCTCATACAGCCCCATTTCTTGTCCGGTATGTCCCTTCTCCCCCAAAGAGCAAGGCTCACTTTGTTCCATAGATTCTGGGGTCTATTTCTAAGCACTCTGTTCTGCTCCTTGGTCACTGTGTCTATCCTGTCTATGCTGTGCCTATCACATGTTACCAGATTGGGATCTGTAGGACCAGTTCCTTCTTCTTTTTCAATATTGCCTTGGCTATTCTTGCCCCGCCCCCCCTTTCTTTTCATATACATTTTATGATCAATTTGTCCACTTCCAGAAAAAAAAACCAACACTGTTGGGTTCTTTTTTTTTTTTTTTTTTTTTAAGATTTTATTTATTTATTCATTTATCCCCCCCTTGCTGCTTGTGCTCGCTGGGTCAGCCAACCACGCCGCGCGGGCGGGCCTGCCCTCACCAGGAGGCCCCGGGAACCGAACCCGGGGCCTCCCATATGGCAAACGGGAGCCCTACTGATTGAGCCACAGCCGCTTCCCGCTGTTGGGTTCTTGATTGGAATCACACTGAATGTCTAGATTAATTTGGGGAGAACTAACATCTTTAGAACATGGTACTTTCCTGACCTTAGCACACCTGTCCATAATATTTAAGTCTTCCTTTTTATCCTTCAGATAAAAAAAAAAAAAAAAAAAAGTCAATTGTTTTCTCTCTAGGGTCTTGCTCAGTCTTTGTTAGATTTATTCCTGGGGACTTTATGGTTGTTTCTGCTCTTTTGTCTGCATCCTTCCTTACCCCCTACTCCAGGCTCTTAGTTCACTGCCCAGGGAGCAGCTGCTCTACCCCAACAGCTGACCCTTCCTGGTGAGGCATTGCCAAAGCGGGGAGGGCTCCAACCTCCCACCACAAGGGCCTGTCAGGCAGAGCCTGGGAAGAACGACAGTTGTTTCAGTGTGACAATGGGCTGCATTCTATACAGGCCCGGACTTCCCCTCTTCTGGCCCTCCTCCTCCCTGGCCAGAGCAACTGTGCTCTTGGGTAGGGTGGGGTCCCACCTGTCAGCTCGAGTTACTCTCTCAGTCAACATCTCCCCCCTGATCCATTTCATTCATGTGTTACAAGCCTGGCTAGAGGGTAGCCTACTGCCCAGCTGCCTGATCATGGGTCTATCATTCCCTGGAATTGGACAACAGAGGAGCAGTGGGTACCGTCCCTCTGAAGCACATAATCTCTTAACTGGACAAGCTACAGTGCAGTGCACAAGGTGTTCTTTCAAAGTTGTCACCACAGTCAGGCCTCATGTCCTCACAACAGTTCCACTCAGGTAGACGGTTCCGGAACTGCTGTTCCCATCCTGCAGAGAGGTGCTGTGACAGATAAGGGGGCCCGACTGTGGGCTCCCAGGTTAGTCCTTCCTACCTGGCTGGCTCAGGTTCCCGGTACAGGAGGCCTCCACACCTGCTTCCCGGCAGGTGCTCCCTGCCCTTGATGAGGCCTCTGCAACCACCTCTCAGAACTCCCTGTTTGGGGCTCAGCACTGTCCTCGATGTCCCACAAATGGGAAGGGCTCCAGGCCGTTGCTGGTCTGCAGAAGGGATGGCAGGACAATGGGACATGGCAGAGTCCGAGGCCAGGCCCTCATTGGCACCTGAGCCTCCATCGATTCCCCAAGCATCCACAGCCCCAGCACATGCTCCAGGTGGCTGCTCATGAGCCAGGCCTCACATCAGGCCTTCAAGGAGCAGCCAGTTCAGCTGTCTGGAACATAGGGGTGTACTGGGAGGTAGGACCCTAAAAGATGGAAGGAACACATGTTTATAGGGCACTTTCTTTTTTTTTTTTTTTTTAAAGATTTTATTTATTTATTCATTTATCCCCCCCCTTGCTGCTTGTGCTCGCTGGGTCAGCTAACCACGCCGTGTGGGCGGGCTTGCCTTCACCAGGAGGCCCCGGGAACCGAACCCGGGGTCTCCCATATGGTAAACAGGAGCCCTACTGATTGAGCCACAGCCACTTCCCATATAGGGCACTTTCTAGGAGCTAAGCTCTGGGCCTGGTACACTCCCCATCTCCTACTCTTCTCCCGTTTCAAGGAGGGATACCCTACAGCACAGCTCCAGAGGGTGCCGTTCACATCCGGTCCTGTGTTGCTGCCCCACCCCCTCTTCCCCACTCCTGAAGTTGTGCAGTGCTCAGCCTGCCCAGCCATCCACAGTGGCCCTGAGCCAGACTATGAATCCAGATCTGAGTGACTAACGCAGGAGCACTTTTAAGCACCCATGCCAGGGGTAGCAGAGGCAGTGGCCATGTGCCCTGGAGTCCCTGGTGGAGACGTGCAGAAAGAAGTGGATGAGCAGGAGGCCCAGTGCTCCTGGCCATGCCAGGAACCCATTAGCTCTATGACCACTTTCATCACGCCACCCTTGCCTTCCCCATCTGCTTATCTGTCACCCTGCTCAACTGGGGGTTAGAGCAGGTAATGAAGCAACTCTTGGTGTGTCCATCCTGTTCACCACTGTCCCCAGTGCCTTGCACAGGCCTTGCTCAATGCTTGTTGTTGACATGAATGGCTCAATTAACTGACACCTGTGTTTGGAGGTGGTAGGGTTCCCAGAATGCTTGTGGATGGCCCTGAGGATCTGGGCAGTGGACCAGTCCACAATCCTCAATTTCACAAGCTGGAACCCAGGGGCCTTTTTAAAAAGTTGACTGAGAAAAGTGGAGGTTTGGTCAGTTTCCTCAAAGTTGCCTGGCCCCTCCCTGGCCAGCCAGGGGTCGGGGACAGAGGCCAGGGCAGTGCAAGGAGAACCCATTACCCACAGCTAAACCAGGAACTAGAAGGAACTGCTTAGTGGCAGCTTTTTTGCCAGAGAGGCAAAGTTAGCTTTCTGGGAAAAGCTGAGGAAATCCTTAACAGAGCCCTTGGTTTTCCACTTGGCCTCAGAGAAGAATGTCTGGGGCAGGCTGAAGGGAGTGGGTTGAGGTTAATCCCAGAAAGGGCTGGGAAGGAGTGGAAAGAAGAGTCGATCCCAGGAGGGAGTTCAAGGAGGAAGAAGGTAGCTAGGATTGTACTACTGCTTAGATCCAGCCACCACCCCGTCCCACCTTCCTTCCCAGCCCTCTCTGGGCTCCCCATTGTTATTTGAGCCAACTTCCTGTTTCCTTTACTTGCCTCATCATCAGATTCCCCTGGCAGCCCCTTACCCTGTTTACATGGTATTGGGGAACAAGTGTCCAGCCCTAGGCCCCTGGTCCAAAGATCTCACAGTTGTGGAAACTGAGTCTCAGAGGGGGCAGGAGTGTGATTTACACAACATCAGGGCAACCACTGATGTGGGCCAGTACTTGACCAGCCTTCGTGGTTCCCTCTGGGCCTACTCTGCTCCCCTCTGCCTGAGTTTCTTCTCTGGCTCGGTGTGGTCAGTTCCTCCTTTCCAAGCATCTGTTTTGGGACTGTCTGTGTGGCACACAGGGTTCTCATACACTTCCTGGGAGTCACGTGCATCAATGGAGCTCTGCAGCTCAGAGAGCTGAAGGACTTAGCACGCTATGGGGACAAACAGACCTGGGTTTCCATCCTGCCACAGATGCTCCATTCATTTATTCTTTTTTTTTTTTTTTTTTTTTTTTTTACCGGGATGTCCCAGGGATCGAACCCGGGTCCCTCCATATGGGAGACGGACACCCAACCATTTGAGCCACATCCGTCCCCCCATTTATTTTTATAATAAATACTTATTGCCAGGCATTGGGGACACAGCAGCAGATAAAATAGTCTCAAGTCTCTACTCTTTTTTTTTAAGATTTATTCTTATTTATTTATCTCTCCTCACTCCCTTGTTTGCACTTGCTGTGTCTGTTCGTCTTCTTTGTTTCTTTAGGAGGCACCGGGAACTGAACCTGGGACCCCCGATGTGGGAGGGAGGCGCCCAATCTCTTAAGCCACCCCCGTTCCCTGCTTTGTTGTGTCTCTCATTATGTTTTTCTTCTTGTGTCTCTTGTTGCTTCATCTTGTCACATCAGTTTGCCATGCCTGCCCTTCGCGCCAGCTCACTGTCTTCTTTAGGAGGCACTGGGAACCAAACCATGGCCCTCACATGTGGTAGGCAGGAGCCCAATCACTTGAGCCACATCTGCTTCCCTCAAGTCTCTACTCTTGTGGCATTTATATTCTAGTAGGGAAGCCAGATAAGAAACAAGATAGAGCTTTTTTTTCCCTCGTGGGAGGTTCCAGGCAGCTTCCATGGCCACGTGTTTCATGGCCATGTTTTTCTGCCAGGTCCCAGATTTGTCATCCCATTCCCTAAACTAGCCTGCCTCTATAACAAGAGAACTAGAATTAGAAGTGGAGCCTGAAGATGTGACTGAATTGCTGTCAACTCATGATAAAACTTAATGGATGAGGACTTGCTTCTTACGGCAATTCCAACATCCCACCCCAACCCACCACCCTGATCAGTCAACAGCTATCAACATCAAGGCAAGACCCTCCACCAGCAAAAGGACTGTGACTTGCTGAAGGCTCAGATGATGATTAGCATTTTTAAGCAATAAAGTATTTTTCTATAAATATGAAGGCCTTAAAGCGACACCTGAGGATTTCAGCAGTAAGAAAGAAGAATTTCTCTACTTCTACTTCTGCCAGCCTCTTCCTCCTGGGGAATTCAGCATCATCTTCATCAGAGTTTTCAACTTGTGGTCTGTCCTACGGAACTAGGACTTGCCAGTCCTCATGGTTGTGAAGTTCCATTAGCCAATTGCTATAATAAATCTAATGGCTGAAAAAAGAAAGAAAGAAAAAAAAAGAAACAAGATAGAGACATAAAATCCGTTGCATGGCAGATGATTTGCTGTGGAGAAAAATAACACAAAAGAGGAGGATAAGGAACCGGCAGCAGGAGAGTAGAAGAGAGGTGCACTTAAAAAAATTATTGTGGCAACATATATACAATATAAAATTTCCCACTTTAATCACTTGGAGGTGTACTTTTAAATAGGTTGCTTAGGTGACATTTGGACAAAGATTTGAAAGAGGTGAAAGATGGTGCCATGTGGATAACTGGGGGAAGAATATTGTAGGGAGGAGCAATAGCAGGTGCAAAGGCCCTGAGGCAGAAACATGTCTGGCACAGAACAGCACTGAGGCCAGTGTGACTGGAGCAGAGTGAGAGGCAAGGACCAGAAGTCAGGTGGGAGGGGTCAGATCACCCAGGACCTTGTAGGTCACAGTAATGTAGCTCAAGTATAATCAGGGGGAGTTTGTAGCATGAACAGAATACAATGTACTTGTAACCTAGCAAGCACCTTAAAATAGGCATAACATTTCTATAGAAAAACACATAGTCCTTTTTAATATTTATATTAACCTTTTACTTCTCTTTCTTTGTAAAGAAAATGCATAATGTATCCTTGTAATGTGTCACTCATTCTCTATTCTTATAATCATAAGACTTAGAAGCAACAGGCACAATATGTATTTTAAATATTAACCAGAGCAGAAAACTAGAAAAACACCCCAACCCTTCAAAGAGATGTCATGTCTATGATTAATTTCTTTTGTAAGAAAACCCCTTGGGAAGCGGCTGTGGCTCAATCAGTAGGGCTCCCGTTTGCCATTTGGGAGGCCCCGGGTTCGGTTCCTGGGGCCTCCTGGTGAAGGCAAGCCCACCCGCACGGCGTGGTTGGCTGACCCAGCGAGCACAAGCAGCAAGGGGGGGATAAATGAATAAATAAATAAAATCTTTAAAAAAAAAAAAAGAAAACCCCTTAATAGGGAGGCAGATTTGAGGTTGATTAGCAATCCAGTCCTCCACCGGCCAATAAAGCCTCTTTTCCTTCCAGCCTAGTTCAATGTGTCTGTCTCTTCTGGCGCACCCAGCGACCGGTCCAATCTCTTTCAATTTGGTGACCCAGATGGGACCAGCGTCCTCGTGAGAAGACACTGCTGGGTGGATTCCCGGACCCCCGAGGTGGGACATTTGCGAGCTCTGGCTCTGTGACCACCAGAGTGTTTTACTCCAAGCATCAGGAATGGCAGTCTCTTGCCCCAGGCGTCTAGGATCCTTAAGGCGGTGGGCTGCAAAGGAAAACAGGTTCTGAACGGGTTCTGTTCTGTGTGTTGTAGGTGAGAATTGTAGAAAGAAATGTCTTTCTTCTCAGCAGCACAAAAACTCCTGCCAAAGCTGTAAGCGGCAAAGTCACACCTGGGTTTTGGTTTGGATTAGGAAAGGGAGCAGCCCCTGGAGTAAGGAGGTGTAGCTGAGATTGCTTGCCTAGGCCTTGGTTTCTTGGTACTTGTTTGATTAAATATTAACTGGAATGGGAAATTACCAGAGTTCAGAGGTAAAGGGAAAGAGCAACCCCCTAGGTTGCATTAGTAAGCATTAGGAATAATTAGGTATGAACCTATGACTAAAAAGAGAATGATCTGTCTTTGTAAGGAAGCCTGGCCTCAATATGCATTGGAGAATGAACAAAATGGCCAGCTCAAGGGTCCTTAGAATAGCATATTATTCTACAATTAGACTTGTTCTGTAGGAGATTAAGTAAATGAGATGAAATTCCTTGTATTCAATGTTTTAAGGCACTAGCCCAAAATGAAAAACTTCTAAGGGAATGTTTCAGACATGGTATATTGCCAGTTAGTCAGGCCCCAAGCTCCCAATGTTCAAAAGCCAGAGATGACAAGGCTCACTGTCTCAACCAACAAAGAAATTGATTAATCAACCCTCTACTTCAAAGCAAGAATTAAAGAACTGTAAAGATGAGGGAAACAAACAAACAAACAAAAACAGAAAAAAAAGTCTCTTCCTGATTCTAACCCCACTGATGCTGATGAAGTTTTGGATACCATCATTGTTTCAAATACTTTTAGGCTTGGAATTGCCATAGGCCCAGTACCTCTTTCACCCCCATATTAGAGGGATAGAAATGAACCTGAAATATCATTAGCTATCCCAGAAATGGCCTCTTCACCCCATACCCAAAATGGTGCAACTTTCAGACGGGGTGCCTCTGCTTCAAGAGGCAAGGCCAGGGCCAATTTCCTCTCCAACAAGTCCCTGCAGGAACAGATGAGCAAGGACAATCAAGGGGCAATCTTTAGGTGCATACTCCATTTGCAACATCAGATCTATATAATTGCAAAGATCAGGTCCCTAGCTGCAGAGAGGCCCCCAGAAGGATGGAAAATCTTTACAAATCTATATTCGGGACTCACAACCCTAATTGGGCAGACATTCAATCTTTACTGAATACACGTTTAACCTCAGCGGCAAAGTGGATTGTGCTAGAAAAGACTCAAGTTCATGCTGATTTTCTAGCCAACAGTAACCCTAACAACCACATTCATGTCCCAGGAAGCCAAGCAGTACCAATAGCTAAACCCAACTGGAACCCAAACGAACAGCAGGACCGAACTAAACAAGATTATTAGAAAGCCTAAATAATTGTAGGACTCAGGAATGGAGTTCCTAAACAGAAAAATTTAAGCAAAATCCAAGATACTCTCCAGAAACCGGATGAAAATTCCTCTATATTCCTCAAGAGACTCCCTGAGCCTAATTGGCAGTTCACTGACCTAGACCCAGAAGATCCTGTTAATTGAAGCAATTTAATCGATCTTTCACCTACCAAAGTGCTCCTGACATCCGTCCCAAATTACAAAAAGTAGAGGAAGGGCTAGAACTGCCAATTTTGGCCCTAGAAGAAATTGCTTTCAATGTATATTACAATCAGGAAGCAGCTAAAGAAAAGCATCACAAGAAAACAATTGTGTATAAGGCTCACTTAAATGCTTACCTGAAAGGAACAGTCCTGAGCAAACCCTCCAGCAGCAGAGGGAACCAATGAAAGGTAAGACCTCCAGGGCCCCTAGAAAGCCCTTGGGCCCCCAGCAATGCGCTTATTGCAAAGAAGGACACTGGAAGCGAGAATGTCCTAGTCTCACCAGGAAGGGAGCACTAAAGCCTCCTGACCCCTCCACCCAATGCCCACAGCTTATGGGGGACAAAGACAATGATATGGAGTAACGGGGCCCAGGGTACTTTCCACTGGTTGGGAAACAATCCTGATCACCCTCAAAGAAACTCAGGCCTCTCTCCAAGTGGGTAAGAAATTAGTAAATTTTCTGGTGGCTACACGTGCAACTTTTTCAGTTCTAAATAAAAAACTCACTCATAAGACAGATGAGTCTGTCCCAATTATTGGCATTTCAGGAATTACCAATGAACAGTTTTTCCTACCCCTACAGTGTCAGGATAGAGACCCAATGAATGCACAAGTTCCTCTACATCCCCTAATACCCTATCCCTCTCCTTGGTCGGGACTTGTAGTTTCAAAACTACATGCTTCACTCTCCTTCTCGCCCAATGAGATCAACATACAGGTTCCAGAAGTGCATGCCTGCGCTCTCCAAGCAGCCCTGCTAGGCCTGGCAGCAAGCACCGAAAGGACTGTAGTACCCAAAGAAATAAAACAACAGGTACCAACTGAAGTGTGGGCCACAGGGGCCCCTCTGGGATGAGAAAGGAATGTATAAGAAGTGAAGGTAAGACTGTGACTGAACTGCACACCTCCACACTTAAAACAATATTCACTCAGACACGAAGCAAAAATAGACATCGCAACACTGATGAAAAAGTTCCTCAGTTGCAGCCTAATCAGACCTTGCCAGTCCAACTTTAACACCCACTTTACCTGTCCTAAAACCTGGCACACAAGAATACTGGTTTGTACAAGATTTAGGAGCTGCAGTCAAGTAATAGAAGATATCCATTCAGTGGTGCCTAACCCATATACTCTCCTTATCAACATTTCAGATGCTTATGCTTGGTTCACTGTTTTAGATTTAAAAGATGCTTTTTATTGCATACCCCTAGAAAAAGAATCACAAAAACTGTTTGCTTTTGAATGGGAAGATCCCGATACAGGAATAAAACAACAATATTGTCGGACTGTGTTGCTGCAAGGATTCAAAAATGCCCCAACTCTTTTTTGGGCAAGCACTGTCCAAGGACTTACATGGAGTACAACTCCAAGGACTTTTCCTTCAATATGTTGATGATATACTCATAGCCAGTAAAACCCAAGAAGCCTCAAATCAAAACACCATAACAATGCTAAAAAGGGTAGCCGGGGGGGAAAAAAAGTATCTAAAAAGAAGGCCCAAATAATGCAGATCCATGTTAAATATCTTGGGTTTGAACTCTCAGAGGGACAATGGGCATTACCATCCAGGAAAAAGGAAACTTTATAGTGAGTATGAGAACCTCGAAACAAAGAACTTAGAAGATTTCTAGGCATGGCTGGATACTGCAGGCTTTGGATATCAAATTTTGGACTTATTGTTAAACCCCTATATGAAGCCCTAAGGGGGAAGAAAAAGATCCTTTAGAATGGACTCCACAATGCACTCGAGCATTTCAAAAAATTAAGGATGAACTTCTCTCAGCCCCAGGCCTAGGACTCCCAGACCTAATGGAAGAATTTGAACAATTTGTACATGAACAGCAAGGTACTGCACTAGGAGTATTAGTACAAGAATTTGGAGGAAACCACCAGCCAGTTGCATACTTATCCAAGTAACTTGACTTGGTCACCAGAGGCCAGCCAGCCTGCTTACGAGCAGTAGCTGCCACCTGTGATCTTCTCCAGGAAGCAGAAAAGTTCATGTTGGACTCTCCCACCCAAGTGCTCACCCTGCATTATGTTCTTACCATACTGGAACAAAAAGGGGGTCAATGGTTAACTATGGGCCATCTAGGCAAATATCAAACCATCTTACGAAACAACCCAAATGTCACATTAAAAACCAAAGATAAGCTCAGTCTGGCTACCTTACTGCATGAATTTAATGAAAGACCAGAATGGAAAACTTCCAGGCACAATTGTGTACACCTCCTTGACGAGGTGTACTCTAGCCACCCAGGACTAACAGACACCCCATTACCAGACCCAGACCTACAATTATTTATAGATGGAAGCAGCTACATAGACATGGAAAATGCAGAGCAGGCTACTCAGTAGTCACTCGTCACTCTCACTGAAATATTAGAAGCACAGCCTTTGCCCGCAGGAATTTCAACACAAAGAGTCGAACTAATTGCTCTCTTAAGGGCCCTGCAAATGAGTGTGGGACAAAAGGCAAACATACATACAGACTCTAGATATGCTTTTGCCATCCTACATGCACATGGAGCCATTTTAAAAGAATGTGGTTTATAACCGCAGCCAATAAAGATATTATACATGTAGACCTGATTTTACAGTTGTTGAATGCAGTTTTACAACCAAAGGAATTGGCAATTATTCATTGTAAAGGCTATCAAGCTACTAATAGCAAAGAAGCTAAAGGCAATAGCTCGCAGATAAGCCCTAAGCAGCCAAAGAAGTGGCCAAAAAGGAAATCACCCCCACCCCACGCAATCCTTGCTTTGTTTTACCCAAAATACCCACTATTACCTCACAGTGAACGAGGACTTGAACTAGAGTCATTTGGAAAACCTTCGTGCTCAGAAAAAGACTTAGCAAGGGCAAAAAACTAGGGATTTGCCACTCTTACTAAACAACATGTTTATAAAATACAAATAAATGCAGTGATATGAGTAAAATTCTTGTCCCAGAAAACCTCCTCAAACCCATCATAAAACACTTTCACCAATTTACACACTATGGACAAGAAACCCTATACAAATGGCTTAGCCACTTCCTAGTTGGACCCAACCTATTCCAAACTATTCAAGCTGTAACTGATCACTGTGTAACATGCACTAGAGTCAATCCTCGGCCCCATCCAAAAGTACTAGCTTTAACAAAAGGAGTATAATATCGAGGATTAGGTGGGGTAGTAGATTGGCAAATTGATTTTTTTTTTTTTTTTTTTTTTTTTGTTACCAGGAGGTCCCAGGGATTGAACCCGGGTCCCTCCATATGGGAGACGGACGCCCAACCAGTTGAGCCACATCCAATCCCCGGCAAATTGATTTTTACCGTAATGCCTAAGGCCCCTGGAAATTTAAAATATCTGCTGGTATTTGTTGACACTTTTACTGGATGAGTAGAAGCTTTCCCTTGTTGAACTGAAAAAAACCCATAAAGTTGTTAAATGTTTGCTAAAAGAAATTATTCCCAGGTTTGGACTCCTTCTATCCATTCAAAGTGACAATGGTGCTGCCTTCATCTTTAAAAATAGTCAAAGATGTTTCTGGTTTATTGAGTTTTGATTGGCAGCTTCACTCTTCTTATAGACCTCAATCCACAGGAAAAACAGTGCAAATGAACCGAACAGTAAAAAAACATCTAGCAAAAATTTGCTCAGAAACACAGTTAAAATGGGATAAGCCCTGCCCATTGTACTCCTGAGGATAAGAGTAGCACCCCAAAGTAGACTAGGTTTAAGTCCTTATGAAATGACACATGGAAGGCCATTTCTAAAAATAGAATATGCTGGAAATATGCATCCTAGTTCTGAATTAGCCAGTATTCAATATGTAAAATCTCCAGGAGGAGCTTTAACTGAAACAAATACTATGCTTCCTACTATCTTTTCTTTTTAAATCCACAATTTTATTTATTTACTTTTCAATAAGTTTAAATCCTTGAGAGGTACAGTGTCACACAGATTCGGTGTCCAACGGCCTTAGCTGGAAGGTTGCTTCGGAATTTAGCACGAACCATGCCACTATTTCCACGGGCACGAGTTACCTTTCCCCAGATTACTCTGGTTTTGTTAGGTTTGCCGCCAGGAGTCACTGTTGTTTTTCGTTTTGTACACATAAGCACATCTCTTGCCCAGAATTCAGTTTCATCTCGGGCACAAACGCCTTCAATTTTAAGAAGGGGTGTGTGGGGGGTCGGATGTGGCTCAACTGGTTGGGCGTCGTCTCCCATATGGAGGGACCCGGGTTCGATCCCCGGGACCTCCCAGTAAAAAAAAAAAAAAAAAAAAAAAAAAGAAGGGCTGTGTGCTCCCTCTGGTTCCAGAGCCCCCGCCTATAGCCAACAAAAGTGGCTTTGGACCATAGCCTTCCAGACATATTTGCCATTTTAGAAGTCCTGTTCCCAGCAGGCTTCCACAGGCTCCAAGATGGCGGGAAAAGCCCAACTATCTTTAGTTCCCCACAGGCGCTCCTTTACACAACTGCCAACCTGGAGACTGGGTATGGCTGCGTACATGGAAAACTTACACCCCCAAGCACAACTAAAGCCCAAATGGGTAGGACCATACCTAGTATTACTTGTCACTCACTCTTAACTTACAGGGCATCAAACCATGGATACATCACACTAGAGTCAAGCTACAACCCATCCTACACAGTGACTCTACCACTCAGCCAAAAAGCAGCTGTTGAAACCCACCCACTCCAAAACCCTGAACATAAATATACGGGTGAACATCTAGATGGACTCAGATATTTGTTTAAAAAGAAAAGACCTTCATGAGTAACTGGTGGTGGTTGTATTTGCTATTAATTGCCTTTATTCATTTTCCTAGGAGTGTAGATCCTGGTTAATTTAATGTTTTTATTCATTGAAAATGAACTCATAAGTAACATGATTACCCACCTTTTCTTAATACTCTCTTCTCTATCTTTAATTATAAAACCACAAAATAATAACTTTTTTCTTTAGTGGTCTCATTCTTATGTTAACTCTATAAACCAGCTTAATTGTTGGATTTGTGGACAGTTGCCAACCTCAAGTGTTTCTGGACTACCCTGATGGATATCTCTTTTACAAGGTACTGATTGGAAAGCTTTAAAACCCTTCATAAAAGAAATGCAAAAACAGCAGGGAACATTGAATACCAGAGGCATAAACAGAGCCAACCCCAATTATTGGCCAGTAAACTTAACAAAACCTGGTCATTGGCTCCGATTCTCAAATGATGTTACTACTAGAACTGCTTTAAATATTCTTTTCAATTAGATGATCAAGCTGAAAATTTAACCATAAGGGAAAAAGATGGACATTTCCAACTTTGGGGTGGAATGGTTTAATCTCACCCCAGGTTATGGCAAACTAAATCAAGTAGCACCCCTATGTTGAGAACAACACAATCATTCCCAGCAAAATAACCCTTCTCATAATCATAAATCAGGGCACTTATTGACAGAAAATTGTCACCAAATAATCACCTTACAACAGGGGTTCTTAACCTTTTTTGCTCCATGGACCCCTTTGCCAGTCAGGTAAAAACCACAGACCCCTTACTAAGTCCACACTATACTGTATATTATTTAATAAATATATCACACCTGCACCAACACGTCCCCACAAGAATAGTGTGGGGTTTGTTTGTTTGTTTTTTAATAATGTTATTTTGAATTTCAATATAAGCTCACAGACCCCTTGTTAAGAAGAAGCCCTGTCTTACAAACAAGTGATTGATTTGGCACTGATTGGGAAAATAGAATTTACTGGGTAGCCCTGAATGGCACCCAGTAGATTTGTGGAACAAGTTTGTGGTCATGGCTTCCTCTAGGCCTGCTAGGAAGATGTACGCTGGGGTTGCCATGGGCTCAAGGAACTATTCATACCACCCTCCCATCTACTGCAGCAGCTAACCTATCCCTGTTACAAGCTGGATGGACTTGTTCCATCTTTCACTGATATGATCATTTAGCAGCAATGTTTATTCCTTCTATAAATATAACCCTTATTAATATCGAAATGATTCTAATGTGTAAGGCTGTTCTCTAAAATCAAATGGCATTAGACATTTAAACAGCTTCTCAAGGAGGTACATGCACTATAATAAAATCTGAATGTTGTATTTACAGCCCTTATGAATATAACAATATACCCACTCTTTTGATTCGTATGAATAAACAAATTCAGGCTAAGTCAACTCCGTCCACTCCATTCAATTTATTTGATTTATTTAGTTGTCTTCCATCCAGTATTGGATCCTAGCTACGTACTATGCTCCAAATTGCCCTCACAATTATTCTACTAATAATCATAAGCCTTGTAATTCTAAAATATACTGTCTCCTTATGTACTCACAAAGCTACAAGATTAATTGTTAGTGATGCTGCTAAAGATGAGGAGTTAGGTTGTTTAGTGTTACTGAGGAATAGAGGAAAACTTGGTATCCAGAAGGACTTTTGAAGGTTTTGTTGCCTGAAAGGGGTATTTCTGGAATACCACTCCTAGATCTTCACTGAAGATTCGAAAGGAATAAATTAGAACCATGGGGACAGAAAAGGTTACCGCACCTCTGGTCTTCGCCATCACCATTGCCACAATCGGCTCTTTCCAGTTTGGCTACAGCACTGGAGTCATCAATGCTCCTGAGACGATCATAAAGGACTTTCTCAATTACACTTTGGAAGACAAGATGGAAAACCCTCCCTCTGAGGTGCTGCTCACATCCCTCTGGTCCTTAGCTGTGGCTATCTTCTCCACTGGTGGTATGATTGGCTCCTTTTCCGTTGGACTCTTCTGTCAACCGCGTTGGCAGGCGCAATTCAATGCTTATTGTCAACAAACTGGCTATCGGTGGTGGCTGCCTTATGGGTTTCTGTAAAATAGCTGAGTCGGTTGAAATGCTGATCGTGGGCCGCTTGGTTATTGGCATCTTCTGTGGACTCTGCACAGGTTTTGTGCTCATATACATTGGAGAGGTATCTCCTACTGCCCTACAGGGTGCCTTCGGTACTCTTAACCAGCTGGACATCATCATCAGGATTCTGGTGGCCCAGATCTTTGGTCTGGAAGTCATCTTGGGGTCTGAAGACCTGTGGCCTGTGCTATTAGGTTTCACCATCCTTCCAGCTGTCTTGCAGAGTGTAGCCCTTCCATTTTGCCCTGAAAGTCATAGATTCTTGCTCATCAACAGAAAGGAAGAGGAGAACGCCAAGCAGGTCCTTCAGTGGTTGTGGGGCATTCAGGATGTGAGCCAGGACATCCACGAAATGAAAGAAGAGAGAGCTAGGACAGCACAAGAAAAGAAAGTCACTGTGCTGTAACTCTTTAGAGCACCCAGCTACCGACAGACCATCATCATTTCCATCATGCTTCAGCTCTCTCAGCAGCTCTCTGGAATCAATGCTGTGTTCTATTACTCTACAGGAATCTTCAAAGATGCAGGTCTTGAGGAGCCAATCTATGCCACTATTGGTGCTGGTGTGGTCAATACTGTCTTCACTGTGGTTTCGCTGTTTCTGGTGGAAAAGGCAGGAAGGAGGACTCTGCATATGCTTGGCCTCGGAGGGATGGCTGTTTGTTGCATTTTCATGACTGTTTCTTTATTACTAAAGGATGAATATAGTTGGATGGCCTTTGTCTGCATCGGGGCCATCATGGTCTTTGTGGCCTTCTTTGAGATTGAACCAGGCCCCATTCCCTGGTTTATTGTGGCTTAACTTTTCAGTCAGGGACCCCGTCCAGCTACAATAGCAGTGGCTGGTTGTTCCAACTGGACCTCCAACTTTTTAGTGGGACTGCTCTTCCCTTCAGCTATAAACTATTTAGGATCCTATGTTTTTATCATCTTCACTGGCTTCCTTGTTGTCTTCTTGGTCTTCACCTTCTTCAAAGTCCCTGAGACCCGTGGCAGGACTTTTGAGGATATTACAAGGGTCTTTGAAGGGCAGGCGCAGGAGGCCAATAGAGCCGGGAAAGGCCCTATTGTGGAGATGAATAGCATCCAGCCTGTGAAGGAGACCACCAGCACCAACGTCTAAGTCATGCCTCCTTCCCACCTCCCTCCCAACATGGAAAAGCAACCTCTCCCTGCAGGAGGGAGAGACCTTATCCAGATGTAACCCAGGACTTTCTGAATGCTGCTACTTGATTACTTTCTCATCACACATTCTCTATAAGCATGCAGGTGAACCCAATGCAGGGGTTAGCATATCTTCAGTTGCTTTTTAAACATTTCATTTCTTGAACATTCTCTTCTGTTTAGGAGAGACCGGGTGAACCTACTTTCATTTCAGGAGGGATTGACCACTTGGCATAGGACAACTTTGTCAGCTCTTTTCCCCTTAGATTCTAACATTGCCTAATAAGGGCACAGAAGGGAGTAAGAGTGAGGGTGTAGTTCCCCCAATCTCAGACTGGCCAGGAAGCAGGTATACGTGAGTGTGGAGGGCAGAGGAGGATTAAATAAGAGATCACCTTCTTTGCTTCCATACAGCTCTGCAGAGCAAATTCACTTGAGTTTATTTATTTTATCTTCTGGTTTTATTGCATAAATATTTATTTTTTTAAGTGTAAAGTAATTTTACCAAAATAATGGAAAACTTAAGGAGATTGAGGGAGAGGAAGGTGTTTAAAGAGAGGCTATAGGGTAGGAGAAGACTGATACTGGAGAGGTTTAGGTGCAATAAGAAGGTAAGAATTTAGGGAAGAAATAAGAGTGTAATGCATTATTGAAGGGTACCTGAGTGTTGCCTGAAGTTTGCACATTACCTCTTAATAATTTCTCTCCTTTAGATAGAAAGTCTCAAGCTTAAGTTCTCAGAAAAGTCATGTGCCTATATGAAAAATGCTACTGGTTTTCTTTGGAACTTTTTAAGATTATAGTTTATTTGTAGTATTACTTGAAATCTAGGACTGTTACTAAGATGAGCATTCTAGTTAATGGCCATTAATGGGTTCTAATTTTAGGTGGAGACCAGAGAAGGGAAGGTTATTTCTTTTTTTTATTTTTTTATTTTTTTTTTATTTTTTTTATTTTTAAAGATTTTACTTATCCATTCATTTATTCTCCCCCTGCCGCTTGCGCTCGCTGGGCCAGTCAACCACGCCGCGCGGGCGGGCCCGCCCCCACCAGGAGGCCCCGGGAACCGAACCCGGGGCCTCCCATATGGCAAACGGGAGCCCCACTGATTGAGCCACAGCCACTTCCCGGGAAGGCTATTTCTAACACTTCTCTCCCTTCCCTGGAACAAACAACTTCTTCCCTTTGTAGCAGACTCTTTTTTTTAAAACACTTCCACCACTCATCTGGTGGGCAAGCCCTCGATGAGAAACTTAAAATAGTGGTTCTTGGTAGAGGTTCAGTATTTCTCCATTTTGTTCTTTAGAAAACTTTAGGTGTTGATTTTTGTTTTGTTTTAACCTATAGCTTTTTAAAAGGAATTTAGAGGAGAATATTCATATTAACTTGGAATTTGTAACCTCAGCTCTGGGAGAGGATATTTCCTGAACGATTATTATCTAATTTAAGTTTGTTGTTTTAGGGTCATGGCATGCTTTTGTTTCTATTTTTATCACCCTTAGAGAACTTGAATCTTTCTGATAGACCACATTTGAGATAGTCTGAGTATATGTGCAGTGTAGCCCACACTTGAGAGAGGATGAATGTATGTGCATTGTCACGTTGCTCTGGGTGGAAGTAGTTAATTGGTAATTTGGCTCTTTTATCTTCCTACCCTCCCCCACCCCCCACTTTGGATAGAATGGATTCAATCTCATCCCTATGTATATAAATAACTGTCTCTGCTGGGTGGGATTTGCATCTTAGGTTTTCTCCTACACTTTAGAATTCAGTCTCATCTTACCACCTTTCCTTGTTGGAGAGTGGGGGAGAACTTCCAGATCTTGAGGATGAGAGCTCACCTTCACTTTGGGCTCAGACAATGGGAGTGGGAAAGAAAGTGAGACATCAGGGCCTTGACTTTCCTGAGGGCCCTGAAGGGTGGTGGTAAGGAGAGAGAGGCATTCTTTTAAGGGGATAGGAAACAAACTAAAGACTCACTTCTACCCCTGGAGAGTCTCAGCGAGTTAGATGAGATAGAGGGATTTATTCTTGCTGCAAGATCACTGATGTCTCCACAATCATCTAGTTTCCCGATATTTCTTTATAAATGGAAATAGGACCCTGATGACACCTTCTTCCCTTTTTTCATGTTGCGTGATCTCCCTTTCCCTCCTTGGTGCTTAACTATTTCAGACCCTAATTTAGCCAAACTCCTTGCCTTTGACAGTATTTTACTTTTCAGTTCTCACCATTCCCTCTAGTCATTGAGTCTTTGGATAAAACCCACCTATCTATGGAGTAGGGCTTTGTTGGAAGAGGTGCCTTCCTTCTAATTACACTTCTACTTCTGGCCACTCAACAACAGTGGGTTGGCAGTAATTCAGTTCACTGTGGAGGTTTTTCCATTTCTCAGTGACCAGGCTGTGAATATTCCAAATGGATTTTTTATTACTAATGTTATTGTGGTTCTTTGTTTTGAAATAAAAACTCTGAATGTACATATGAAAAAAAAAAAAAAGATTAATTGTTAAACCTTTTTCTTCACCTGGAGCTACTTCCAAGACTCCCCCCAATCCCTTGAACAACAATCGATATTCTTTACATACCATGGATCAACATTTCCACCAAGAAACTCTATGAGATGGACTATGTCCCATCTCAGCAGGAAGCAGACAGATTGAACTGCAAATGACTCACCCCCCCAAAAACATCATTCCATGACTGGAAATAAAAGCATAATCAGGGGAAATTGTAGCATGAACAGAACACAGTGTACTTGTAACCTAGCAAGCATCTTAATAGGCATATAGTTTCTATAGAAAAGCACATAGTCCTTTTTAATATTTAATATTAATCTTTCATTTCTCTTGCTTTGTAAAGAAAATGTATGATCTATCCTTGTAACACTTCGTTCATTCTCTAGTCTTATAATTGAAAGACTTAGAAGCACCAGACACAATGTGTTTTAACTGTTAACTAGAGCAGAAAACTAGAAAAAACTCCCCAACCCTTCAAAGAGATGTCAAGTTTATGATTATTTTTGTTTCAAACCTGTGTAAAAACTGTAAGAAAACCCATTTATGGGGAGGCAGATTTGAGATTGATTAGATCTCCTGTCCTCCACCAGCCAATAAAAGCTTCTTTTCCTTCGCCTGGTTTGGTGTGTCTGTCTATTCTGGTGCACCCAGCAACAGGCCTGTGGACCATCCTGGTCTCTTTCAGTGAGGCCTTTGGCTTTAACTGAGTGAGACAGAGCCATTGGCCAGTTGGAGCAGAAAAGGAACAGGATCCAATTCATGTTTTATAAGTATCATTATAGCCACTGTGAGGAAAAGAGAAGCTGGGACACCAGTTTAGGAGGCCACCACAATAATTCAAGCAAGGGTTGATGGGTGCTCAGATGAGGGAGGTCATGGTGGTGTCAGTGAGAGCTGGTGAGATTCTGAATATTTTGAAAGCAGTCACCAGGATTTACTAATGTGGATGGTGGACTGTGATAGGAAGAAAGGAGTCGAGGATAACTCCCAAGATTTTGGCCCGAGTCACTGAAAAGATGCAGAGATGGAAAAGCCTGGCGGGAGCAGGTTTGGGGAGATCAAGCCATTTACTGCTGTGTGGCTCTGGGTGAGTTGTTCGACCACCTTGAACGTCAGTTTCCTCCTCTGTACACAGGTAATAATAATCCCTCCCCTGCAGGGTAGTCCTGAGAACTGAGATAATGAATTCAGAGGCTTGGCACAATGTACTTACTACATGTCCCCGCCCACAGCCCTGGGAAAGCAAATGGCTATCCCACCTCCTCAGGAAGCAACTAGAAGGAGAGAAAGACAACATCTATAAATCTACACTCTCTAGCTCTTCTCATGCTTCCTCCAGGCCTTTTCAACCTTGTAAATTTTCTTTCTTTAAGGTCTTTGATGGTGATGGAGAGGATGATGATAATCATGGAGGCTGGTGGTAGGCATGATGATAAATAATCATATTTCCAGTCTTTGCAGTTTACAAAACACTTCTATTATTTCATCTGAGCCCAGAAAAACAAGAATTACACCCATTTTATGAAGTAGAAGAATGAGGTATTTTAAATTAAAAAAAGAAAAATACAACATGCTGTCTCTACTCCTGGCTGCCTCATGGAAGTTCATGTAATCTGGAAAAAAACAAGTGGATGGACAAACTGATTTACAGATTCAGATGCAATCCCATAAAAAATACAAGCAGCCTTTTTTGCAGAAATGGAAAAGCCAATTATCAAATTTATTTGAAAGGGTAAGGGGCCCAAATAGCCAAAAATTGTCTTAAAAAAGAAGAACTAAGTTGAAGGACTCTCACTTCCTGACTTTAAAGTATATTACTTAGCTACACTGGTCAAAACAGCATAGTACTGGCATAAAGACAGACAGATTGACCATGAAACAGTCAAGTGATTTTTGACAAGGCAGTCAAACCCACCCAGCTGGGCCACAACAGTCTATTCAACAAATTGTGCTAGGGGAACTGGATATCCATATCCAAAAGAAAGAAAGAGGACTCTTATCTCACACCTTATACAAAATTAACTCAAAATGGAACAAGGACCTAAATATAAAAATAAAAACCATAAAATTCCTAGAAGAAAATGTAGGAAAAAACCAATTGAATGGAAACTAGAGAATAATCTAGGGAATGTATAACAGTGATTTCAATGGTGGATGAAGATCATGGTTAATAGTATAAATATAAGAATGCTTTTCTTGCAAAATATTTTGTTTCTTCTATAAAAAAAAAAAAAAAGAATGCTCTTCTTTTACAAAATGCTAAGAATATGGTGAACATGGAAAAATTACAACTAATGTAACTTATGGATGATAGTTAACAGCAATATTATAATATTTTTGCAGCAATGGAACAGAAAATATTATTTCAATATTAAGGGACAACAATAGAGGGGTATAAGAAAGTGTGGGATTTTTCCTTTTGGAGTAATGAAAACATTCTAAAATTGACTAGGGTGATGACAACATAACTCTGTGATGAAAATGAAAGCCAGTGAGTGTGTACACTTTGAATGGATTATACAAAGCATGGGACTGTATAACACAATGAATCCTGTAGTAGAAGATGGACAGTGGTTAATAGGACAAATATGAGAATATTTTCTCACGAACAATATATTGAGCCACAGCCGCTTCCCATCTCTTCAATAGTTTTTAACAAATGTTTCAAGCCAGGCAAGGGGTTGGTGGTGGGGTGATGTATGGGAGCCCTGTATGATGATATGCATGTTTGTTTTGTAAATTCACAAATTTTAATATATACTTTTTGTTTATGTATGTTCATGTATGAATGATATACTTCAATAAAATTTTATTAAAAAAAAAAAAAAAGTAGGTGGACAAGAGGGTCCTGAAGTGTGCATCCTTCCTCCTATCCCTGGGGACATGCCACCCAGGAGTGCCCAACTAGGAGATGGACCCTGCTGCCTGTGCCCCCAGAAGAGGGCCCACAAATATATCCGCAGGGCACTAGGCTCCCTGTCTCCCATGCCCTCTGGGCATGCCTTATGTTCAGATGTGTGTCTGGGCTGCCAGCCTACTGCTTCTGACCTTCTGGCAAGTGCATCTCATACAGTGTTCCATTCCACCTACTCCTCCTGATAGCATCCTGGGGTAACAGAGGGAGAAGACAGGGGCCAGGACACGTCAACATGCCCAAGGTCACACATTTAGAAAGTGCAGTCCGGTTCCAACCCTGAGGTCTGCACCTAACAAGAGGAATTCCTGCATACGTCCCCTCCCCCGTTCTCCCAGACTGGAAGAGGGGCCCAGCCCAGCTGCTCAACAGACCAGGTGCTAGGCCGCAGCTGTCTCTTCCCCATCACTCCCCCCAGGGAGGATAAGCTGTCATGGGCAGGGCTGTGTTGGGCACGGGGCGGGGCAGCCCTCTTTGTAGACCAGGAAGCCTGAGCTCCTGCAGGCAAATTCAGCCAGAGACTGATTCTGAGCAGCAGTTCTGACAGGTGAGAGCTGTCACCAATGGGTGGAGGGGGTGTTGGTAGGTGGGTGGTGTCAGGTCCAGGTGGGCCAAGGGCACTCAAATGAGAAATTAAGAGTTCCTTGGGGAAGGACTCTTGCTGGATTAAAAGAGCAGGGTTGGGGAATCCCAGGGGGTCAGTAATGTGCATAAGGAGGGGGTGACTATAGGAGGGGACTATCCACGGAACGGTGGAGCCCCTGGAAACTGGGAATGGCAAGTTGTAGGTCTTGGCTCAGGTTTTACTGTTCCCTTGACTCAGTCTCCCCCTCTGTGCAATGGGGAGAACCCTCCACTCTCCTGTCCCAGCTAACTTGCCAAGAGAAAGGGCTTTGAGAAAGCACAAATGGTCCATGAACTGCAGTCTGGGGAGTGTGAAGTGTTAACTGGGGAGAGGGAGTGTGAATCCTGCCCACCCCATATCTTTGCCAGGTGAAGAGGAAGCAGGAAAGGTGCAAGCCTAGAGCCCAGGTGGCCATGCCTGTCCCACTGCTCCCGGTGCTGCTGCGAGCACTGCTCTCCCGACTGCTGCTGCCCGCCGCCCGCTTGGCCCGCCAGCATCTCCTGCCCCTGCTGCGCCGACTCGCCCGCCGCCTGGGCTCCCAGAACGTGCGAGAAGCTTTGCTGGGCTGCCTGCTCTTCATCCTTAGCCAGCGACAGCCACCGGATGCTGGGGAGACCTCCAGAGTGGCCCATCCAGAGAGGAGGGAAAGGCTAGCCCTCCAAAAGTGAGGCCATGAGTCCTGACAGCAACTGTATCTGTCAAAATGCTTTCTTTTGGAGTAGCATCCTGGCACCATCACTGACCGCAGCCTGCCCAGTGGGGTAGGAGACATGATGGGGCACTGAGCATGGGAGGGGCCTGATCAGGACAGGGGTCCTCCACCCCCAATTCCTTTCCTCTCCCAGCAACAATGTCTTCTAGAAGGATGCCTTGTAGCTAGCAGAAAACCGAGCATCAGTCCCTGCTCTGCAGTTTTCCCCTAGACCTCTTCTAACCACCTCTGGCCCCAAGGGGGGAAAGGAACTGACTTCTCCCTAGGCAACTGGGGATATCAGACATCAAGGTCCCATGAGGGACAACACTTTGCACAGGAATGACTGGGAATTAAGGTGAAAGGCAAGATTTCAGTCCAGACTGTTTGCCTTCTAGCCTTAAGACAATAAAACCTTGATTCCCTAGGGAGACAGGCCTGTCCCCAAGAGCCAGCAGATAGTGGGTGCTCAATAAATGCTTGTAGACTAACTTTTGGGGTGCCTTCCAAAGTCTTGTCCTTCACCCATATCCCTGTGCTGTAAGTCAGCCTACCCTGGCCAGACAGCTCTGGGGGGAGGTGGGGGGAGCAGAGGAGAGAACAACTGCAAAGCTGTCTTTTATTACCAATTCCACTGCCTGGAAGTTTTCTCTTGCCTCTAACTTTTCAGCGTGTCACACTGTGACCCAGCAACGGAGTGGGTCTGTCTTGGAGGAAGGTTAGCAGGCCAGCTGGGGATAGGGAGGAAAGGTCTCTGAGTGAGCTTGGGGACTCTTCTCAAATGGTAGTGATGGGAAGAGGGAGACTTGTTGCCAAGGACCCTGTGGGCAGCCACACAGCAGAGCTCTGCAGAGATGAGATCTCATTCCAGTCAGAGATCTATGGTGAGTGGACGTTAGTTCCTGAGGAATTCACCTCCTCGTTTCCCTTTTCCCATTCAGGCTGCCCTCTGAGGTCAAATGAGTTAGATAACTTGTGCATGGTGCAGCCTCCGGATAATTTGTTTATTGTTCCCAGTCAATAATCATCCTGGGCTCCAGGTTCAAAGGGAGATAATGAGGAATATATGCTCCTTTTGGGATCACCATCTCTGGGCCAGAGGAAGAACCGAGTCCAGAGCTGTGCGCCCCCACCCCTTGCGGGGCTTTCTGCCAGGACCTCGCCACCCCACCCTTCGGCACAGTTTGATTCCTCCCCTGGTGCTCAAGAGCCGGTGCACGTGCTCCAGAGCCAGCGCACGTGCTCGCTCCTCTCCGGAAGGCGACCGGGGGGAGGGGCGGAATGAAGGTAGCCGGAGCCTCTGATCCCCTAACCCCGTCCCCCTCCGGAGCCTCGAGCGCCTCAAGGCGCCTCCTCCGCCGGCCGCCTTTCCCAGGCCCGACGGGCCCCTCCCACTGGGCCTGCTCCGGGCCTCCCTTCCCGCCCGATTCCCGCTCCCGAGCGCCGCCCGGCCCGGCAGAGCCGGTCGGCCGCGGAGCGCGGGGCGGGCGCCGGGGCAGCGGGTTGCAGCCCCTCTCACGCTCGCCTGGGCTCGGGCAGCCCCGCCTGGCGGCACAGACCGCTCCGGCCCGGCGCGCGCTGCGTTCTCCGGCCCCAGCCACGGTCCCGGCCCCCAGGTGACGAGGCCGGGTGCGGGGCCAAGGGCCCATGGACCCAGGAATTTCCGCTCCCCCCAACTCCGGAGGCTCCCTACCTAGTCTCAACAGGAGGACCCGGAGCAGAGGCGCTGGGGGCGGGTAAGAAGGGGGGGTACCGGCGGGGTGGGGGGACCCGGCGCGGGGGCGGGGCCTACGCTGTTCTCACGCTGCCCCGGCAGGGCGCGGGCGGGGGCGGAGGCGAGGCGGGGCCGGGCGGGGATGGGCGGCTGTGGGAGGAACCACTGGGGTAGAGGGTATCAGTGGAGGTGGAATCGGCGGTTTCTGGAAGAGGGGATGCGTTTCTGGGACTTTGAAGGCCTCAGTTAAATGTACCACATACAGATGTCCACAGGGTCAGAGATCTCGGGTAGTGGGCAGAGGTTTGAGAGAGTAGAAGACCAAGCTAGTAAACAGTTAGGTTTCCTTGAACCCTGGCCCCGTGTCCGCGCTCAAGCGCTGGGAAGGGCCTGGAGTAGAGCGCGAAGAGTGAGTTGAGTCGGATCCTGAAAGGGTCGATCCTGTCTTTATTTAATATTTTGATATTTTTGTTCATCAGGGATATTTTTGCATTAACTTTTATTTGTAAAAATATTGCATTAAAATACACTTTAGGTTGATTGCTGGGTTTTTTGGTGCCCCCTTAAAATTTGCACCTCATGCAAGTGCCTCTGCCCCCCCTAGTCCCAACCCTGCCACAAGACCGTGGAGACATAGGCACAAACACTACTAAAAATATAAACAGGACATGTGCTGGTGATAAATGGAAATTAAACACGGCTGAGAGGACACAGGCCTGGGGAGAGATGAGCTATGCTTGGGGCCTGGAAGGGGAGGAGAGAGGCTGGGCAAGCCACAGCCCTAAATAGGATGAATGGGACTGGCAGTGTGCGGCTCGACCAGCCCTTCTCATTCTACCCCACTCCCATGCCAGGGACTAGCAGGAGCCCAGGGAGGGAGAGACAGGCAGAGGGTTAAATGGACTGGCCGGACCTGGGCTGGCTAGAAAAACTTTGGGCACAAGGCCCTGTGAGTTGAGGCCTCCGGGCTTGCCCAGTAGAGAGCCCTGGCACACAGCAAGTCTTTGTCTGGGGAGGTGGATCCGGAGGGGTGTGGGTGCTGGCAAGGGGCCCCAGCAGGGTGTGTGCCAGGTGGGCTTCTTGCCAGCAATAACAGCCCTGGTTGCTGCTGTCCGCTGAGCCCGCCTGGCCCCAGCGGGGGTGGGGAGAGGAACTGGCCTGCCCCCGGCTGTCTGACCCTTACCACATCCCTCCAGACCCTTTCCACTTCCAGCCCCCTTGACAAACAACTGAGACCACTGGCCACAGGCCTAGCCATGCCTGGCAGTTGTCTGGCCACTAGGCCTGCCACCCCCACAGATCCAGAGATGGCAGGAAGGTGGGGAGAGAGGCCGGGGGGGGGCATGGAAGAGGAGAGAGGAGGAGGGCCAGGACAGGAAGAGAAAGAGACTGGACAAACAAGAGGGCAGGAATGGGGGGCCATGGACACAGACAAGAAGCCGCCCCCGAGCTATGGGCCAGTGCCTAGGAAAATACCACCCATACCCGTCTTCCTGCCCTCTGTATGGTTAAGGCTGGGGGGACGATGGTATCATGTCTCTGTGGGGATTTAAGACAGGGCATGGATCCCAAAGTTCGGTGACATCCTTTCTGGAGTAGCTTGGAGAGAGCCCATAGGTCCTAAATAGAAAAGCTACCCCTCCCCTCAGGGTGCAGTCTGTTTCTGTCTGGGAACAGGGTGCGACTCCGTGCTAACCCTCTCTGCCCTAATCCCTCAGGTGTTAGTAATGCTAATTGTTAATTAGCGTCAGCAGCAGTCTCCAGGGGACAGGCCCCTTGGGTATTTTGAGGGGAGGGGGGCTGGATTGAATTTTCTGTCCCTAGGACCTCTACAGCCTTTGAATCATCCTCCAACACTGAGTGCCCCCCACATCCTATTTACTGCCCAAGAAAAAAAAAGAAGGCATCCTTCCTCTTCCCTTGGAGGTACATGATGGACTGCCCACCCTCCTCCAGGACAAGCCCACCCCTTTCCTCCTAGCTGCTGGAGGATGCGGGGCTCAGCAAGGCTTCCGCCTTCGTTAGGGATATCTCCCCGCCTGGACAATGGTATGCACTTCAGGATGTAAGGCTCTTCCTGGCTTTTTTTCCTCCTATCCCCAACTGTGCCTCAGTATCCCGAAGTTCTGGATTTAGAAACCGTGACTCATGAGGGGGTACAGGGATTTGTTTCTTGCTCCCCCACCCCCAGGACACCATAACTCCCCCTCCCAAATCAAAGCTGGAGGTGATGTGCTGTCTCTATGTCTGTATGTGTTGGATGTGGGATAACCTACCATGCAGGTCACAGAAGAATAGGTGGTCTTAAATAGAAGGGGTCCCACCAGGGGAGAAGGAAGAGGAGACAGATTTGAAAAGAAGATGGCACTGAAAAGAGGGCGCTGGAAAGGAAGGAGGTGGAGTGTGGAGGAAAAGTGGCGTGGGCAGGGCTTGGAGAAAGATAACGGACTGTCAGGGGTGGAGTGCCGACGTGGAGTGTCCCGGCCTGTCTAAGCAGAAGGTTTGCCAATGGGCGAGTTGGCGTAGCCTCAGTGGAACAGACTAGGGAGTGCCCAATTTGGGGCAGTGCCTTCCAGAGGGGGCCCTATGATGGGGCAGGGTTTGGTGTGGCAGAGCCCAGAGGCCCTAGATACAGTGATAAGAACGCGACGTGTGGACTAGGCGGCCCTGAGGGTGCAGGGTCTTGGGGGTGGGAGCCGCAGAGTGTCAGGAGCTACTGTGGCGGCGGGAGGGGCGGTCCCGGGCGGGCTGGAGCCACCAGTGGGGGCGGATCCAGCGGAGGGCGCGTTTGAGTGCAGCGGCGGGCGCGGGAAGCTGCAGAGAGGGCGCGCAGATCTCAGCGCGGGAGGAGTCCTTCTCGAGCAGGTGCTGCCGGGGGACTGGGGACCACGGGGGCGGAGGGCGCCGCTTCCCGCCTGCTGTGAGCGCAGGGAGGCCGGGCCTGACTGCTACGCGGCTGGGAGAGGGGACGCCCGGGGTGGGCCCCTGCTTGCCCGGCGCCGAGCCGCCGCAGCACGTGGCGAGGACCCGCCAGGGCGTAGGGTGACCCAGCGCCGACCAGAGCCAGAGCGGGGCATGGGCGGCCTGGCTCCCGGGCCTAAGATCGGCTATTGCCGTGCCGACCTCCGCAAGGAGCAGGCGACCAGATGGTTAATCCTGATGGAGATGTTGGTGGTACTGAGGAAGGGGCCACGCCGGCCGCCAACTGAGCTGTTTTGGAGGTGGAGTTGCGGTGGGGCGGGGGGAGCTTGCCTCTTTAACCTCCGCCTTTTTCTGGCTGAACTCTTGTCCCTGACCTCCCCTTCCTGGCGCGTCCTCATTTACCCCCAGAGAGAGGACCCTTCGTTCACTCGGTAAGAGGACAAGAACCCACACATCCCGCATTTTCCTCCCCGGGGGAGAGCGGCTGTGGGTGAAGGTTGGTCCCACCCCTGCCCTCGCCCCTCACTGAGCCTCTTCCAACCCCATGGCCGCTCCTTTGCCCACTCAGTAACCTTCAGGGCCTTTTGTTTGTTCTTTTTAATATCCTACTTGTTTATTTACTAAGATGTGTGTGCCTAAGAGGGCAGAAGGGGTGGGCCTTACACATGACACTCAGGTCAGAAGGAATGACCTCCACCCCCACTGAATCCCCCCTACTCCCCCTTAGTTGGAGCAGTTTCCCCACTTCCCAGACTACAGAGCTAACTGGGAAACATTCTTCATACCTCCCTTCCCACCCTAGAAGAAGCCTAGCGGAAGCTGCACTTGAGTTTGAATCCCGGCTCTCCCACTCAGTAGCTCTGTGACCCTAGATGAGTGACCCAACCTCTCTGAACCTGCGCCATCTGTTCACTGAGACAGTCTAGTACTAGCTTATGGGTGATTGTAAGGAAAGATGGGAAGGATCTGCAAGTAGTGACTAGCCCCAGAGATGGTGACCCATATGGGATCCTGGGAAGTGGAAAATCTGGTGCTACCAAAAGGGTGTTTCTAGAAGCTTGGATTCATGAAAAGTGTTGGGTGGGAACCTGGGAGCAGGGAGTTGCTCAGTTTGGCCTCCCGGGTCACTTCTTAGCAGGCCAAGGCATGGCTGAAGGGACACCAGATGCTCTGAGCTTGTATCATATCACTAGGCGCTGCCGGGCAAAGGCAAACAAGAACAAAACACCTGGGCTAGCCTGCTGCAGGTCAGGGTATGGGCAGGGGGAGGGGGCTGCCGTGGAGTTGAATTGTGCCCCGTACTAGGCTGGGGACTGCTGAGAACGGAGCAGGGGTTTAGCTGGGGGAGGGGTCAAAATAAATACTTCTCTGGGGCTCAGCTGGGTGTGAAACTACCTGTTTTTAACTGCTAGGAACCTTGCCAGTGGTGGGTGGAGCAATGGGTATGCCAAGGTGAAGAGAGCCTGGGGGCTCCCCTTCCTACTACCAGATCGCTCAGGCTAATAGAAAACTTGACACTGAGCCTTCCTAGCCACCCCCCACCCCCCAGAGCAGAGCTCTCTCGAAAATGTAAATACGATTGTTTGCCACTCTGTCCCCAGTGCCTAGAACAGTGCCTGCCTGGCATGCAGAGCAGGAAATATTTGTCGAGAGGATCAATGAAAGAAGCCCTCTACCTTCATCTGGAGGTGTGTGTATTGGAGGGCTGACAAAGGCCCTTGGAGAGTCCGGAAGGGTTTGAAAGGAATTATTGGGAGGGATGGGAAAGCCCTTTGAGGGGCTTGGTGTCTCCAGTTGCATCTGTTTGTCTCAGCTGGGGATCCTCTCCACCTCCCAGTTGTGAGCTCTTGGTCTCTTATCTCCCTAGCTACAGGGGTAGTCTTTATCTCCAGACTGTGTGAGGCCTCTCAGAATGGGCCTTGCTCCATCCCTCCCCAACCCCAGTGAGGCCTGAGGGGTTCTTTCCTGCCCTGCCTCACATCATGTTTTTCCTTCTGGACTCTCACCTAGGAACCCACCAAGATCTGCTCCCTGACCTAAGACTACCTTCTGGGGACTGCCCAGGCCCCCTCTATTCCGACCCTTCTGCTGACAAGTCTGGGCCTCTGGTGAGTGCCAGAGAGGAAAGCCTCACACCCCAAACGGGTGGCTTGGCCCCAGAGGTAGGCCTGCAGGAGTGGGGAGGCACCAGCACGCCTGCCTGGTTTCCCCTGTGTCTGCTGGTGCCAGGGTGCCTCACCCTGTGAGTGGGGAGCAGGAGAGGGATGCAGACGGAGTCTGGGTGCTTTGGGGCTCTGCAGGTAATCAGGGCCTGGGCCCCCAACCCCTCATATTTCCCTTCATGGCCACTCTCAGAAAGGGGAAGAGGACAGGGGCCTAGGATTGAGTCAAAGAGGAACTATGGGGGATGGGGTGACCATGGGGGCCGACTCTGGGGTCAGGCTAAGCTGTGGAAAGGGCTGGGTTCCAGGACCCAGTTCAAAAATATTTTTCTGGAAAACTGGCCTAGAAGGAGAAGGAACTAGGAAGCCCCTGGGCATTGCTGGAAAGGAAGGTTAAGGTGCCACCAGCAGAGAGTTTAAGAGCCTGGGGCTGGGGTGCCTCCAAGAGGGAACAGGTTCTCCAACCCCGCACTCCTCCAGCCATAAATCTAAGGGCTCCAGGGAGGGGCGAGAGACTTGCAGAGAGGAACCTGGGAGGCCCCTCAGCCTCAGCCTTTAGCCCCTTCACTGCTTCTCCTGCAGGCCTGCTTGCTTTGTGCCCTCCACCTCTCCTCCCCTTTACCCTGTTTGCTCTCTCTCTCCACTGGTTCCCTCCTCCTGTCCCTTCTTCCCTTGTTGTCACTGTCCCTGACCCCTCTCATCTTCTTCCCTGCCTTCTTTGACTGTCTTTCCCTCCCTCTCAATCATACTTCCTCCTCCTTTCCTCTAGCTCTCCACCCTCCTGTTTCCCAGCTTACAAACGGCTTCGCCTGCTGGATAAAAATAGCGGTGGCAGCGGCCAGGCTGGGAGCCAGGTAGAGCCTGAGCAGGCGGGGGGTGCCTGAAAGGACCGACCTGCTGGGCCGGGGGCTGGGTGGGGGTCAGGGAGCAGAGCCTGCCCACACCCAGGCTGAGGGGCCCTGCCGGACTGTGTGGCTGACCCGCTGTGTCTGCCTTGCCTGCCCAGAGTCTGAGGAGGCCTGTGGGGAAGCAGGGCCAAGACAAGGCCTCACACTGCCTCTATCTCCCCAGCAAGCCTCAGAGGGAGGGAGTGATCATCCAGGCAAGACCAGGAACACCATCACCATGACAACCAATCACCAGCCTCAGGACAGGTACTGGGGACCCGGGCTGGGATCCAGGGCATGGAAATGGGTCTCTAGAGGGCGGGGTACAGTGTCCCTGGGAATTCGGGGTTGCCGCCGCTGTCAGGCCTCCCAGCCAGGTAGCTGTGAGTCAGGTCTGGGTCAGGGGTGCTGGGTGCTAGCTGGGTGTCTATGGGGAGGGCTGGGGTAGGTGGGCAGCAGTCCCTCCCTGGCCTGTCAGTGTTTCCACTGTTGCTCTCCAGCCAGCCAGCAGCTTCCAGCCCCTCCCGCCACCTCTGAGGGGAGACATTTGGCAGTACCCCCTCATTCCTCAGCACATCTGGCAGAACTGCCTTCTCCCCCTAAACTGCCCATGGCCTCTGCCTCAAATGACCCCAGCCCACCCTGGTCCTTGATCTAATCTTCCTCTCCTTTCCCCACCCCTGGAGCCTGAGTACTCTCACGAGTTAGAACTGAAGTTACCATCATGCATGTGTGTTTTAGGGGAGAGGCTGTAGTTTGATTCAAGTTCTCTGGGTGGTCTAGGGCCAAAGAAAGTTAATGTGGTGATACCTGGGATCTGAAACTCCTTCTGGGTGCCAGCCATGTCCCTCTTTTCAACTCAGGCCTTCCTACCCCATCATATTCCCCTGCCCTAGGCCACTTCTGGCTGTGGGACCTTGGGCACTTAGCTCCATCTCTCTGGGACTATTTCCCCATCTTTAAAGTAGGTATAAGAATAGCCATTTCCCAGGGGGTTATGGGAGAGGTGTTAAGTACATGTGTCACGTTAGTTCCCTCCTCTCCTCCATTCCCAGGCTGCCTGCCTGCCCCCACCCCAGGCTCCCTGCTCCTGTAGCAATTCCCTGAACCCCATTTTTGTCTCCTCCCATCACAACCTACCTTGTTGCTCTCACCTGTTTCCTAGCCCCAGTTCTAACTCTCTCTCTTGTGTGACCTGGGCTGGGAGAGTCTCCATTCTGGGCTATGAACCAAGCCCTTAGTCCTCTTCAAAGTGGGACGTATATGAGGGAGGCTGGGGGTGCGTGATTCAGCTGGGCACTTGTCCAGGGCCCTCCTGGGGCTAGGCTTGCTTACGTCCAGGCCCCTCTGCTCCGGTCAGGCCTGTCTCCTCGCCACCTTGGCCTTTTATGTCTATCATCTCTGAAGAAAGCAGGTTTTAGGGAGGTTATGGGAGGCATGTCTGGATGTCATGGAGGGAGGGGTCTGGGCTGCTCAACTCGCAAGGACGCTTGTCTGGGGGAGGCTGTTCCATCCCATGCATGTTCCTGGGGTGTAGGGCTTGAGGAAGTACCCCAGCCAAATCGGGGGCAGTCCTTGTTTACACCGAGCCGTGATGACGTTCAGTTGGCAGGTCCCCCCTGGCCTGCTCTAGGTGGTGTAACCCATAAAGCTGGTTCTGTCTGGGCCAGGAAAAACCACGTCCCTCACTTCCCAGCTGTCCCAAGGTACCCCGCCTTCCCGTTGCACTAGGCCCAGAATGTGCTGGGAGGTTCTTGACCTCTGAATCCTCTTTGGAGAGCCACACAGTCCCTGCCCAGATGGATAATCACTTCCAGCCTGCCTGGTGGGGGTGAAAGAGACACTTTCTGTTTGCTTTTTCACTCACCAGCTTGCCCCCAGCCCTTCCGCAGAATTTCTCCGGATGTGTGGATCACAGTGGTTTCCAGACTGTGTGGTCCCCTGAGCCTTGCGTTGGCTGTGCCATTAAGCCCTGTGGCTCTCGCTCCCCTCCCCCTCTGGACTTGTCTCCTGCCCTCTTCCCTGTCCTTGCCTCCTTCTCCCTGGCTCCTGCCTCTGCAACTTCCAACAGATACACCGCCATAGGAGGCTATGTACACATGGACACCAACCCAGAGGGACAGCCAGAGAGACTGAAGGGCAGGGAGGAAGGAACCTCCCCAGGTTTGGGATGGAGAATCACTCTGGACCCCCTGTCCTCCCCCTTCCCCAGGTGCAAAGCCGTCTGGCTCATCTTCTTCATGTTGGGTCTGGGTACGCTGCTCCCCTGGAATTTTTTCATGACAGCCACTATGGTGAGGCTGGGGGGAGGGGAACTGGGCTTCAGGGAGTGTGTCCCTGTCCTACACTGGGCGGTGTGGGGCCTGGCCAGTACCTCTGGGCACGGGGGGAGGGGTGCCAACTCTCCACCAACACTGCATCTTCAACCCCTGCAGTATTTCAGAAACCGCCTGGAAATGTCCCAGAATGTGTCCTCGGACAGTGCTGAACTGGGCAAGGACATCCAGGCCTTGGCCACCCCCGCAACACCCCTGCCGGAGCATAGTTCTCTCAGTACCATCTTCAACAATGTCATGACCCTCTGTGCCATGCTGCCCCTGCTGCTCTTCACCTGCCTCAACTCCTTCCTGCATCAGAGGTGGGCACCCCCCGCCACCATCCTCTGCAGCTGACCCTGCCCTGGAGCCTGGCGTGACCATCCCTTCTCTGCCATACTTGGCCTCTCTCGGCAGGATCCCACAGTCCGTACGGATTCTGGGCAGCCTGGCGGCTATCCTGCTGGTGTTCATGGTCACTGCCATCCTGGTGAAGGTGCAACTGGATGCTCTGTCCTTCTTCATCATCACCATGATCAAGATCATGCTCATTAATTGTGAGCTGGGGCCTGCGGGACAGAAACCTCCCCACGTACCCCACTGTTCTTTCAGACCCAGGGTCAGCCAGAGAGGAGCCCCATATCTCTCCCTGGAGGAAATGGGTGCCATGGGCAGTTGGGATTCAGAAGTCTAAGCAGGCCTGGACAGGGGGGTTGAAGGGCAGGGAGAATAGCAGTTCAGCATCAGGACTCACTGGGAACAAAGCAGGAATTACAGGGATCTGTTTTCCCACGGACCCCTAGCCACCAGCCACATTGGAAGTGAGCCTGCCCTGCCCCTTCTCCCCCACTGATGTCCACTCTGTTCCTTCAGCGTTTGGTGCCATCCTGCAGGGCAGCCTGTTTGGTCTGGCTGGCCTCCTGCCTGCCAGCTACACAGCCCCCATCATGAGTGGCCAGGGCTTGGCAGGTTTCTTCGCCTCAGTGGCCATGATCTGTGCCATTGCCAGTAAGTCCTGCTGCCCACCTGCGTGTTGTCCTGGTTATTGTGGGGGGGCAGGGTCTGTCTTTGATCATTGACACCACCCACCCCAGGTGGCTCGGAGCTTTCGGAAAGTGCCTTTGGCTACTTTATCACAGCCTGTGGTGTCATCATTTTGGCCATCATCTGTTACCTGGGCCTGCCCCGGCTGGTGAGCAATGGGAGAGACATGGGTTTGGGGTATGGGAGGTCCAGGACTCCAGCAGAAACTTGGCAGGCAAGAATTCTGGAGCTCTATCTGAATCTACATCCTCTGTCTCCCCAACTTAACAGGAATTCTACCGCTACTACCAGCAGCTCAAGCTCGAAGGGCTTGGGGAGCAGGAGACCAAGTTGGACCTCATTAGTAAAGGTCTGAATGGGCAAGAGGTGGCATGAGCAAAGATCACAGGAATGAGTACACTGTATTTGTGGGCAGTGAGGAGCCCGAGGAGGACAGAGGGACTAGGGGTGGGGTGGAGGGGACAATGGGAAATAAAGGCTGGGAAAGATAAAATGCAGAGAGATTCTGGGCGACCTTGGATCTAGAGGCATTTGGACTGAAGGCATAGGAAGCAATTTCAGATTCTTAGGGGAGTAATATGACCCAAAGGGGGAGAGGTCAGGACCCAGGGAACTCAAGCGGTGGGGATTTGGAGGGGAGGTCTGGGCTGGGTATTTGGGTGGGGCTGTGGACTGGCTAAGGGAGTATATACCCCCAAACCACCCCAGCCCTTTTGGGGAATGTTTGCTTCACCTTCTTTTGCTGTGTCCTCCCCCACGACTTGACAATTCTTCTATAACCTGTCTCCTCTAGGAGAGGAACCAAGAACAAAGAAAGAGGAGTCTGGGGTTTTGGCCTCCACCTCTCAGCCCACCTGCCAAAGCCCCTCTATCAAGGCCATCCTCAAAAAAGTATGTGGGGCCCAGATGTCCTACCCTCTACCTCCCACCCTCTTTCTCTCCTTCCTTTGCTCTCTCTCCTGTAATATTACCCAACGCCTTCCTCATTGGAGATGGCCTTCTCCCCTGGATTCTCTTTCTCTTTTGTGTGTGTATGTGTTTGCATGTGTGTGTGTGTGTGTGTGTGTGTGTGTGTGTCAGGGTTGGTGGTTGTTCATGGTTCTTTACTGCACAGCCGCCATGAGATACAGGAACCTGGGTAAGTCCCCTGCCCCTGTTTTCCAGATCTCAGTCCTGGCTTTGTCCGTCTGCTTCGTCTTCACAGTCACCATTGGGATATTTCCTGCCGTGACTGCTGAGGTCAAGTCCAGCATTGCAGGCTCCAGTGCCTGGAGTAAGGACGTCATGGGTTTCCAGGATGGGGACGGTGGCTAGAGCGGGACTGGGAGTGGGGAGAAAGGGAGGGAGCCTGGTCTGCCTTCGCCCCAGCTGGACTCTCTGGGGTCCATTGGCCCTTCCCTGGGCTGGATGCCTCTTACTTTACCGCTGAGGAAACAGACACAGTGAGGGTCAGCGTTGCCAAATCTGCCTCTCTTGGCCTGACAACCATCCTTTAATCCACCTTTTTTCCCTTCCAGAAGACTATTTTATTCCTGTATCCTGTTTCTTGACTTTCAATGTCTTTGACTGGCTGGGTCGGAGTCTCACAGCTATATGCATGTGGGTAAGTGGAGGAAGGGACACCAGGCCCCGTGGGAGGGAAATCTAGCCTGAGACCCAGAAAAGGAACCCAAGACAGCATGGTGGTAAGGGTACCATGCTTCTTTTTAAATTGAGACATAATTTATGTGTAATCAGATGTACAAATCTTAAGTGTACAGCTTAATGAGCTTATGCACACACATACCCCCGTATAATCACTACCCAGATCAAGATATGTAATATTTCCAGCACCCCAGCAGGCTCCACTGTGCCTCCTCCCAATCAGTACCAGGCTTTGAGGTTTCAGTCCAGATAGGGAGGGCCCCCAGATGGAGGCCTGGGGGTCTGGGCGTGCCCCGGGGGCAGGCCCAGGCTGAGGCTCTGCCCTGATACCCACAGCCTGGCAAGGACAGCCGCTGGCTGCCAAGCCTGGTAGTGGCCCGGCTGGTGTTTGTGCCGCTCCTGCTGCTATGCAATGTCCAGCCCCGCCACTACCTGGCTGTGGTCTTCAAGCACGATGCCTGGTACATCTTGTTCATGGCTGCCTTCGCCTTCTCCAATGGTTACCTCGCCAGCCTCTGCATGTGCTTCGGGCCCAAGTGAGTAGGGCTGGGTAGGGAATGAGTGGCCTCAGATGGGGTTTAGAGCCCCAGGGGTGGACACTTAGTGGAGGAAGAGAGGGCAAAAGGAGGCTCCCTGATCCTGGAGCTTGGGTTCCCAGGTGTTGGGGGAGGAGTGGGTTGCCAGATTCACCAGGCTCAGGTGGAGATGTGGGAGGGGGGCTCTTGGGGTGAGGTGGAAGACAGCCCCAAGTTTGTGTCCTCCCCAGGAAAAAGCCAGGTCGGAGTTAGGATGGATTGGTCAGAACAATCTCTTACTCCCTGCCCTGGCTGGGTCCTGGGGCCATCCTAAGGTAACCTTGCCCTCCCTGCTTTAGGAAAGTGACGCCAGCTGAGGCAGAGACGGCGGGAGCCATCATGGCCTTCTTTCTGTGTCTGGGCCTGGCACTGGGGGCTGTCTTCTCCTTCCTATTCCGAGCAATTGTGTGACCATGGCTGGACAGAGGAACTGCACTGCCCACCTGCTTCCTGCCACCTTTTTCTTCCAAGGATGGGCAGGAGTGGTTTGCAGAGTTTCTCTTCTAGCCGCGACCTCTGCTTTCTCACTGCCTGTGCTGGGTTGGGTCAGCCAGGCCCAGGGGAGGGAGCCTCTGTGGATGGACAGCGGGGCCTGCCATGGGCCTGAGGATTGGCATCTGGGGAGGGAGTGTGGTCTCGGCATCTGCCTGAGCCCCCTGCACTTGGCTCAGGCTTAGCCCTGCTTGAGAAGGACAGCAGAGGCTCCTGGGCTCAGCGAGTGAGTGTGTATCTATATTTGTACGTATGCACGTTTGTCTGCCTGTACCAGGGATGGCTAGGAGACAGACCTGACCGTTGTATGGTCAGATCTGATGTTTCCTCTCCCTGCCTCCCTTCTTCCAGTGTATCCCCTGCTCCCCATGCCTAATCCCACCCATCATGCACCCTGTTCAGTTGCCACTTTATTGCCTTTTTTATACTCGGCAGAAACCAGGTGCCTTCAGAGGCTCTATAATTAAATAAACTTTTTTTTTTTCCCCCTCCGTGGCTCCCTGGGCCTCCCAGCCCTCAGTTTCATGCCCTGGAGAGGGTGGAGGACTGGCAGCCTGGGTTTGGGGAGGAGGGGGGTGCGGTGAGCATGAGCATGACCCAGCTGGGGCTAGGCCAGGGCTGGGCCTAGCTCCAAGAGCAGGTCACCCTCTTGGTCTCAAAGGGGCTGCATCGCCCCCTACTGGCGCTCCCATGGAAGGCACAAGCCAGGAACCAGGATATTTCTGACTGTTGGTGGAGACAGAAAGGCCAAGTTTTTCTTTGCTGCTTTATTCCTTCTTTCACAGGACTGGGGATAGATAAGGCTCTTTCCTTTGTCTTTACTGCCACCCCCTCCACTCTGTCCTCACCCCTCAGCCCCAGGAATGAGCTCTCCAGAACTGGCCACCCATACCCCCACATCCCCGCACCCCCTGCTTCCGGCTTCTCTCCGCACCACCAGGCAGGGCAGGAAGAGACTGAAGCCTGAGGGTTCTTCCCTGCCTGGCATCCTGCCCTGACACCAAAACTCAAAACTCAGCTTTCCTGGGGAACAAGGGACCTGTGTGTCCTCACATTGAAGCTGGCCCTCCCCTTCTCATCCCAAAGTGACCAGGGAAGAGTGGGTGCAGAAGGAACCCAGGAGAGTGCCTCGGGTGGGGGCCATGCAGCTGGGTCCCCCCTTCTCAAAAACAACTCTTCCTGACTGAAGGTAGGGGCAGAGCTCTGGCACCAGCCTGGCAACATGCATCTCCAACCCCTCCCCGGAGGCAGGAGAGATTCACACAGCCCAGTCTGCTCACTGGCCCCTGACCAGTAGATTGCTCCCAAGTTAAGGGCTGTCAGCATATTTCTTAAGCCTCTCTAGTGAGCTCTGAAGCCCTAATGGGGTAAAGTATACAGTAGTATTGGGAACTGAAGTCCATGTCCTAATTTGTTATACCAGGTTACATATCTGAGATTGGTGGAAAATAAGATGTTCCTTTCCTATCAGGTTCAAAAGCAAGGGCTCCCTGAGTATTCTTCCTCCAGGCTGTGGAATGTGGTTTGGCAATGAGTAAAGCTGAAAGACAAACCTGAGCACTTTGCTTTTCCCTTCCCTCCTCACTCTCCATGTCCTTGACTTCCTGGGAATCCTATTGGGCTCCTCAGTGACCTGTCTCCTCCCTGGATACCTCTCCCCGTTTAGCCTGACTTCCTCCTTCCCAGGCTTCTTCCTATCCATCCTGCTAGTGGTATGGCCACAAGAAAGAATCTGAAAACAAGTTTAGGCCAATGTTTGTTCCTCTCCCTGGAGTATACCCCTGTCTTCCAAAGCATATCCTGATTTTATAGCAGTAGCAGCTAGTTTTGTGCAATTTCTTCCCCTTCTGCACCTTGGGATTTTTTAAATTTTGTGAATGATCTTTACAAAGATTAGTATTTTAATCCAGCTAGCACAATGATATGTTTTTGAGGGTAAGGTCTCTATACTTTACTCATGTCTTGAGTCCTCAAGCTACAAGGGTTGTACCTGATTCCCACAGGTACTGTGAAAATGTTTGCTTCATCATATCTGTTTGTCCCAAGGTGGGAGGTTTTTCCTCCACACAAAAGTCAGTTGCCATGATGTGCTGGCTCCTGACCAAAGCCATGCTCTGCAGGCAAACCACCTTGGGGTGGGGCAGGGTTGAATGCAGGCCTGCACGTGGCCTCACCACTTTCCTTCTAGCTCTTTGCTTTCCAAAAGGTGGGAAAGGTGGAGCATGAGAATATCCCAGGTATCCCTGGCCCTGCATGACTTGATGCTGCTGCATACCTTCCTTCCGTGTGACATTTCTTCTCGAAGCATCAGTCTGGATTCAGCACCTGTCTTCGTTGGATGGCTGCCCCTTCAGAAATGTCCCTCTTGTTTACTTATTTTACAGTGAATTGCTGGGATTACAAACACTTTTGAAATCTAAGAATCCCTCCAAAATCAGCAGCCATCCTTGAAAGTAGAAGTGAAACCCTAAATATAATCGACTAGTTGGAATATATCTGCCTATCTCTGAGGTGAATGTGGAAAAAGAAAACAGGAGAATCTTTTTTTTTTTTAAAGATTTTATTTATTTATGGGGGGGGGGGGGGGGGGGGGGGGGGGGGGG
>JAKSZT010018658.1:10381035-10412150 GCA_026826555.1 Tolypeutes matacus | reverse complement strand
TTTTTTTTTTTTTTTTTTTCCCCCCCCCCCCCCCCCCCCGCTGCTTGTGCTCGCTGGGTCAGCCAACCACGGGGCGGGCTCGCCCCCACCAAGAGGCCCCGGGAACCGAACCCGGGGCCCCCCACATGGCAAACAGGAGCCCCACTGATTGAGCCACAGCCGCTTCCCCAGGAGAATCTTAATTCTTTGAAAAACCAGTTGTCAGAGTTAAACTATGATAGTGACTTAAAATGGAGATAAGCAGAGAAATGCAGTCATTTTAAGAATGCTGTCCCAGCCAGCAGGCCCTGGCTGAAACCTGGCTGAGTCTCAGGGAAGAGTGGCAGAGGGAAGTCAGCCAGCAGATGTGACATAGCAGTACCCTCCCAGGCTCCTGAGGCCTGCCTGGTTCCCAGGGCAAGTTAGCACCGAGTGTGAAGATGGGCAGAATACAAATCCCCCAGCCCATTTATGGCCCCTGTGTCCTGGCTGGCTCCTCTAGCCAGTCTCAGTGTGATGTGGCTTCCTGTGTGGGTGCCTTTGGGGAGCTGTGCCCACCCAGCACCTTCTGTGGCTTTGGCAGCCCTGGTGCTCCCTGGGAATGAGTCCTATGAGCCAGCTGGGCCTCATGAAGTTGCCTGTCTCAGCTGTCCTGCCCTGCAGGGCCTCTGCCTATGACAGCTGCCCTCTCCCAGGCCTTTGGGCAGGGGGCTCGGTGTCGGATTCAGACCCTGGGCTTTGTACTGACTGTGTGGCTTTGGACAAGTCAGTTATCTTGTGGCCCTAGTTCCTTGCCATTAAGACAGGTAACTGTGTGGACTTACTGAGCTAATTAAGGGCGCATGGAGGACAGCCTGGATGCAGTAGGTGAGGACACTGGCACCATGGTCATTAGGAAGAGCCTCAGGACGGTCGCTACTCCGTCCCCAATCAAGTCGCCTCACTACTTCCCTGCTCAGCTCGTTCCCCTGCCCCGGAACTCCAGCCCCCGGAAGCTTCGGCACCAAGCCTCACTCCCCCCACCCCCGCCATCCCCAGTGCAAATCAACAGGGTCTACGCTCCCCGCGGACGGAGGAGAACGGATGGGACAGACAATGGGGTCAGAGGGAGGGGACAAGGGGAGCTGGGGTCCTGTCCTACCCCGCCCAGCTGCGTAGCGGAGGCGAGGGAAAGGATGACGCCACCCTGCCCGCGCGCCCCCTGGCGGGAGCGTGCGGCTACTTCTACGTGAAGTTGGGGACCATGCTGAGCGTTACGCCTATTATGCTGCCCTTTCTATCTGAATGACCTTGAACCAGCCGCTTTCCGTCTCGGAGCTGCTCATCTATAAAGCAGGGGTAGTAACAATTAACCTGCCTACCTCAGGGGGTCGTGAAACTCCAATGAGATGATGAATAATAATTACTTTCGCTAGCCACTTTCTGTGCTACATTGGCTCATAATCCCCTAACGGTCCTATGAAGTCCCGACTATGCCCATTTTACTTTTTAAAAAATAAGGCCAAAAGGCTTAAAAAAGGGAAAATTGTTCATAGCTTGTAAGGCTCTGGTAAATTGATCTCTCTCTCTCTCTCTCTCTCTCTCTCACACACACACACACACACACACACACACACACACATCCATGAGCTAAAATTATAGTACGGCTGTGAGTTCACTCGTAGTTAGTATTAGCTAAGCAGAATAATATACACACACACAAACACACAGAGTGAGAAAAAGAAAAGGTAGGAGCACCCCAGCAGTGAAGGGAATTAAGCATCATGTGGCACCATAATTATTGCAGACTTGTGAACCTGCCTCCAAAACACTTCAGAGTCAACTTCTCTTATCACATCCCCAGGGATCCCAAGCCTAGGATACTGAATTCTTTGTGTCACTCTGCCCAGGTGAAACCAGCAAAGATTTTCCTGAAGTTCTTTCATAACCTTCCTGAAGGGACTTTGATCCCTTCTGTTCTGATTTTCTCTCCACCCAGCACAACTATCACAGCCTTACTGGTGCCTTACCTGGGTGGACGTAGGCCAGGAAGGCACTGAGCCCAGTGAATGGCCCAGAAACTCAGTTGAAATCAGCACCTTTGGAGGGAGTGACTTGTGCCTGGGACAGGACAGGTAACAGGCAAAACAGTTAAGTAGGCCAAAGTTGTTTGTGGTGCCACCTGCCCCTCACACTTTCCTCTGACTCTAATTCAGGGTTAACTTTTACCTTCTTAGTCAAAGGGGGCCTGGAACATTGAACAACACCCAAGACCCAGAGTGATGCCTGGTGGGCATGATGGCAGAACAGACATTTTTGGGCTGGGCAGACTGTATCAGGCAGACAGGCAGGACTTAGTCACACCCCTTAGGCCACTGGAACCACACCCTTAGGAAGGTGAGATGCAGTCAGAGATTTATTAATAGAACAGGTTACTAAAGATGCCCAATTTACAATTCAGAAATGGCTTACTTAGGTCACAATATCTGTCCCTCTTCTCACCACATTCCCCTGAGTGATTTTGTCCTTGCCCACAACTTCAGCCATTGGCTTGATGATGACTCCATTTACAATTCCAGCCAGGCCTCCCCTGCATTTCCTGCTGCCTCTTGTGCCTAAGACAGACTTCATCAACCTCTACCCAGAGTGGTCGTCCTCTCCCACCCTATCATCCCACCTCAGAGAAGCCTGAAACTGCACCTCTTCCTCACCCTGGTCTAGCCTCCTGGCCTTCAGCCTCTTTCTTCTCCAAGCTATGTCCTGAGAAGCCTCCATGTGTCTTTTTTCCACAACACAATTAGGCATGATTTAAGATGTAACATTTTTTTAATAGACTTTTTTTTAATTCCCCCCGCCCCCCATTGTTTACACCTGCTGTCTGCTCTCTGTGTCTATTTGCTGTCTGCTCTCTGTGTCTGTTCATCTTCTCTTTAGGAGGCACTGGGAACAGAACCTGGGACCTCCCATGTGGGAGAGGCGCTCAATCACTTGAGCTACCTCCACTCCCTGCTTTGTTCTCTGTCTCATTGTTTCGTCTTTATGTCTCCTTTGTTGCATCATCTTGTGTCAGCTCACTGCACTAGCCCATTGAGCCAGCTCATTGTCTTGCTTGTCTTCTCCAGGAGGCACCGGGAACTGAACCCAGGACCTCCCATGTGGTAGGCAGGAGCCCAATGGCTTGAGCCACATCCACTTCCCTAAGATTTAAACATATTTAGACCTACATCCAACAATTAGATAATATATCTTTTCCTCAAGAAAACATGGAGGGAAGTGGATGTGGCTCAAGCAATTGGGCTCCCATCTACCATAAAGGAGGTCTAGGGTTCGATCCCCGGGCCTCCTGGTGAAGGCAAGCTGGCCCACACAACGAGCTGGCCCAAGCAGAGAGCTGGCCCACATCGAGTGCTGGCCTGTGCAGAGTGCTTGCCTGAGCGGAGAGCTGGCACAGCAAGATGATGCAACAAAAAGAGAACACAACGTATCAAAACTTATGGGATACAGCGAAGGCAGTCTGGAGAGGGAAATTTATAGCCCTAAATGCCTATAGTAAAAAACAAGAAAGAGCTAAACTCAAAGATTTAACTGAACAACTAGAGAAACTAGAAAAAGAATAGCAAACCAATCCCAAAGCAAGTAGAAGGAGAGAAACAATAAAGATTAGACAGAAATAAATGAAAATGAGAACAGAAAAACAATAGAGAAAATCAACAAAACCAAAAGCTGGTGCTTTGAGAAGATCAATAAAATTGACAAACCCCTCACTAGACTAACAAAGAAAAAAAGAGTGAAGATGCAAATAAATACAATCAGAAATGAAAGGGAGGAAGTTACAAATGACTTCACAGAAATAAAAAGAATCATAAGACGATATTATGAGAAACTATGTGCCAACAAACTAGACAACCTAGATGAAATGGACAAATTTCTAGAAATGCACAACCAACCTACACTGATGCTACAAGAAATACAAGAACTTAACAAACCAACCACATTTAAGGAGATTGAATCCATCATCAAAAATCTCCCCAGCAAAGAAAAGTCCAGGACCAGATGGCTTCACAGGTGAATTCTACCAAGCATTTCGAAAAGAATTAACACCAATCCTGTTTAAACTCTTCCAAAAAATTGAAGAGGAGGAAAAATTACCCAACACATTTTATGAAGCCAACATCACCCTAATACCAAAGCCAGATAAAGATTCTACAAGAAAAGAAAGATACAGACCAGTATCTCTAATGAACATAGATGCAAAAATTCTCAACAAAATACTTGCAAATCGAATCCAACAGCATATCAAAAGACTTGTACATCACGACCAAATGGGATTTATTCCTGGTATGCAAGGCTGGTTCAACATAAGAAAATCCATCAATGTAATACACTGCACTAACAAATTGAAGCAGAAAAACCACATGATCATCTCAATAGATGCAGAAAAGGCATTCAACAAAATCCAGCATCCTTTTTTGATAAAAACACTTCAAAAGATAGGAATAAAAGGAAAATTCCTCAATATGATAAAAAGCATATAAGAAAAATCTACAGCCAACACCATACTCAATGGGGAAAGGTTGAAAATTTTCCCTCTAAGATCAGGAACAAAACAAGGATGTCCACTATCACCATTGTTTTTCAACATTGTACTAGAAGTTCTAGCTAGAGCGATTAGACAAGAAAAAAAATTAAAGGCATCCAAATAGGAAAAGAGGAACTAAAGCTCTCCCTGTTTGCGGATGACATGATCCTGTACTTAGAAAATCCTTAAGTATCCACGACAAAGCTACTTGAGCTAATAAATGAGTTCAGCAAAGTGGCAGAATACAAGATCAACACGCAAAAATCAGTAATGTTTTTTTTTTTTTTTTAAAGATTTTATTTATTTATTCATTTATCCCCCCCTTGCTGCTTGCACTCGCCGGGTCAGCCAACCACGCCACACGGGCGGGCCTGCCCTCACCAGGAGGCCCCGGGAACCGAACCCGGGGCCTCCCATATGGTAAACGGGAGCCCTACTGATTGAGCCACAGCCGCCTCCCTCAGTAATGTTTTTGTACACTAGTACTGAACAACATGAGGAGGAAGTCACGGGAAAAAGTCCATTTTCAATAGCAACAAAAAGACTCAAATACCTAGGAGTTAATTTAACCAAGGAAGTACAGGACCTATATGCAGAAAACTACAAAACAATGCTAAAAGAAATTTTAAAATACCTAAACAAATGGAAAGACATTCCGTGTTCATGGATTGGAAGAATAAATATCATGAAGATGTCAATCTTACCCAAACTGATTTATAGATTCAATGCAATACCAATCAAAATCCCAACAGCTTACTTTACAGAATTAGAGAAGGCAATTATCAAATTCATCTGGATGGGTAAGTGCACCCGAATAGCCAAAAGCATTCTAAAAAAGAAGAGCAATGTGGGAGGAATTTCACTGCCTGGACTTGAAACGTATTACAAAGCTACAGTGGTCAAAACAGCATGGTATTAGCATAAAGATAGACACATCAATCAGTGCAATAGAATTGAGAACCCAGAAATAAACCCTCACCTATACAGTCAACTGGTTTTTGACAAATCTACCAAGCCCACATTAACAGGAAAAAACAGTCTTTTCAATGAATGGTGTTGGGAGAACTGGATATCTATAACCAAAAGAATGAAAGAGGACCCCTATCTCACCCCTTATACAACAATCAACTCAAAATGGATCAAAGATCTAAATATAAAAGCTAGTACCATAAAACTACTAGAAGAAAATGTAGGGAAACATCTTCAAGACCTTGTAGTAGGTGGTGGCTTCTTGGACCTTACATCCAAAGCATGTGCAACAAAAGAAAAAATAGATAGATGGGACCTCCTCAAAACTAAAAACTTTTGCACCTCACAGGACTTTGTCAGAAGGGTGAAAAGGTAGCCAACTCAATGGGAAAAAATATTTGGAAATAACATATCTGATAAAAGTTTAACATCCAGTATATATAAAGAGATGTTACAACTCAACCATAAAAAGACAAATGACCCAATTAAAAAATGGGCAAAAGACTTGAATAGACATTTCTCAAAGAAGAAACACAAATGGCAAAAAAACACATGAAGAAATGCTCAACATCACTCATGTTTAGGGAAATGTAAATCAAAGCTACAATGAGATATCATTTCACACCTCTCAGAATGGCCAATATTAAAAAGCAGAAACAACAAGTGTTGGAGAGGATGTGGAGAGATAGGAACACTTCTTCATGGTTGGTGGGAATGCAGAATGGTACAGCCACTGTGGAGGACTGTTTGGCAGTTGCTAAAGACGTTGAATATAGACTTGCCACGTGATCTGGCAATACCACTACTGGGTATATACCCAGAAGAACTGAGAGCAGTAACACAAACAGACATCTGCACACCAATGTTCATAGCAACATTATTCACCATTGTCAAAAGTTGGAAACAACCTGGGTGTCCATCAACAGATGAATGGATAAACAAACTGTGGTCTATTCACACGAAGGAATAGTATGCAGCTGTAAGAAGAAATGAAATTGTAAAGCATATGACAACATAGATGAACTTGGAGGACATTATGTTGAACAAAGCAAGCCAGACACAAAAGGACAAATATTGTATGAATGCGTTACTATGAACCAAATATATTGTGTAATATATTGTTTGATTAAAAAAAAAATTTATATGTATCCAGTACATTTAATTGAGAAATGTATATATATATTTATTAAAAAAAAAAAAAAAGAGAGAGAGAGACAGAGAAGAGAGACAATAAGAAATGCAGCAGACCAGGGAGCTGAGGTGGTGCAAGAGATTGGGCACCTCTCTCCCACTCTGGAAGGTCGCAGGATCTTTAGGTCAGATGCCTAAAGAAAAGACAAGCAGACAGAAGAACACACAGCGAATGGACACAGAGAGCAGACAGCAAGTGCAAAACAGTGGGGGGTGGGGAGAAATAAATCTTTAAAAAGAAAAGAAAACATGGAAGCGGATGTGGCTCAAGCAGTTGGGTGCCTGCCTACCACATGGGTTCAGTTCCTACCACCTTCTAAAGAAGATGAGCAAGATAGTGAGGTGATGCTAGGGGCTGGCACAGTGAGCTGAGACAACAAGATGATGCTACAAAAAGACACAACGAGGAAACACAATGAGACACCATAAGCAGGGAGCAGAGGTGGCTCAAGCCATTGGGAAACTCCCTCCCACATGGGAGGATCCTGGTACCTCCTAAAAAGAAGATGAGCCCACAAGGAACAGACACAGAGCAGACAGTAAGCACAAAACAATGAGGAGGGGGTGAGAAATAAATAAATAAACCTTAAAAAAAAAAAAAAAAAAAAGACAAGAAAACATGGAACATTTACAAATATAACCACATGCTAGGTTGCAATAGAAGCCTCAAATACAAAGAAACCAGTATCATACATACTACTATATCCACAACATTATTAAAGGATAATATAAAAAATAATTGAACATTTAAAAATTGATCAAACGGAGCAGATATGGCTCAAGTGGTTGAGCACCCATTTACCACATGGGAAATTCCCAGGTTCAGTTCCCAGTGCCTTCTAAAAAAAAAACTGCAAGCAAACAAATGAAAAAAACCAACTCTAGAAGCTGATGGGGCTCAATGGTTGAGCCCCAGCTTCCCACATCCAAGGTCCCTGTTCAATCCCCAGCCCTGGTACCTAAAAAAAAAAAAAAAGAAAAAAAAAATTGATCAAAGAAGATACTATAAGTGGAATTGGAAAATCCTCAAAACTGAATTTTAATAACTATATCAATATGTGGAGTAGTATAGGAGAAGAAATTTGTAGACTTAAATCCTTATGTTGGAAAAGGGAAAAGGCGAAAATTTAATAGAACTAAATATGAAAGTTAAGAAGATAGAGAAAGGGAAGCGGATGTGGCTCAAGCAATTGGGCTCCCATCTACCATATGGAAGGCCCTGGATTCGATTCCTGGGGCCTCCTGGTGAAGGCGAGCTGGTCCGCATCACGCCGCAAAGAGCTGAGGCAGCAAGATTATGCAACAAAGAGAGACGCAGAAGAGAGAGGTGCAGCAGACCAGGCAGATGAGGTGGCTCAAACAATTGAGTGCCTCTCTCCCACACCAGAGGTCACAGGATCCGTTCCCAGTGTCTCCTAAAAAAAAAGAGAAAGATGAGAAGAGAAGACAAGCAGACATGGAAAGAACACACAGTGAATGGACACAGAGAGCAGAGAGCGAGCACAAACAACAACGGGGGGTGGGGAGAGAAAAAAATAAAAATAAAAAAAGATAGAAAAAGAACAACAGAACTGATCCAAAGAAAACTGAAGTAATGAGATAATAAAAATTAAGCAGAAATTAAATAAGCAGAAAAGATATATGAAGATCAATATAAATAAAATAGACAAGCTTCTGGTGAAACTGATCAAGAAAAATAGGGATGGGGGGGTGGAAGTGGCTCAAATGGTTGGGCATCCGTCTGCCATATGGAGGGACCTGGGTTCGATCCCTGGGACCTCCTGGTAAAATAAAAATATATATATAGAAAGCGCATGGGCTGCCAGGCTGTGTGTGCCGGTGAGCCTCCAGGCCCTGGGAGCCATGCAGCAAGATGATGACGTAACAGGAGAGAGACGCAGGGGAGAGACAAGATGAGATGTTCTTGAAAACCAGGAACCAAGGTGGCGCAGGTGGCAGGACACCTGTCTCCTACATCGGAGGTCTCCAGGATTGAAGACTGGAGGAGGAGGATGAGAAGAGATGGCAGGAAACAGACACAGAGAATTGCCCAGCGAATGGACATAAAAAAACAACAAATGGGGAAGGAGGGGTTTAAAATGGATAAAGTAAATAAATCTTTAAAAAAAAAAAAAAAGAAAGAAAGAAAAATAGGGATAGGATGAAAAACACTTTTAGGAATGAGAAAGAAGACATACTTTTTTTTTTTTTTTTTTTTTTTTACCGGGAGCTCCTGGGGATCGAACCCGGGTCCCTCCATATGGGAGACGGATGCCCAACCAGTTGAGCCACATCCGACCCCCTAGACATACTTTAGATAAAGCAGAAATTTAAGAGATAGCTAAAGAATAACATGGATGGTTCTATACCCATAACGTAGAACTTTCAAAAAACATCTAGAAAAATTAATAAACAAAATTGACTCTGATAATCAGGGTGGGCTAAACATTCGCTATATTAGAAACCATGCATGTGTCCCCAGACCTCGTTTTCCTCCCTAGGTTTGGTTTTTAGAATGCTGGTGATAAACTAAGCCTGATTTATTATATGACCATCCTGTATGGGAAAAGACTGTAACTCTAGGTATCTCTGGTCAACCTTAAGAGATATAGCAGGGGGCTATATCTGGTTGGTGTCCATCTCCCATATGGAGGGACCTGGGTTCGATCACCGGGACCTCCTGGTAAAAATTTTAAAAATATATAGAAGGTGCGTGGGCCGCCAGGCCCTGTGCGCGGGCGCACCACCAGTTCCCGCGAGCCACACAGCAAGATGATGACATAATAGGAGAGTGACACAAGGGAGAGGCAAGATGAGACGCACCAAAAAACCAGCAACTAAGGTGGCGCGGGCAGGATGCCTCTCTCCTACATCAGAGATTCCAAGGATTGAATCCCAGTGAAGACAGGAGGAGAAGGATGAGAAGAGAGGGCAGAAAATGGACACAGAGTTGCCCAGCGAATGGACACAGAAACAGCAAAAATGGGGGGGGAGGGGTGTAAAAATGGATAAAAGTAAATAAATAAATAAATCCTTAAAAATAAATAAATAAATAAATAAATAAATAAATAAATAATTGCAATTGATAAACACACACACACAAAAAAAATTGACTCAAGGAGAAACCTGAATAGTCCTAAGTCATTTTTTTAAAAAATGAACCCTTAGTTAAAATATTTCCACTCAGCAAACAGACACAGTTGGTTTTACAGGTGAGTTCTATGAAACTTTAAAGGCACAAATCACTTCAGTCTTAAAGTTTTCTAGAAAAAATAAAAAGAAGTAACACTCCCCAACACATTTTTAAATTAATAAAATAATTCTTTATTAGTATCAAATTGCCAGCCGGTGACCAAATTTCCAATTATCTAATACTTTTTTTAATGGTTGGTTTGTTTGAGTCAGGATACAAATAAAGTCCCCTCATTGTGTCCCCAACACAGTTTATACTAAAATAACATTTATACCAAAATTAAACAAGGCCAATCCATTCACAAGCACAAATCTAAAGAAAATATTAGCAAATTGAATCCAGGCAATGTTTATAAAAATAGATCTTTTTTTAAAGCAGTTTTATTGTGATATATTCACATACCATACAATCTATCCAAAGTGTACAATCAATGACTTTTAGTATAATCAGTGTTGTGCATTCATCACCACAAATAATTTTAGAACAATTTCACTACTCCAAAAAGAAAACTCCACACCCCTCAGCAGTCACCTCTCAATCCCTCTATCCTTCCCCAGCCCTACATAACCACTAATCATCTAATTCCATCTTTACAAATTGATGTATATTTATATTTTATATAAATGGTATCATACAATATGTAGTACCTTGTGCCTGCTTTCTTTCATTCAGCATATTGGGTTTCTTTTTCTTTTTTCTTTTTTTTTTTGCCTGATATTAACATCTTGTAACATTAACATTCATTCGTTCAGTTTCAAAGAAAAACTGTCATATATATGCAATATCACCTATATTCATATTTCGTGTGAGCTTTTACTATGCTATACAGGCCCATGTTACTTTTTTTTTTTTATTTTTTTTTATTTTACCGGGAGGTCCCAGGGATCAAACCCAGGTCCCTCCATATGGGAGACGGACGCCCAACCAGTTGAGCCATATCCGCCCCCCCCATGTTACATTTTTTAGCTTTCTTTCTAGTAATATATTTGACATTAGACTTTCCCTTTCAACCTGTCATACCCATATCATAGCACTGCTGGTTACAGACACTATGTTGTGCTTTCACCTTTTCTATTCATTTCCAAAGTTTAACAAACAACCTTTTTACCAATTCTGCACAGATTAACCCTCAGTTTTCCATTCTCTAACCTCCTTCTATTTTGTGGTGACCCATATTCTAGTTATTAACTCCATGAGTTTACATAATATATTTATTTCACAATAGCACCATAGCAGTTTGGTATTATTTATGAATTCCAAAAATAGATATTGGATTATGTTTGTAAACTGGTCTGTTCTTCTGGGCATATTAGATTATATTGGATTCCAAGGTTTCACTTTTACTTGACTAAATAATGATTAGGGCTTTGATTGGGCCACAACGTTGAGTCCCAGCCCCCTTGGTGAGCGGAGACTCACAGAGAAGATGACATGGCAGAGAAGTTAGTTGGAGTTTTAATGCTGGAGCCCCAGGAAGTAAACACACAGAGAAGCAGATATGTGAGGAAAAAGACACGGCAGAGGCCCCGGGAAGAGAGACGAGCTGTTCACCTGATAGTTTACAGCTGGCCTGTGGAGAGAGCAAAGCAGCTGAGCCTGAAGAGAAACAAGCCCTGGGAGAGAGATGAGACTTATTCCAGCCTACAGCTGATATTGGAAGAAGCTGGGACCACAGAGCCTTAAGAAGAAGAGGAAGGCTGAACCCTTGCATACATCAGCAACCATCTTGCTCCAACATGTGGCAACAGACTTTGGTGAGGGAAGTAACTTATGCTTTATGGCCTGGCAATTGTAAGCTTCTACCCCAAATAAATACCCTTTATAAAAGCCAACAGATTTCTGGTATTTTGCATCAGCACCCTTTGGCTGACTAATACAAGTGCAATCATAACAGTATTTGTCCTTTTGTCTGGCTTGCTTCACTCAATATAATGTGCTCCAGGTTGATCCGTGTTGTCTTATGCTTCATGACTTCATTTCTTCTTACAGCTGCATGATATTCCATTGTGCTTATACTCCATGGTTTGTTTATCCTTTCTTCACTTGATGGACACCTAGGTTGTTTCCAACTTTTGGCTATCGTGAATAATGCCGCTATAAACATAGGTGTGCAGATGTCTATTCATGTCACTGCTCTCAGTTCATCTGGGTATATACCCAGTAGTGGTATTGCAAGGTCACTTGGAAAATCTATATTCAACCTCTTTAGGAAATGCCAAACAGTCCTCCACCGTAGCTGTATCATTCTGCATTCCTACCAACAGTGAATAAGGGTTCCTATCTCTCCATATCCTCTTCAACACTTGTAGTTTCTGCTTTTTAATATTGGCCATTCTGATAGGTGTGAAATGATATCTCATTGTATTTTTAATTTGCATTTCTCTAATCATTAGTGATGTCGAACATTTTTTCATGTGTGTGTTTTTTGTTGTTGTTGCTGTTGTTTGCCATTGGTATTTCTTCTTTGGACAAGTGTCTACTCAAATCTTTTACCCATTTTTAAATTGGGTCGTTTTATCTTTTTATTGTTGAGTTGTAACATCTCTTTATATATCATGGCTATTAAACCCTTATTGGACATGTGATTTCCAAATATTTTCTCCTATTCAGTCAGCTGCCTTTTCACCCTTTTGACAAAGTCCTGTAAGGTGTAAAAGTGTTTAATTTTGAGGAGGTCCCATTTATCTATTTTTTCTTTTGTTGTACGTGCTTTGGGTGTAAAGTCTAAGAAACCACCACATACCACAAAGTCTTTTAAGATGTTTTCATACATTTTCTTCTAGTAGAGTTATCGTCCTGGCTTTTATATTTATGTCTTTGATCCACTTTGAGTTGATTCTTGTATAGGGAGTGAGATAGGGGTCCTCTTTCATTCTTTTGGTTATAGATATCCAATTCTCCCAGCACCATTTTGTTGAAGAGATTGTTTTGTCCCATTAACATGGACTTGGAAGATTTGTCAAATGCCAGTTGACCATAGATGTGAGTACTTATTTCTGGATTCTCAGTTCTATTCCACTGATCGATGTGTCTATCTTTATGCCAGTATCATGCTGTTTTGACCACTGTAGCTTTGTAATATGTTTCAAAGTCAGGCAAGTCAGGCAGTGAAATTCCTCCCATGTCACTTTTCTTTTTTTTAGAAGGCTTTTGGCTATTTGGGGGCACTTTCCCTTCCAAATGAATTTGGTAATTGCCTTTTTTATTTCTGTAAGGTAGGCTTTTGGAATTTTGATTGGTATTGCATTGAACCTATAAATCAGTTTGGGTAGGATTGGTATCTTCATGATATTTAGTCTTTCAGTCCATGAACACAGAATGTCTTTCCGTTTGTTTAGGTCTTCATTGATTTCTTTTAGCATCATTTTGTAGTTTTCTGCATATAGGTCCTGTACTTCTTTGTTTAAATTGATTCCTAGGTATTTGAGTATTTTTGTTATTATTGTAAATGGATTTTTTCCCCCTGATTTCCTCCTGAGATTGTACAAAAACATTACTGATTTTTGCGCGTTGATCTTGTATCCTGCCACTTTGTTGAATTCATTTATTAGCTCAAGTAGCTTTGGTGTAGACACTTCAGAAATTTCTAAATATAGGATCATGTCATCAACAAATAGTGAGAGTTTTACTTCCTCTTTTCCTATTTGGATGCCTTTGTATTTTTTTTTTTCCTTGTTTAATTGCTTTAGCTAGAACTTCTAGTACAATGTTGAATAACAATGGTGACAATGGGCATCCTTGTATTGTTCCTGATCTTAAAGGGAAAGCTTTCGACCTTTTCCCATTGAGTACAATGTTGGCTGTGGGTTTTTCATATATACCTTTTATCATATTGAGGAATTTTCCTCCTAGTCCCATGTTTTGAAGTGTTTTTATCAAAAAAGGATGCTGGATTTTGTTGAATCCCTTTTCTGTGTCAATTGAGAGGATCATGTGTTTTTTTCCTTCAATCTGTTAATGTTGTGTATTACATTGATTGATTTTCTTATGTTGAACCAGCCTTGCATACCAGGAATAAATTCCACTTGGTCATGGTGTATAATTCTTTTGATATGCTCTTGGATTCTATTTGCAAGTTTTTTTTTTTAGAATGTTTGCATCTATATTCTTTAGAGAGATTGGTCTGTAATTTTCTTGTTGTATCTTCTTCTGGCTTTGGTATTAGGGTGACGTTGGCTTTATAAAATGTGTTGGGTAATTTCCCCTCCTCTTCAATTTTCTGGAAGAGTTCAAACAGGATTGGTGTTAATTCTTCTTGAAATGCTTTGTAAATTCACGTGTGAAGCCATCTGGTCCTGGACTTTTCTTTGTTGGGACATTTTTGATGAGTGATCCAATCTCTTTAAATATCATTGATTTGTTAAGTTATTGTAGAATTGATGTAGGTTGTGCATTTCTAGGAATTTGTCCATTTCATCTAGGTTGTCTAGTTTGTTGGCATACAGTTTCTCATAATATCCTCTTATGATCCTTTTTATTTCTGTGGGGTCAGTTATTATTTCCCGCCTTTCATTTATGATTGTATTTATTTGTATATTCTCTCCTTTTTTCTTTGTTTTTTTTTTTAATTTTTTTTTTTTTTTTAATATTTTATTTATTTATTCATTTATCCCCCACTTGCTGCTTGTGCTCACTGGGTCAGCTAACCACACCGCACGGGCGGGCTTGCCTTCACCAGGAGGCCCCAGGAACCGAACCCGGGGCCTCCCATATGGTAAACGGGAGCCCTACTGATTGAGCCACAGCCGCTTCCCAAGATTTTTTAATTTATTCATTTATCCCCCCCTTGCTGCTTACGCTCGCCGGGCCAACCAACCGCGCCGCGCAGGCGGGCCCTGCCCTCACCAGGAGGCCCCGGGAACTACATGGCAAACAGGAGCCCCACTGATTGAGCCACAGCCGCTTCCCCATTTTTTTCTTTGTTAGTCTAGCTGGGAGTTTGTCAATTTTATTGATCTTCTCAAAGAACCAGCTTTTGATTTTGTTGATTTTCTCTTTTTTTCCCCTCAATTTCATTTTTTCTGCTCTAATCTTTATTATTTCTTTCATTTTGGTTGCTTCTGCATCTCTTAAAACTTTTTTGCATTTAAAGTCTGTTTTGTCTGATATTAGTATAGCTACCCCTGCTTTTTTTGGTTACTATTTGCGTGGTGTATCTTTTTCCACCCTTTCACTTTCAACTGGTTTGTATCCCCTCTTGTAGGCAGGATATGACTCATGTTTTTTTTTTCATCCATTCTGTCAGCCTATATCTTTTGATTAGGGAGTTTAATCCATTTATATTCAGTGATACTACTGAATCATACAGCAAAATGCATTATTTACTTCCACCATTTTATTTTTTGGTTTTCATATATCATATCTTTTTTCATCTGTCTTTTTACTCTTTTGGTTATCCTTTCTGCTATTCTTGTCTTTCACACTCTCCTCCAAGCCTCTCTGTCCTGTCTTTTTCTTTTGGGCTGTCTTTACCTTTAATGCTCCTGCAAAGGTGGATTCTTTCTTAGGAACTCTCTTAGTTTCTGTTTATTTGTGAATATTTTAAACTTAACTTCATATTTAAAGGACAATTTTGCTGGATAAAGAATTCTCAGCTGGCAATTTTTCTCTTTCAGTTCCCTAATTATATCATAACCACTGTTTTCTCACCTCCATGGTTTCTGATGAGAAATCCGCACTAAGTCTTACTGAGCGTCCCATGTATGTGATGGTTACTTCTCTCTTGCTGCTCTCATAATTTTCACTTTGACAGTTGACATTCTGAATAATATGTGTCTATTCAGATTTATTCTGATTGGGGTATGCTGTGCTTCTTAGACATGTAAATTCATTTCTTTCATGAAAGTTGGGAAATATTCAGCCATTATTTCCTCAAATACTCTTTCTGCCCCTTTTCCCTTCTCCTCTCCTTTTGGAACTCCCATGACATGTATGTTTTTGAGCTTTGTGTTATCATTCTTAACTCACTGGCTGTACAAAAACAAGTATGCTCACAGGCTGCAGGCCATAGTTTGTGGAGCCCTGCTTTGGCTGGTCACCCTCTAAAACTGCAAGGCTGGGCTGGGCCTTTGAGGCCTGACCAGGAGTAGAGGGCATCAGGTGCAGACCTCATCCTGGGAACACTGAGGATTGCAGGTGCTTTGGAGACCCCAGATGGTTTTCAGCCTGTCTTTAATGGTCGGAGTGGCTTCTCAGAATTCCTTAGGACTGCATTTGCAGCCTGCATTGGCCTGCAGAGCCACTTTCAGCTCCTGCCTCCCTCATGGTGTCTCTCTCAGACCTCAGTGCCTTTCCATGCTTTACCTCTCCCATGACCTATGCGACGGCCAGGCTAGCCATTACGGCTGAGCATGCCCCTTCCCCAGGCTGAGCTGGGGGCCTCTACTGCTCCTCTCACACCCCTCTAGTTCAAATATGGCCTGCTGCAGCCCCCACTGGGCAGGGGGCTTGTTGTCCTGTTTATACATCTCTGCATACCCAGGTGGGGCTCTCAGTGAGCATCAAGTAAAGAGGGATGACAGAAGTTGTCCTGGAAGTCTTCCTGGAGAAGATGGAGTTTCTGTGCTGGTGCAAGATTTGTGATTTTCTCGCTTGGGGAAGTCCTTGAGGAGGCTCCTGACACTGATATAATATAGGTGGGATGGTGTCGGTGGGTGGTTGTCCAGCTCTGGGGAAGCCCTCCATGGGAGTGATTCCTGGTTAGTTTTGAACTCAGGTCCCCAGAAACAGTATCCCCTATCCCTTTTCTGGAGCAAGAAGGGAGGTGGTGGAGCAAGGGCTCTGAGCTGAGTGACCCTGGTGAAGTCACTGAAGCCTCTACTTCCCCATTCATAGAATGTGCAGTTACTTTTACCTCCTTATAGGGCAGTGAGACGCTGTGAATGCTCTTTCAAAACCAGGAAGATTAATTAGCTGGGCCCCTTCTGCCCAGAGGGAGAGTGTGTTGAGATATGATGCTCTGGATTTCATATTTTCATCAGGAAGAGAGTGTCCTGGGGCTTTCCTTGCAGCAGAGCCCTTGCCCCTTCCCATTCTCATAGACCATAGGCTTCTTACTAAAGTCAAAAGGCACTGGATTCCTCTATGTTCTTGGCTATGTCGCATAAAAGAATTTAAGACCATGTCAGCTTAATTAGGCCAGTAAAAGAGTTTACTGAGAGACCCGAGAAAAGTGAAGTACACATCCAGAAATGGATGCAGGCTACGTCCAGGCAAAGTGGAGCAATGGGGTAGGGGTGGGGCTACCTTTACTAAAGCCATTCTTCACTCCACCCCTTTCCCAAGGTTGAGGGAGGAGCCCCAGCTGTTTGGTTTTCTGATTGTTTGCCCCACCTGTTAATGCTCAGGGGACCAATAAGAGGCCTTTTGTTTGGAGTTATCTGGGACCAATGGGAAGGCCTGTTTGGAGTTATCCACTTCCTCTCGCCCTCCTGGCCCCGATTTCCAGGCAGGTTCTGAAGGCTATGTTTCCTGCCAGGTCCCGGCTGTAACTCTCTTTATTAGCCTGCATTATTACTGTAAGGGGAGTCGAAGGGCGAGGAGAGATGAAATGGGGGTCCTGGCAGCAGGGATTAAGAAAAGGAAGTGGGGGCAAGGAAGATAAAAAGGAGTTCTTTTCTTGGAATTTAACAATGGAACAAAAAATTGGGAGGAGGACTGGGTGTCAGGACTGGCGAGGTAGGGGGACCCCCCCGCCCCAACAATACAGGGGTGGACATTCTCCCCTGGAGCTGCTGCGGGTCCAGCAGTCAGCCTTGAAAAGGCAAGGACAGCTTGCAAGCGAGCAGATCAGGCGGAGGGGACAGAGCCAGGTCTGTAGGACGCTGGGCAGGCTCAAGGGACCGCAGTTGGAAAGGAGCAATTTGGTTTAGGCAACCCGGAGCGGGCTGGTGGCCTTCCAGAGACTCCCCTCCCTGCAGGGGTTCTCGGAGAGCCCCATTCGTAGATCCAGACAACTGCAGAGAAGTTAGAAGGCCAAGAAAACCCGAAACCAGCTGCGAAACACCTCGAGGTGCTCACGTGGAGAGGATGCCCTCTGCCACGCTCTGCGCACCTGGGGCTGGGGCGGCCTGGGAGGGGCTCCCGCAGCCCGCGTGGTGTGTGCTTGCTGGGGGGAGGAGCGGTGCCTGTCCATCACTTCCTTCACGCCCCACCCCCGCGGCAGTACCAGGCCCGCTGGGCTGGGACAGTGGAGAAGAGCGTCCGGCCTGCAACTGCCCCCTACACCCCCACCGTGGACTCCAGCAGAGCCGGGCCTGTGGGCCGAGCCTCCAACAAGACTATTCTGGCCTCAGCGGGCGGGTGGAGCCTCGAAGGGAAGGGGCGGGCCGGGGCGGGGCCATCGAGAGGAGCTTGGAAACTGCTGGAAGGATCGCAGCACCGCCATTGCCGCTCCTTCCGCCGTTCACTGGCAAAGAGTACCCCGTCAGTCTAGGCTGGCGCCCCGCCCCCAGCCGGCGCCCCTGCCCCCCGTCCTTCTCCTTGTTCCAAGGAGGACTGGGATGGGGATGATGTGTGCGTCCAGAGTTGGGCCTTGACTTCCCCACCTTCCTTGAAGAAAGGCCCCGTCTTCTGTCGAGATGTGTAGATTTTGAGAGAGAGGTCGGGGCTTGGACTGGCGGTTGAGGTGGCACCTCTGCTGCTGCGTGGATAATTCGCTTTACAAGTACTCCCACCTAAAGGTGTGCCCCTTTTTAGGGGTCTCTCAAATCTGGGCCTCTAGGGAGGATCCTCTAGATGTACAATTATGCCATAGGAGTAGTCCCAAAATTTAATCCTGGGGGAGTGGGCCATGCCCTGAGGTTACAAAGATGGACTGTGAACACGAGTAAACAGAGTATACTGACACCGCGCGGGTCCACATCTCCCGCCCTTCGTGCCCCCCGCCCCCCGCATTTTGGCCCATGACGTCAAGGAGGGCGGGGCAGCGGCAGGTGCGGGGCAGACGGGCATCCTCCTTTAAGGCGGAAGGATCTGGGGGTGGGCGGCTGTGATGTGCTTCGCCTTATATAGAGCAACGGGGACAGCCAGCAGCTCTCTTGAGTCACCCTGGTGCAGCTCTTCTGCCGTCTGCGAGCCGGACACGGTCTCTCCCCGCCGTGCTCTTTGGTACTAGCAACTTGTTCTGTTCAGGGTAAGGCTGGGGTCTCCTTCCCCACTCTTTTTAACCGCGAACGCTTTTTTCGAATTGTTTCGGCCTTTTTAAGCCCATAGATTGTTGTTTCTGGGTGGCCTTGGGATTGGCCTCTTAGGTTCTCACAGGGAGCAGCCAGGGCTTCTCCAGTTGGTCTTTGCTTTCCCCCCTCGCCCCCCCCCTTTGTAGCTGCAGTGCCGGGCTTCCCCAGGTGGCTACTAGCCGTGGGTCCGCTGGGCCGCAGGTCTTGGGTGGTGGGCAGCCAGCCGCACGTGGTGGCCGCGCCGGCCCGGGACGCTGCCATGTTCGTCCCTCCACTTCCGGACGCGGCTACGGGGCGGTGAAGGGGTCTGTAAGAGGTGTGGGTGTGCGAGTTTCGGGATGACACAGCACAGCCAGGTATTGCCACCTCTCTTTTTGGACACGTTTTTCAAGTCCGTCCGGTCATTACTGTGAGGGCTCGCGACGGGAAGAACACTTTTAACCTCTAAGGCCCGTCGTACTTTACTCCCTGATTGCAGATTTCCTGGAGGAGAGTAAGGAAAGGAAATGGTGCAGGCTCTGGAAGATTCATAGGTTCTCCCCTTTTCAAAAGCTGGGATTGTTCTGGAAGCTTCTGGAAGCCGGCGCCCCGCCCCGGTGTCCGGATGCTCGGGGAAAGGGAGGCTGCGCCCCCTCCTCGCGGCGCATGTCCGGCATGACGAGTGTCGGCCCGGCGAGCTGCGGCCACCATTTTAGTTATGCTTGGTCTGGTACTCCTCTGTTGAGCGGTCATGGTGGAATTGTTACCTTCTCGGTTCTTTGTTCCTGACTTGTCTCCCATCCCCCACCCCCAACGGGAAAGTGTGCTTCATCGCGTTCAGTGGTTGCCTCCCCCCCTCCCTTCCGAGTGGGCAGCAGTCCCAGTCCTGGGTGACTCCATGTTCTGAAGGTTTGAGATGTATCTGATGGGCAACAGTTTCAAAGCAATGTTGTTTAGCGTTAATCTAGGCGTGCCGTTTTTTGTGTGTGGTGTTTTTTGTATTTTTTTCCCGTTTTCATCAAAAAAGGGTAATAGTGAATTTGTACATTCAGGTAGCAGTAGGGATCATTTGGTGTTCTTATTCTTACTAGGATTCAAGTTGTCCGGGTTAGGATGGGACCTGTATTATGCATTTCTAACAAGGTGATATTGAAGCTCCTGATCCAAGTACCACTTTAAAGAATGGGCTTTAGTGGGTACTACAATGGGCTGTACCCACTGAATGTACTGGAGTACCTGGGTATCCACTTGAATTAAGATGGTTGAATTAAGTCACTTTTTTTATTACATAAGATCTTAAACTATTGAGAACCAGAGTGAACTTTTTTTAGGAGGTCTTGGATATGAAGTATCCAAGTATGGGCTCTTTCACTTCCAAGAGCAACAAGATCGTGTTTTTTCTAATTCTGGATTTTTTTTATTGCAGATGCCTGAGGAAGTACACCATGGAGAGGAGGAGGTGGAGACTTTTGCCTTCCAGGCAGAGATTGCCCAACTTATGTCTCTCATCATCAATACTTTCTATTCCAACAAGGAAATTTTTCTTCGGGAGTTGATTTCTAATGCTTCTGATGTGAGTCCTCTGGGTTTGATATATTTATTTTAGTGCACCGCAAAAGAGAGAAAGGGTGGTTTAATATTTGTTGGGAGTCTACTATTGAATAGGATAAGCCAGCAACTGTTCAAAAAAGGTTTGCCTTGCCCTGTGGGCTTGTCTTTAGCTTGAATAAGAGAAGAGATGATTTAGAACCCCCCTAAGGACCATATGGCTGGAGGATTCAGTAACAATCTCTGGTTCTTGAATTTCAAGGTAAGGTGGCAGTCAAAATTGAGGCTGTTTTGGAAGTAGAAAACTAAAGGTTTTTTGCATGAAGAGGAGGGTTTTAAGAATGCAGTTTCCTAAAATTGCTACTTGTATTTTTAGGCTTTGGACAAGATTCGCTATGAGAGCCTGACAGATCCCTCCAAGTTGGACAGCGGTAAAGAGCTGAAAATTGACATCATCCCCAATCCCCAGGAGCGTACTCTGACTCTGGTGGACACAGGCATTGGCATGACCAAGGCTGATCTCATAAATAACTTGGGAACCATTGCCAAGTCTGGTACCAAAGCATTTATGGAGGCACTGCAGGTATGGGATATTTCAGCTGGGCATTCACCATTCATATTCTGAAATGTTCTCTGGCTTGCTATTTTTTAAAACTGGTGTTTGACTTTTAAAACCTTGGTTTTTGGTAGGCTGGTGCAGACATCTCCATGATTGGGCAATTTGGTGTTGGCTTCTATTCTGCCTACTTGGTGGCAGAGAAGGTAGTTGTGATCACAAAGCACAACGATGATGAGCAGTATGCTTGGGAGTCTTCTGCCGGGGGTTCCTTCACTGTTCGTGCTGACCATGGTGAGTTGGTTGGGTTGGGATTCTTTGGAGCAACTTATAGGAGAAACTTTGGAAAGCAGTTTCTTTTTCAGTATATATGTGCAATAATTTCAATTACTTAACACTCCATTGTGATTACATTTTTAGGTGAGCCTATTGGCCGGGGTACCAAAGTGATTTTGCACCTTAAAGAAGATCAGACAGAGTACTTAGAGGAGAGGCGGGTCAAAGAAGTGGTGAAGAAGCACTCACAGTTCATAGGCTATCCCATCACCCTTTATGTGAGTATGAACTAGTAACTTTTCTCTCATCTTAATCATATTCGGGATGTCTGATGTTCTGGAGAACCTTCTCATGGTCTCTGGATTCTGCTTTCCCTGATCTTCTGTACTCTTAATTTGATGATTCTGGTACTTTTAGTTGGAGAAAGAACGAGAGAAGGAAATCAGTGATGATGAGGCAGAGGAAGAAAAAGGCGAGAAAGAAGAAGATAAGGATGATGAAGAGAAGCCCAAGATTGAAGATGTGGGCTCAGATGAGGAGGATGATAGTAGTAAGGACAAGAAAAAGAAAACCAAGAAGATTAAGGAGAAATACATTGACCAAGAAGAACTGAACAAGACTAAGCCCATTTGGACCAGAAACCCTGATGACATCACCCAGGAGGAATATGGAGAATTCTACAAAAGCCTTACCAATGATTGGGAAGACCACCTGGCAGTCAAGGTAAGAAACCTTGCATTGTTAGCTTGGAGGAGAGGGGAGGTAGAACATTGTTCTTGGTGTTAGATAGAACTTAGAACTTAGCCAACTGGTTTTGGTGGCAGCCATGGATAGATTCACTTGAGTTCACTCATGGCAGTATCAGGGTGGAGAAATGAATTAATCCCAATGGGCTCACTTCTGAATGAAATCTGGGTAGTGCTGCCCCTTTACACATCTGGGGTTCTGATTTAAGTGATTCTTCTCCTTTACTCCCAGGGGTTATATGTAGTTCATACCATTCTAGATTTGTTTAGGGTATTAAGGCTTACTTCTCAAGAACTATCCTATAGTGTGTTATCCAGGATGCTTAGAAAGGATCTTTGTTCCAGCCTCAGATCCCTTGGTGTTGGAACTGAAGCCATTCTTACCCTGAAATGCATTCTTGGCTTGTTTTGGACTTCCTTTGCAGCACTTCTCTGTGGAAGGTCAGTTGGAATTCAGAGCACTGCTGTTCATTCCCCGTCGGGCTCCCTTTGACCTCTTTGAAAACAAGAAGAAAAAGAATAACATCAAACTTTACGTCCGTCGTGTGTTCATCATGGACAGCTGTGATGAACTGATACCAGAGTATCTTAGTAAGTATCCCCTTGGCTTGCTGTTACTGGTTGGATAAGTTTCCTGAGACCTTTGACTTCTTTAATGGGACTGATAATAATAACTCTTCAACTTAGCAAGGGAGGTTCAGTGAGCAAATGGGACTGCCTTCTGTTCTGAATCCACATGATCATGTCCAGCTGTTTTTACTGAGTCTTCTGCCCTGGCTGATTGCAGACTTCATTCGTGGTGTGGTCGACTCTGAGGACCTGCCTCTAAACATCTCGCGAGAAATGTTGCAGCAGAGCAAAATTTTGAAGGTCATTCGCAAAAATATTGTTAAGAAGTGCCTTGAGCTCTTCTCTGAGCTGGCAGAAGACAAGGAGAACTACAAGAAATTCTATGAGGCATTCTCTAAAAACTTGAAGGTAAGGAGGCAAATGCTATTTATTCATTTGGCCCACCTTAATTGGAATGGATTTTTCTGTTTGTGTAGTAGAAAAGATTTTAAGGTAAATAATTTTTTCCTCCTTTTCCCACCCTTAAAGCTTGGAATCCATGAGGATTCTACTAACCGGCGACGCCTGTCTGAGCTGCTGCGCTATCACACCTCTCAGTCTGGAGATGAGATGACTTCTCTTTCTGAATATGTCTCTCGCATGAAGGAGACCCAGAAGTCCATCTATTATATCACTGGTGCGTTGGGAGCCCTTTTATGCTGTCTCTTTGGAGGTGTAGGGAGTGGGGCTGGCTACCCCTGAGAGATGGCAGTCTGAGACACTGGTCACTGAGTCACATGCACTGTAACCCTGCAGGTGAGAGCAAAGAGCAGGTGGCCAACTCTGCTTTTGTGGAGCGAGTGCGGAAGCGGGGCTTTGAGGTGGTGTATATGACTGAGCCTATTGATGAGTACTGTGTGCAGCAACTCAAGGAGTTTGATGGGAAGAGCCTGGTCTCAGTTACCAAGGAGGGCTTGGAACTACCTGAGGACGAGGAGGAGAAGAAGAAAATGGAGGAGAGCAAGGCCAAGTTTGAGAACCTTTGCAAGCTCATGAAGGAAATCTTGGATAAAAAGGTTGAGAAGGTAAAATTCATACCTGTGGTACTGCTGCTCTCTCTCCAAACCTGTTTTATTAGTGGTTTCAGGCAGCTTGCTCTTTTGTTTAGAGTTCTGCTCTCTTGCCCAGCCACTTTTTTTGAGGTACCTGTATGTAGGCAGCTGGCACTCACCCACTGAGCCACATTGGCTTCCCTGAGTTGGTTTTTTTGTTGATTCATTTATTTCAGGAAGGAAGGGGAATCAAACCAAGGACCCTCCCGTGTGGGAGGCGGGAGCTCAACTGCTTGAGCCACATCTGTTCCTTTACCCACCCACTTGTAATGTGGCTGTTTTTGTAAAACTTGAAATAGAAAAATTAGGCATTGTTTCAATTTCTTTGGAGAGATTTGAAGTAGTTGTTTCTGTCTGTCCACAGGTGACGATCTCCAATAGACTTGTGTCTTCACCATGTTGCATTGTAACTAGCACGTATGGCTGGACAGCCAACATGGAGCGGATCATGAAAGCCCAAGCACTTCGGGACAACTCTACAATGGGCTACATGATGGCCAAAAAGCATCTGGAGATCAACCCAGACCACCCCATTGTGGAGACACTGCGACAGAAGGCTGAGGCAGACAAGAATGACAAGGCTGTCAAGGACTTGGTGGTGCTGTTGTTTGAAACTGCACTGCTGTCCTCTGGCTTCTCCCTTGAGGACCCCCAGACCCACTCAAACCGCATCTACCGCATGATCAAGCTAGGCTTGGGTGAGTAGCCTTGTTAACACTAATGTTGCAAGGAGTTGTGGAGCTGGTCTCTAGGACAGTCCATCTTGGTCTGAACCTCACGTGGCATGTTTTCATTTCTAGGCATTGATGAAGATGAAGTGACAGCAGAGGAACCCAGTGCTGCTGTTCCTGATGAGATTCCCCCCCTTGAGGGTGATGAAGATGCATCTCGCATGGAAGAAGTAGATTAGGAGTTTGTATCCACAAACCTTATACCCACTGTATAGTGTCCCCCTGGCTCCCACAGAAGCCTGAGTGGCCCTGTCCCACTTGGTTCCATCTACTGATGTGTCTGCTGTTTTTTTTTTTCCCCTCCCATCCTTGTGTTTAAGGCAGGATGCAAGGGCTTCATCCCATTTCACAATGGGGTTGGATGTTGGTGTATTGAGTTTTTTTGTTCTGAAATTAAAGTGTGCAAATAAAAAAGATGCTGTTTTGTATAGTTGTGCTCTCTCCCTTGTGGGTATAATGAAGTTTCCATAATTTATCCAGGACTGGGTTGTCATGCTGAATACAGCAAGTTAGGCTCCTTTTTCTGCCTTTGTGGTTAAATATGTATGAATTATTTAGAAAGAATTCTGAGCTGCTCCTAGGTTTTTCTTACATGGGAAAGATTCGGTGGTTTAGAATTCAGTGAGGTTGAGCTCAGGTAGTATCCCTTCCCCAAACCATGTATTTCAGTCAACCAAAACACGGCCAAACCCCTGCAGCAATTTAATTTAATAAAATAAGAGCAAAAAATTACATTTCCCAAGTACCAAAACCTGCAACTGGCTCCTGCAGCAGAGCTGTAGCCATCAGGAGCACAGGGGGGTGGCATTGCTGGGCAGGGCTCTGAGCTGCCTCAGCACAGCACCATCTTTTACTCCCATCAGGAAAGCGGCATTTGGAGCCTACAACACTTGTGCTTTTCTCACCAAAGGTGTCTAAGGGTGGGTATTGAGAAAGTGATAAGCACAGGTGAGCAAAAGTAGGGAATTTGAGGGGCATGGTCCTTGCAGAGTGCTTCTGCCTCTCCCCTGGGGCTCAGAAGAAACTTTGCCTACTGGCGGATGGGTGACTTAAGGCAAAGCAGAAGACTGCTTCCTGGGTTCCCCACTCCTAGCTGCACAGAGCTAGTTTGATACGGAGGAAAAAAACTGCATTTTGCCCTTAAGCCAGCCTCTGCGAAGTTAAAAAAAAAAATCGGGAAACAGTATGGCGAGGGTCCTATGCACCCTCTCAAACCTTCTGCACAGGGGACTCCATAGGCACGGCCTTCTTTCCCCGTTGCTTTAGGCGGCCCCGAGCATAGACTCTGAGCAGGAGGGCAGCAAAGACCACAGCCACACCCAGTCCTCCCACCACAGTAACAGTGTGACCATAGAGGAGACAGGAGAGGAGGATGGCAAAGGCCTGGCGGAGGGTCATAATAATGGTGAAGACAGCAGCCCCGAACTGCCCAATGGTGTAGAAGATGAAGAGCTGGCCACAGGCTGAGCAGACTGAAAGCAGGAGAGCATGGGCAGCAAACTCGCTGTGTCGCCCCATGAAGCGGGTTCCCTCCAGGAGGGCACCCTGCTCTAGTAGGGAGCCCACTGTGAAGAGGCAGGAGAAGAAGTTGACCCCAAACATCATCTGCACGGATGACATCTTGTAGGCAAACAGGGCATCCTGCCAGTTGGAAGTGAAGCTGTCAAAGGTAATGTAACCTGCTAGCAGGATGAGCCCTGAGAGTGTGGTGACTGGGGAGCTGCGGGGCTCTGGTCCACTGGACAGCAGGAACATGCTGACCCCAATGGAGATGAGGCCAGCCGTCAGGTATTCCCAGTGCTCGTAGCTGCGCCGAGACACCAGCTTTCCCATCAGCATGACAGGAATCACCTTGGAGGCCTTGGCCAGCACCTGGGTAGGAAAGCTGACAAACTTCAGAGCTTCGTATTGGCACCAGCTGCTAAGCACATTTGACAGACTGGCAAAGGAGTACCGGTACATTGGTGCCCCGTGCCGGGGCTGCTTGCAGAAAACACAGTAGAGGCCTGCCACCATCAGTGCCAGAACACGGTTCATCAGCACCAGGAACTGTGAGTCCGTAAAGCGCTCACCTGGGGCTGTGGCTGTGGCCCCGTAGCTGCGGGTCATCACTCTTTCCTGCAGCACACCCCAGGTCAGATAGGACACCTGGGAGATAATAAGAGGAGCCCATGAGCAAGAGAAGGCAAAGGTAGGCAAAAACGGATCTCAACAGCCTCCCTCTTCCCTCAGAAGGATGTCTAAATGACTTCAAAGCCTCTCTCTCAAGTCTGGGCTATGACTGCCAGGATTCAGCTTGTAGAGAATCAAGTATGTGTGAAACACTCATACTGATATGCTTTAGAATTGCTCAGACCCTGTTTGTCCCCACAGTATGTACATATTGAGCTGACTCCATCCAAAGCATTTAACTACCAATTCTCAGGCAATTAAGAAAAGCAAGACCCAACATGATAGAGAAAGCTGGACTAGTAACCGCTCCAAAGTGCCATATGTGATTGGCATCCTTGCCCCCCCTCTCACATGCACTATTGTGAAGAGGGCTGAATGGTTCCCCCAAACTTTTATCAGTGGGGTACAGCAAGATTCATCAGTGCAGGAAGATATGAAATAATCGAACAGTAGAAATCACAGCAAAGTGGATAAGCCAGAGCCCCGTTCCCCACTATAAATCATGAAATGGTGGGGTATACTTTACTTTCAGTACTACTGCTAAAGGAGAGGAAAGAAAAGAGTTCCTCCATTACCTCCAAGAAAAATCACCAATTGGTAGGGTGGAAACTTTGATTCCACAGAGTCCCTGCCCCACCAAGATCCAACCAAGGAAGAGAATCTGAGCTGGAGGACCTACCTGGAGCCCTGTGGCACAGAAGAGCAGCTTCAGGGCTTGCCAAGTGGGGGTGGTCTCTGATGGCTCTGTCCGTGGAGCCAGGGTGGTCTCATCGGAGGCCTTGGGCTCATTGCCAAACACACAGGCTTTCACCAAGGGGAAGCAGAGGCCCCTGCCTGGAAAAGGCACTCAAAGTCAAACCCGAAATCTTCCGCATAGTACTTCATCCTCCCCAAAGCAGCCAGCCCTGCCAGCCGGCTCCCTCTCCCTCCCTCCCTAAGCCACATCCCGGCCGGACTGCTGGCTAGCAGCTGCAGTCTGGACAGGGAACATATCCCCACCCTTTTCCCACACACCTGTCTCCAGGTAATTCTTCCGTCTGAAGTACTGCACCAAGAGGTAGCCAGGCACCAAAAAGCTGGCATAGCCAGCAGCATTCACCAAAAAGCGGAAGAACCAAAGTTGGGTCCATGACTCCTGAGGGGCTTCGGGGGTCTCCCCACCTGCCCCCAGGGAGGGGAGCGTGGCCAGTACCACCACTGCCCACCACCTGCGGGGGCAGCGGACATGAAGATTAGGGTGCAGTTCCATCTACTCAGCTCTCCAGAGGGTACCATACCGGAGAAGGGCCCGGAGTCTCCTCCCTCCCCACTCCGCTGTAGCCCAGCCAGGACAAAGAGCCTCTCTCTCTTGGGGGAGGGGGGTAGGGGCCAGCAAGGCAGGGCCCCCTCCTTCCCCGGGGGCGGACCCGTCCCTCTGGCCACACAGGTTCCCTCTGTTCCCTCCAGCGCTCGTCGGCTGCTCAGGCCGTAGGTGGCACCCCCTCCTCCTGCCCCATCCTCCACGTTCCCGGAGCGCCAGGGTTCCCCGACCCCTCAACCCGACACTCTCGAAGCCCCTTAAGGAACACAAGCCCGTGCCCCGCAATCCCAGCCCCGCAGACTCCAAACAGCGCTATGCAGGCCACCCGGCCGCCAGCAGAGAACCCACCCGGCCCCCGTTCCGAGGGGCGGCAGTCACGTGGCCCGGGAGCTTGGTCACGTGGGCTCCGCCGTTTCCCTAGCCCCCCACCTGGCAACCATGATCCGGACTGCGTGGGGCGGAGGGGGACCGGGGAGTGCGAGTCCCCGGGCCGCGCGCTCCCTCCGCCGCCTCCCGGAGCAGTCAAGGGGTGAGCAGCTAGCGGAAGTGCTGCGTTCTTCCCGCCTCCCTCCCGGCGGCCGCCCCTCCGCCCCCCCCCCGCCCCCAGCCGCGACCACGCAGCGCCCTGGGCCGCAGCCCGGCCACAGCGCCCTCGCGCGGCCCGGAGGGAGACGCGGCTTGGTTTTGAGGAGCTGGGCTACTCCTGGGTGCGAGAAGCGGGGAGCCCCCAGCCCTTGAGAGGGGCCAGCCGCGTGCCTCCCTCCGCTTCGCTATCGCCTTTAGTCCCGACAACCATCCCGGAAGGTGCTGGTGACTACTGCCATTTTAGGGACGAGGACACTGAGGCTCTGCGTCCTAAACACTTCCTCTTAGATTAGTTCTCCCGTTTTCTGACAGTATGGTGAAACCCCCTTCCATTACTAGGCTGCATCAGCACTTCTGTTTCTCCACTCCCCACAATCATCAAGGCGCTGCATGATTTCACCCCTGTCCTCCTGACCCACTCACCCACCGGCTCTAGAGCCCCACTGACCAGCTCTCAGTGCCTCTAATTCACCAAAGGCTTTGTCCCAAATGCTCTCCAACCTCTCACCTAACATCCTTACGTTGAAAATGACACTTCCCCTGACCATCCAAAATATGACCCTCTACACATTCTATTGTTCTTGTTCCACTGTTCTTTTCTTTCACAACACCCCGTGCAATTTGTAATCACATATTTATTTGGATTCTATTATTTTAATGGCTGTCTCACTCACTAGACTGTAAGATCCAAGTGGCTAAAGACCATGTTGGTTAATTCCCCCATGTTCACCGGGTAGGCCTGACCCAGCAGGGCCTTAGAACATGTGGAATGAGGGAAAATAGAAAAAACTACCTGCTCCCTTGTTGCCCACTGTTAGCTCTTTGCTCTAGGTTCCTCCAGATGACAGCCTCCAGAAGAGTGGTAAGACGTCAGGGCTTGTGTCTTCTCACTCCTCATTCTCTCCCTTTATCTCCCTCTTACCTCACCCTCCCCACCCAACAAGGTCCTTTCCTGCTCAGGAGGAAAGTCACAGGGCAGGAATGTCAAAAAATTCTCCACACACACACACAAAGACATGCATATGCACCAAAACAACTCTGAAGAGGAAAATTTTTTTAAGTCTCTGCTGTTTTAGTGTCATGTACTGAAACTTCCCCTTCCTCTGAGAAGGCTCAGTTCAAGGCCTTCTGTGTGAAGTCATTAGACAACAGGGTTAGAGTTCTCAACAGAAGTGAGTTGGGGCCCCTCAGGGTCCCACTTATCATATTTCAGCCTTTCTCCTCACTCAGGAGCATCCATGGTTTTGCACTGGTTGGGAGTTTCAGGCTGACCCATGGGTAGAAGCAAGAGCCCCCACCATCTATAAGAGTGGCAAACAGGCTTCGCCCAGGATACCCTGGGGCTTTAAGGGATCTTCCAAGAATCTCTGTCCACCAGGGAAGCTCTTCCTTCCAGGCTTGCTATCTCTCTTGTGATTCCTCCTCTCAGCTCAGGACTGTGCTGGCCCCAGGTTCTGTCCTCAGCAGCCCTCAGGACAACAGAAGGGCACATTGCCTGGGTCCAATCTGCAGCAACTATAGTCCAAGCTTCCACATGGGAAGAGGAGGAGCCCCTAGGGCCCCAAACTGTGCCCTGGCTTCAGTCAGCACACAGCAGCGGCTTCCCCGAGATCTTCAGGTCATCAAAGGGCAAAAGAGGAAAGGGCTAAGAGAGAGAAAGGAGAGAAGCTTGGTCAGGAGCCTTGGAAAGAAGGCAGTGGGCAGGTAGGGAGGCTGGAGAAACCAGTCTCCTGATTAACCTCAAGAATAGTGGCCCCAATGGGCTTGGCAGAGCCTTAGGCAAGCCCTCATGCTTTGCGATATTGCAGACCTACTCTCTCTCCAATTCATTGGACTAACCCAGAACAACTAACGAGACAATGATGGACAATGCCCATGCTAAGGAAGAGAGAGTGTCTGCAACTGCAAGCAAGATAATTCCATCCATCTGCCCCATGGGATCTAAGCCCCCTCTTAATTACAGGCAGAGTGGGCATTGCCATCCCAGAATCCTCAAGATTGGGGAATGAACAATGGACTAAAGTAGACTTATTATTCTAGCAACAGAGGAACTTTCATCATTGATGTAAAGGCAGTGGCCAACAGAGGTTCTTGGGGAGGGAGAGGGAGGAATAGGTGTAATATGGGATCATTTTCAGGACATTGGAATTGTCCTGCAGAGCACTGCAATGACGGATGTAGGCCATTATATATTTTCCATAACTTACAAAACTGTGCGGGACAGAGTGTAAACTATAATGTAAACTATAGTCCACGGTTAGTAGCAATGCTTCAATATGTGTTCATCAGTTGTAACAAATGTGCCACACTAATGAAGGATGTTGCTAATGTGAGAAAGTGTGGGAGGGGGAGGGAGTGGGCATATGGGAATCTCCTATATTTTTTATTACATTCATGAAATCTAAAGCTTTTTAAAAAAATTAATTAAAGGGAGGCGGCTGTGGCTCGATCAGTGGGGCTCCCGTTTACCATATGGGAGGCCCCGGGTTCGGTTC
>JAKSZT010018658.1:10218240-10380935 GCA_026826555.1 Tolypeutes matacus | reverse complement strand
TGGAAGACCTGGTAACAGTGGGCTCACATGCCTACTCTGCCACAATCTGCTGAAACAGATTGCTCCCGGGGGGAATGGCCTCTTTGGTTTCCCACAGCGACCCCCATCCCCTTGTCTTATCCCTGGCCTAATTCACTTAGCTGCAGTGCCCCATAGGTGCCCAAGTTTTGGCACCCTGGTTCCATCTAAATAAGGAAATAGAGAGGATCAGAGGCTTGCCCAAGGTCACACAGCTGGCTAGTGGCAGAGTAGGAAATTAGATCCGGGGACTCTTCACATCAGGTCTGGCTCTTTCAACTAATTACAGTTTCTGTCTTGACTATGGGTGTGGGAGATCCCAGACCGCAGAACAGAGTATGGCTCTTACATCCTCAGCCAGGTCCTGGGGCGTCTCATCCTCCACATTCCGTAGCAGGGAGTCAGCACCCGCCTCACACAGAGTGGATGAAATGCCCCTGAGGCCCCGGCCAGCCGCGAGGTGCAGGGGTGTACACCCATTGAGCATGCGGGCGTCCACCCGGGCACCGGACTGGAGCAGAAACTGCACGAGGGCCCGCTCCTGTGTTTCTACGGCCAGGTGCAGCGCTGTTTTCCCGCTGGTGCCCTCCTGGAAAGGAATAAGGATGTCAGCCTCTGCCCTGGAGAGGCAGCCAGCTGGGCCTAGACCACATGTGGGCAGGCCCTGGGCCGGGCAGCGCCCTGATTGGCTGCCTACCTGTGCGTCAATGTCGGCTCCGTTTTGAAGCAGCAGTTCCATCAGCGGCCGGTTCCTCTGCAGGGTGGCGATGTGGAGACAGGCCAGACCTAGGACCCGGTGAGGGTGGGAGCTGCTGATCTGCATCCACCAACTCCTTCTCTCCCTTCTCTTCAGGGACCTCGCTACCCCTCAGTCCCAGGGGACCCACGGCTCACTCAAAGCCTCTGATCACAGGACTGTTAAAACTCAAACTCAAAAACTCCCTCAAAATTCTGAGAGGAAAGGAACTCAAAGTTTCCACCTTTTCAGAGTCATGTTATTGAAACTTTCACGGTTCAGAGGTCAGGCTGCTGAGTGACACCCCCTCCCCCGGTCCCCAACCCCATGCTAAAACTCTACCTCCTTCCAGGCCAGTCCAGAAGCCACCTTCTCTGAAAGCTCCTCAGAGAATCGCTTATACTCCAGCCCCTCCCCCTGATGCCACTTCCTCCTGTGTGCTCCCCTAGCTTTCTGGACTGGATCCCACTCTGCTTAGTATTAGAGAATTGGATTCAAATTGATGTCCTCACTGCCTTCAAGTATCTGTTCAAATGTCCCCAGTCCATGAGGCCTTCCTTCACCATCCTATTTAAAAACCACATCAACCCTCCCTCCCCGCCATTTCAATTTCCCTTACTCTGCTCTTTTCTCATAGCACTCACTGCCTTCTAATGTACTATATAAGTGACTTCTTAGATTTATTATCTGTCAACCTTTCTCAGTTTTGTTCACAGATATAAGCCCGGCTCTTAGGGACTGGCGCATAGAAGGCCCTCAGTACATTTTTGTTGAATGAATTACTGAGGTCATCTGATCTCTATTAAACTGAATATCTCAAGGACAGATTTAACTCTGCTTAGCATATAGTAGGTGCTTGGCAAATTCTAAATCAAATTCATTCATTCATTCAGCAAAGATGTGCTGAGTACCTATGTGCTTAGAGCTGGAAGTGCATCAATGAACAAACTGTGACCCTCCCTTCCCTGAGAGTAGGGTCCCAGTCTCCTGCCCCCTCCTTACCCCTCAGGGCCCCTAAGCTGCCCACACCTTGCCAGTTCTGCAGTTGGAGGTCCAGGGAGTGAGACGGTCTTCTGCCTGGCTCTGGCTGTCCCTCTAGCAGGCAGCGGGCACAGGCCAGGTGTTGGCGCTGGCAGGCCACGTGCAGAGCTGTGTCACCGTGCCGGTCCTGTAGCATCCAGCTGGCCCCCTTCAGCACCAGTGCCTGAACTGCACCTGGCTGGTCCAGATGCACGGCCAGGTGGAGAGCTGTCTGTGGGCATAGGCAGAGGGTCAAAGGGCCACTGAGATGTGCTCCCGCCTCTGGGAACATGCTGGGGTGAGCATAGGAATCCCCAGCTGCCAGCACCTTCTCTGAAGACAACTTATAAAGGCCACAGACCTGGTCTCCCAAGGAAGCACTACGAAGCCCTTCTCTCTGTTACTCCTTCCCCCAAGCTCTCAGAACCTCAGTTCTGGCAGTAGAGTGATAAAAGTGTCCCCCTCCTCTTCTTGTAGGTCCTCTTTAGCCCCTGGAACAGTCTCTCACCCTCGGAGACCTCTATTATCCCCAGGAGCTAGGCTTCAGGACAGGGCTTGGGTAAGGGGGGAGGCAGAGGTACCAGACAGTCTCTACCTGGCAAACTCGTCCTTCAAGGGTCCATTCAGGGCCCCTTCCTGAAGCATTCCCTGGCTGCTCCACACAGATACTGGATCCTAGGCAGCTGGTATGTGTCTCTATCACAACTCTTGCAACCGTGCTATATATCAGGTGTTGACATGAGTTCCCTACTCCAGTCTGCAAGAACCTTGTGGGCAGTAGCTGTGTTTTACTTGTATCTGTGTCCTCTGCTTCTAGGCCAGTGTCTGGTATCTGGGTTCCTGCACGAGCAGCCGAAGGAATCATGCATGGCTGTTGGGGATGGCTACCAGGGGAGATAAAGGTATTTGGGCACAGACTACCCTCTCCACCCACCTGGTAAAGGTTGTTCTGAATGTCCAGGACCTCCTGGGGCAGCAAAGCCAGGCAACAGAGCAGCACGGTTGGGGCCTCGTGAATCACTGCCAGGTGGATCAGCCTAGGGGGGCAGGGGCAAGGCTTGGGATCAGGGCCCAGGCCAGAAAAGACAGGCTGGGATCCTGGGGTTAGAAAGAACACACAACCACTAACTAGCCATCCACAAGGTAGGTGCAGGAAGTGAGAGTTTGGACCAGGAAGTGAGGACTGGGGTGGGAAGCCAGGATCCTGGTAGTGGGAACTCCAAGTTGCCATCTCTGGCCTTCGGGAGGACCTTGCTGGCTGGTAGTGTGGGCAGGGTGCTGACAGGACAAGGGCCTTCCTGTCCAGCCTGCCCACACCCTACTCCCCTCTGCCCCAAGGGCCCCACCAGGCCAGCTGCAGCTCAAAGCCAAACTGAAAGCTGATGGAGTAGCCCAGAGGGGGTTTCCAGGGCTGAGCTCCCCACCTCCCTTCACCCCAATAGGGAGGACGGAGGAGGCGGGGTATGGGGTCACTCCTGCCCCAGCAACACAATGTTACACATTCCATGGGAAACAAAACAACTCTTGAAGGAGGAGCAAGGAGACAGGGCAGCATCCTATCTTACTGCCCTCAGAGAGGAGTCCAGAGGGCTAATCCTCAGTTAGCAGAGACCAGGTGGGCCTTGCCTGGGGGCCCTGCACTCCTGTGTAGACCTCCGAGTGGAGGTCTGGGCAGTGCAGAAAATGTGTGTGTGTTGGGGGCCAAGAACCTTGACCTGGGTGTGAAGGGGGCAGCTGGGAGGGGAAGTTCCAGTCCTGGGGTTTCCCCACATCAGGTGAGAAAAACGAAAGCCAGAGTTCAAGGGTCTGGGCTGGGACAGCTGCCTTGGGTCATTAGTAAATGGGCTAGCTTGGCTAAAAGGCCTGTCTGGGCTGGGGAAGGGGCTGCTCACGCAGGAGGGGCTGGCTTTGGCGGCAGGAGAGGCCCAGGAGAGAGTGACTGAGGGAGGAACCACGCTGGAAATCCCCTCGGCCAGGGCCTGCTCTCTGGGTCACATTCCTGGAGCCACCTCCCTCTCTCCAGCCCTCTCCCCTCCTCCTACTTCCTCTTCCCACTTTTACATGTCCCACAGCCCAGACACCTCGGAAGGAGGAAAGTGGCCCCTCCCCAGGCACCTCGGAGAGAGAAAAGTGCCCTCTCCCCTCTGGGGACCCCCTGGGAAGTCCTGCCTCCCCCTGCCCTCGAGGCCCCAATACACACTGAACCTGAACACCTGTCTCAAACTAGCACTGGTAAAGGCTGAGGCTGAGAGGCTCAGAAGGGAAGCTAGGGTCAGAAGACCCCCTCACTCCCTGGCTCAAAGGTCAGTCACAGGTATCCCACACAGAGCCCCCAAAATCATGGGGCTCTGAGTCTGAGGGCTGGTGATCCAGACACAGTATAAAAGGGCCTGGGGTTACTGCTTTCCCACCCACGGGGTCAAAGGCCATCTGCACCAAAGGCTGCCCTGCGGGGGATTAGGAGCCTTGTACCTCCAAAAAGCAGGTCAGGGCAGACACCCCTTCCCTCCCCTTCATCCCAGCAGCCCTGATCTGGGACCCCAGCCCCCCTGCTCCACATCGTTTCTCATCCCAAATCCCAGCTACCCCTTCCTTGTCAGTGTTTTCTTTTTTCTGAGGGTAAGTCCTCAGCTGGCCAGGCCTTCTCACACATCTGCCTCTACCTCAACTGTCCCCTGGCCCAGTGCCCATCAAGCTCTTCCTGGGCCTAGGGGAGGAAATGTGAAATAAGGGGGTCAGACAGGACAGTGAGGGGGACTGAGGGGCTCAGGAGGTAAAGGGTGTGAAGGAGGCTGACTCCAGCCCTCACTTCCCCTTTCTCAGCAGGGGAAGCTGGGGCAGCCAGCAGCCTCTCTGTCTGCTGGGGCAAGGGTGCCCCAGCCTGGCTCCTTAGAGCCACCTCAGCTCTGCGCCCCAACAGCTACCCCAGCCTACCATCCCCCAGTGAATAGCAACCTAGAAAGGGCAGGGCAGGAGTCAGGTATCCCAGATATTGAGCAAACAAGGATGCCCCCTCCCCCCCCCAAGGGAAAAACACACACACAACAACTGGACTGGTCAGGGGAATTTTCTCTTCCTAAGGGTAGGTTATTTGGTGGGTTTCCAAAACTCTGGTTGGGGTTCCAACTTCCTGGGTAAGAGCCTTGCCGGCTCAGCTCACCCCCAAAAGGAAAGGCAGAGGGATGATGATGACGCCAGGAGCTCTGGTCTGGAGTTTGGAAGAGAGGGAGCCTCAAAGCGTGTTGTCTGGTCTGCTGCGGCTCCCGGGGAGTCCCAGGGGAAGGTGTCCCACCTCAGTCTCGCCCCCCTGTACTCACGTGTCCCCGTCTTCGGAGATGTAGGTGAGCACTTCCAGCTGCTGAGGACTCAGCGCCGCCGCGGGGAGAAGCGGTGAGACTGGGCCCGGGTCCTCGGCCTCGGGACCCCGCACCAAGGGTAGAGGTTCGGTGAGCGAGGAGGAGCCGTAGGTGGAGTCAGCCCGCTCCGCATCCGCGTCTTCCTTCTCCCGTGGCTCCTTGGCGGTCCTCGGGGGCTGGGTCCAGGGCTGCTGGCCGCCGCCGTCCGAGGGCCCGGGACCCGGGGCCGGGGCGGGCTCGGGCAGGGAGCGCAGCGAGCGCAGAGACTCGATGCCGGAGTCGTACTGGCTCTCGTCCGCCTCGTCCAGCCCCTTCCGCGCCTCCGACATGCTCGCGGCACCGGCCCGCGGGGGCCGGGACCCAGCGGGATCCAGCTCCGGGCTCCGCCGCGCCGCCTTTCCGGGTTGCGTGCTCGCCGCGCAGAGCGGGCGCCGGGTCCGGAGCGGCCTCCTGCCCCGGCGGCGGGGACCCACGGGGTCGGCGAGAGGCAGGGACCGAGCGCGCGGCGCGGGTCGTGTCCACTGCCGCGGCTACTGCGAGCAGCTGGGCTGCCGGGGCCGGTTCTCTCGCGCGCTCCGCCCCTCGGACCCCACGGGGTGGCCGCGCGCCCAGCGGCCCCGCCCCTGCCAGACGCTTCCGGGTGGAGGCCCCGCCCCGGCGGAATCCCCCTCACCCCGCCCTCTGCGTTGACTCGAGTCTGGGGTTACCCGTTCCTGACTCACCAGTTGTTTGATTAATTCTTCCATTCATTCATTCATTCATTCACTCACTCATTCACTCACTCTTTCTTTTCTTTCTTCATTCCATTCACTAATTCCATGTCCTCATTCTTTCCTTCCTTCAGTTTATTAATTTCATTCATTTGTTAGTTTTTAAAGGAATATTCTTTAACTGTCTGCAGGAGCTGGGCGTCTTGTGGGGAGAGCAGGTGGGTGGCGGGGTGGGCAATCATTGCTTCCTATCCCACTCTCATTTCCCTCCATTTCTCTTGCTTTCTCATCTTTCCCTATGAGGGCCCAGGAGTTTGGGTGGGGAAACACCATCTTTAAAGGAGTTCTCCCATTGGGTCTTGGATAGGGCGTCTCTGTGTCAACTTCCCAGATCACACAGAATTGCACATGAGGATGTGTTTTGGGAAAGTGGGTTTTCTCGGGTAGATTGGTGTATAGAAAGTCGAGGGTTTCTTCCTCAAAGGGGTAAAACATTGGCCTCGGGTGATTGCAGCATCTGGCTAACCCCAATGGTCAGGGAAGTTTAGTTCCTTGTGGCGGGGACAGGAAAGGAGGCCGCAGACATACTGTCCCAGCCACAGCCACAGTCCCAGCAATTCTTTCCTCCTTTCCTGCCTTTGCTGTAAGGAGAATCCCACCCACATGGCAAGCCCCAAATCAGTGCCCCATGATTTAGCTTTTCCTCGTTCCTCCCCAACCCCCGCCCCACACGCTAGTAATCTAGGGCTCAGTAATGCCCTTAGGGAGTTGTCCCCAAGAGAACGTCTACCTTTTCCATCTCTGACATTGGGGGAGGGAGTCTGGGGTAAGCGTAGACAGCTACTAACCAGCTTCCCCACTGCCTTCCCCCATGCAACATTGTTTTATTCATACATCCATTCACCCATGTGGCAAACATACATGAGTTTCCCCTATATGTCTGACATTGTTTTCTTTGCTGAAGGCAAGAGCAAATATCACAGTAACAGTAATAACCAACCAACAACAAAAAACATCCCACGACACCAATTTTCAAAAGGTTCCCTGGCAATTACAACACAGAGTGCTTGTGCTAAGATAAGAGTGAGAACAGGGTGCTGTGGGGGCATACAGAGGGGTCCCTACCCAGTGGGATAAGGGGCAGGGAAGGTCCATTCACACTGGGAATGGGAAAGGAGGACTAGGGAGATGAGAAGTACCTAGTTTCTGAGGGATGATTGGGGAGAGAAGAGTGTGTGTGTGTGTGGGGGGTGGGCTATGGGGAGGAGATGACCACTCTTCTCTATCCCCACGTGTGGAGCATGTGTGGAGCAGGCAGCACTGAGAAGCCACGAGGGAGAACATTCTTATCATAATGTGTTGGGGTGGGAAAGCCCAAGGAAATTGAGGTAACCCTTTCCCTCCCGGCAAGGGTGATTTCAGATGTTCTCAGTCTCCTCCTCTGACATATTCCTCTCCCACCCTGAAAGGATGAAACAAAAATACAGTCGTAGGGATGATGGAAAGGTTTTGAAAATAGATGGTGGTGCTGATAGCACCACATCGTGAATGTAATTAATGCCACTGACTTGTGTACTTGAAAGTGATTAAAATGGGAAATTTTATGTTATACATGTTACTGCAATAAAAATAATTTAAAAAGAAGTCATAGACTCTGGACCTAGACTGCCTCAGTTCAAAGTCTGGCATTATCACCTCCAATATACAGTTAGGAAACAGGCCCAGAGAGAGGGGGCTCAGAAAGTGCAGAGCCAGTTTTCCCCGTCCCTAATCCAAAGCTTTTAAATGATCTTCAGTGCAATCTTCTTTCCTTTATCAATGGGTTCATCTGAGCTCTCTGCAAGGACACAAGAACTCAGGAGTGTAAGTGAGTCTTTCACCCATAGGGTGTGTTTGAGGAACACAGCCTGAGCCACGGCAGGTTACAGGTGTGTGGCAGCCCTTTTTCTGGCCACATGAGGTCAGCATTGAGTCGCCCACTGTCCCAGCACTAGCACCTGCACTCCTGATGGGGAGCTGTCCTGGAGACATTCCAGCGATGGGCAGAGACACCAACACGGTGTCCTCTGCAAGGAGGATGTGGGAACTCTGACCCCGGGTTGCAGCGTGGTCAAGACTCTGACTTCACCTCCTCGGCCACAGGGCTGTTCTCTGCTGAGCCCAGGCCCCTCCGGTCCTCTTCTCTCTGCTGGTGTTCTCTGGTTCCCTTTGTTGGGCCCCGACTCCCCACCTCTGCCCACCCCAGTCAGGCTCATCTTCAGGAAAAGGCTTAGTTGCTGTGGTAACCAGCTGGTCAGCTGGCTTCTTTCCCAGCACCCTCCCTCCTACCCTCTTCTCCTTGCACCTCCAGGAATGGGTAGAGTGTGGGAATGTAGAAGGGGGTGGTCTTTTGTCTCTCTGGAGCTCCCAGGTTAGCCAGAAGAATTTGTGTTGTCCTTCTTCAAAGCCCCTTGAGGTGGAGACGGGAAAGCAGTGGGAATGGGGGGAGAAGGAGGATCATAACAACTAAATGGGAAGTGGAGGATCCTATCTGGGTTGGGAAAGGCCAGGACTTCCCAAAAAGATATTGAAATGAGCCATTAAGTGAGATTCCTCCTCTGCGACGGTGTGTGTGTGTGTGTGTGTGTGTGTGAACATGTGAACATGAATTCTACCTCTTCAGGACCACAACCCCTTCTCTGTTTGGGCAGCGAGGATGGACTCAACTGACCTTGAGAGGGTCATGCTGTATAGACAGTTCTAAAGCCACAGGCAGAGAGCCGCCCTCACCTAAGCCAGAAAGGGAAAAGTAGGAAATGGAGGCAGGACTGGGAGTGTGTGTGTTGGGAGAGGGGGCAAAGGGTATTGGGGTGGGCAGTGATTCTTCTTCCTCAAATGAGGGAGGTGCAGGATCATCCTAGACAGATGACTGTGCACGTACCTTCCCCCTAAAGAGCAGAAAAACAGACTTTGCCTCATGCTAACTTCATACCCCCAAATATCCCCATGGACTTTTTTTTAAAAAGAGAAGTTGTATGTTTACAGAAAAACGATGCATAAAATACAAAGCTCCCATAAACTACCCTATTATTAACACCTTGCATTACTGTGGTACATTTGTCATAATTCATGAAAGAACATTTTTATAATTGTGCTATTAAGTATAATCCATCATTTACAATAGGGCTCACTGTGTCGTATGGTCCTATGTTGTTTTTTTTTAACATTTTTACTCTAGTAACATATGTACAATCTAGGTCTAGCTCTGTTAGTGCTAGCAGATGACCTTGAGTAAATTTCTCTCTGTCTTGGCTCCTTATGTGTAAATGGGGAGAACAGTGAATATAGGTCAAAGACCCTTATGTAGCACAGGACACACAGTTGCATTCCACAGTGACTTGTGCAAGCATAGATTGATCATGCTTGGCCTTTATCACATTCTATCATAGTGACTGGTTTCCATGCATCCCCCCCCCCCCATTAGACTTTGTGCTCCTTGAAGGAAAGAACTTGTGTGTTTAATTTCTGAATAGGACACACAGTAGGTACCTAATACCTTTTTGTTGAATGGCTGTAGGCAGTTTCCTTCCTGCCCGTCTTAGGGGAGGCAGGGAAAAGCAGTGTGGGGTGGATGGCATGAAGGGGTGGGCTACTGCAATCTCCAGCCTGCCCCTGTGGTCTGTGACTTTGCCTCCTACATCCACAGAAGGTCAGATTCTTAGAGATTGTCTAGTCAACTTCTTTACTGCACAAGATAAGGAAATTAAGGCTCAGAGAGGTGAAGGCTCTTGCCCAAGGTCACGCAGCAACTCCTTAACGGCACAGCCTGGATTAAGAATTAGAACTCGGGTTTCCTGACCTCCAGCCCGGCGCATTGTACACACTTCATTACTTCTCTGGGACTGTTCTAGAGAAAGAAGACAGTTCAGTGAAGGCAGGTACCAATGTCCTCCCCCGTGTCCTCTGTTAGTCCCTTCTCACATATAGCTTCAATCCCTTCCCTTTCATCCTTTTCCATCCCATTTCAGCTGGGTCTGAGCACCAAAGCCTGGCTCCTGCCTTAACCCTTTATCACCCAATTGGGAATAAGAGCTCTCGCCTAACATTTGTACCCTTGGGTCCCAAGACTCAAATCTCTGCCCACCACTCAGCCCCAGGAACTTGCCGGAACCAGGGATGGGGGGAATGTTGGTTGAACCTAGGGCGCCCCCTTCACGGAGGACAGAGAGGAGTTGCGGCAGAGATCTTCCTAGGAGGTATGTGGTGGGGTGAGGTGAGCAGGGCTGGGAGCGGAAAGGGGATGCGGGGGGACCCCTGTTGCTTCTCTCCTTTGGGGGTGGTTATTAGGTAGGCTTGGGGAGGGCGGAGTTTGGGGGGCCGGGGGCGGGGCTCGGCTGCGCTGGAAGGAAGGGGGGGGCGCGCTGGCTCCAGCTCGGCTCAGACAAAAGGCGGCGGCGGGAGCGGGCGGGAGGCGGAGCGGCGCCGCGAGGGCCTCAAGGTGACACCAGCCCCCGGCCCCGGCCCCCCCCAGCCCGGCCCCATCAGCCCGCCCCTCACCCCCAGCCCCTCACCCCTCACCCTCGGTGCCCTTCCCGGCCCCCTCCCCCCGCCGGGGGGTGGGGAGCAGCGAGGGCCCCGCCCCCTCCCGCCCCTTCCCTAGGGCTCGCGCAGGATGCCCCCGGCCCCCGGCAGCCCCCCGGGAGGCCCTGAGCTCGACGCGCCCCCTCTACGCCATGTCCCCCCCTGGCTCGGCCGCGGGAGAGAGCGCCGGCCGCGGCGGCGGCGGCGGTGGCGGCCCTGGGGTCGCGGAGGAGCCCACGGCGGCGGCGGCGGCGGACGAGGGCCCCGCCCGAGAGGAGGTGAGAGCCGGCGGCGCCCCTTCCCCGGGCGCGGCCGCAGACCGGCCCCCCATCCCCCTCGCCGCGCGTAGCCCCGGCCTGTTCCGCCGCAGCGCGGCCGGCGCCCCGCACACGGAGCCGCCCGCCTCAGCCGCAGTCCAGCACCGCCGCCCCCACCGGCGGCCGGAGCTGTCCGCGGTGGCTGGGAAGGGGCCGCGCCGGGGGCGGGGCTCAGGGGTCCCGGGCAGGAGGAGGGGCCTGGGGGCGGAGCCTCGCCGACCCGGGGCGGGTGGGGGAGGGGGCTAGGCGCTCGCGGGGTGGGGATGGTGACCAGATCCTACCTCGCCGAGGGGAGTGTTACCTTGAGGGCCGGGAAGGGCGACTTGTAGGGACTACAGGGCCACAGATGTTGTTACCTGACTAGGGCCCTAAGAAGGTCAAATGTGTGCAGAAACGACCCCTCTCTCCGGGGTCACTGGGAGCGTGTATGAGTGTGGGGAATGTACTCCTGTCTCCCAAGGCCCCTGTTGCTCCCCCTGGGAGCCGCTAAGCCCGAAACCTTCAGTCTTGGTACTAAGCATGGATGTAGATGGGACCTGGAAACAAAGAGACTGAGGATAGTACCAAGCCCCCATCTCCCATGCTGCTCGTCTACACACATGCACACTGCACTCGCTAGGGCACAAGCGACAGACCTGCACCCCTTCAGAAGAGCTCACACTCGGGTAGGCACACAAAGGGACACATATGTACACACCTCCCCAGGACAAAGCTCCCTGAAAGTCACATGTACCCTAATCTCGTTGGTATATGCTGTGTGCTGTTTTCTAGTCCATCTGCCTCTCTGTACCTCCAGTTCTTTCCTGACTCCACACCAGGCCCAGAGCCTGCTGCCTGTTACACTCTTCCTTTCCACCTTTTTCTCCCTTCCCCTGGCTGACCTCCAGGTCAGGCCTGGGGAATGGATGGGACAAGTCAGGATCCCAGCAGTAGGAGGGTAGGGGTGTGTGTGTGGGGGCGGAGGGGCACTAAAACCAGGCAGCAGGGAGGAGAGGTGGGAAAGCGCAGGTCACTACCAGGACTACAACTTGACAAGCACTAAGTGGCTGCTAGTGGCAGCACCTAGGTGGGCATCTAGGATGCAGAGAGAACGAGGTGTGCCCTGGCCTCAGTAAGTACTCGGTGCAGAGAGGAGCTGGACATGTAAACAACTCACTGGGCCAACTGTGGGACAAAGTGCCAAGTGCTTTAACAGACAAGCCCCGGGAGAGCACCAAATATTGTTTTCTCTTGACAAATGGCTGGGCTGCGAACGTCTTCCTTCCTCCCCTTTCCTTCTTCCCCTGTCCCACCTCCCCTATCCCCACCCTTTCCCCAGCCACATGCCTCTGTCCCCCAGGATACCACCCCGGACTGCCTTCTGCTTAGGGACCCCAGCCCCTCCCTCCCATCCTAGAGCAGAGGAGAAGGATGCGGGTGCACAGGAGGAAGGGAGACTCACTACTCACTAGGCGGACTGGGGTCCAGAAGGTGGAGAGTTCTCTGCCCCCACCCACCTCCAAAGGAGGTATTAGGCTAATTGTCTATGACAGGATGGGTCAGAGGAGCAGTTCCTCTGAGGCCTAGGACTGGAAGAATCTGGAACAAGTGAAGACCCACCTATTTAGTGGGGAGATGGTGCCAGTGAGTCCCTCCCCTCTTTCCTGGAACACCTGGAAGAGGTCTGGGCTGACGCTCTGCCTCCACTGATGCCTGTCTGTCTATCTTCCCCTGTCTTCCTCATCCACACCTTCTCGTTTCACTGCCATCTCTGTCCATCGTCTTTGGATTCTGCCTCTCCATCTGTGTCTTCTTTTCTGTCTGGGCCTCCTCACTTCATCTCTGGCTCCGACCCCTCCTTGCCTCTTGGGGTGTCTCTTTCTCTACTTGACTGTATTGACATTCTATTCTCTTTCCTGTCCCCATGGCTCACTCTGGGTCACATTCTCTGTGTTTATTTCTGGTCCTCGGCCCCCACTTCGGTGTTACCTTTTCCCTCCACATGGCTTTCTCTCTGTCCCTGGCTGTCATTCCTGGTGCTGGCCTCTGCTCGCCATCCCTGCATCCATCTCTGTGGATGCACTGCCCACTCTATCTCACTCCCCCCATCTCTGCCTCTCTCCCTGCCCTTCTGAGCAGCAGCGTCCCATCCAGCCCTCCTTCACCAAGTCCCTCTGCCGTGAGTCCCACTGGAAGTGCCTGCTGCTCTCGCTGCTCATGTATGGCTGCCTGGGCGCCGTGGCCTGGTGCCACGTCACCACGGTGACCCGCCTCACCTTCAGCAGCGCCTACCAGGGTAACAGCCTCATGTACCACGACAGCCCCTGCTCCAACGGCTATGTCTACATCCCCCTGGCTTTCCTGCTCATGCTGTATGCCGTCTACCTGGTGGAGTGTTGGCACTGCCAGGCCCGCCATGAGCTGCAGCACCGCGTTGACGTGAGCAGTGTGCGGGAGCGCGTAGGTCGCATGCAGCAGGCCACACCCTGCATATGGTGGAAGGCCATCAGCTACCACTATGTCCGCCGCACCCGCCAGGTCACCCGCTACCGCAATGGCGACGCCTACACCACCACCCAGGTGAGGGGCTGGGGGCGGGGTGGGTCATGCAGTTGAGCCCAGATAGGAGGGGTGCTCAGACCCTGCCTGACCTCTCCCAGGAAGGAGCAGCCCAGGGTAGCAGGGAGCTTCAGTCAGCACTGCAACAGCGGACAGTAATAGCAAGCACATAATTACAACACTCAGAGCCAGGCTTCATTCTATGTACTTCACAATATTAAACCATTTATTTAATCCACATAACAAGCCTTTGAGGTAGGTAACTATTATCCCCGTTTTTCAGATGAGGAAACCAAGGATCAGAGAGGTTACGTAAGTTGCCCGAGGTCAAATAGCTAGTATGTAGTAAAGCTGGGGTTTGAACCTGGCAGTGTGGCTCCAGATTCTACACTGTTTCGAGCTGAATGGGTCTGTTCAGTTCTGAATGGATGGAGATGCCTTCACATGCACAGTCTCATAGGATGCTCTCACCTGTCTAGTGAGAGTTGCTACTGAGTCCTCTTTCACAGGTGAGGAGACGTAAGCTCAGTGACTTGCCCAAGGCCTGCAGCTCCTAACTGGCAGTGCCAGACTCAAACCCAGGTCCCCAATCCTAAGTCTAATGCTCACAAAGGAGGTGGGCATCAGCAGGCAAAATGGTGATGTCCACGGGAGGGCCCTGTGGAGAGCCAGAGGGTCAATCAACACCTCTTGGACCCACCAGGATTAAACAGACTGGGGCCCTGGAGGAAGAGGAGAAGATGGTCCCAGAGGAGGGTGGCTCTGTCTCTGCCCTGGGATGGGCAGACAGAACCCTGGGCCTGTGAGAAGCAGAAAGGAGCCTAAGTGATAGCTAAGGCCGGGGGTGGGTGGGAGGGATATAACAGGGAGACCAGGGGCAGAGGGGTTGTCAGGAGCACATTTATAAAAGGGAAGGAGGGGAGGCTGTTTGTGGTGATGAGGGGCAGCATGGGACAAGTGGCCAAAGGGTCAGGCAAGCCAGATAGTTCATAGCTAGGGCCTGACACCCAGAGGAAGGAAGTAGGGCTTCACTAAAAAAAAAAACAGTAAATACTGGTAGGGTACACCTAATCGGTGGAGGGCCTAGGTTTCTCTATAAATCAGATGATAAGTTTCTCCCGGGCTCCACGGTTCTCTGCTCCCAGGGACAGGCAACAAGAGCAGCGAAGGGTGGGCATCGGGTGCGGGCTCCCCCGCGATTCGCGCCACCTTCTCCGTTGCCGCAGGTCTACCACGAGCGTGTCAACACACACGTGGCGGAGGCCGAGTTCGACTACGCCCGCTGTGGTGTGCGCGACGTCTCCAAGGCACTGGTGGGGCTGGAGGGCGCGCCGGCTACGCGGCTGCGCTTCACCAAGTGCTTCAGCTTCGCCAGCGTGGAGGCGGAGAACGCGTACCTGTGCCAGCGCGCGCGCTTCTTCGCCGAGAACGAGGGCCTGGACGACTACATGGAGGCGCGCGAGGGCATGCACCTGAAGAACGTGGACTTCCGCGAGTTCATGGTGGCCTTCCCGGACCCGGCGAGACCGCCGTGGTACGCCTGCTCGTCGGCCTTCTGGGTCGCGGCGCTGCTCACTCTGTCGTGGCCGTTGCGCGTGCTGGCCGAGTACCGCACGGCCTACGCGCACTACCACGTGGAGAAGCTCTTCGGCCTGGAGGGCCCCAGCTCGGCGAGCAGCGCGGGCGGCGGCCTGAGCCCCAGCGATGAGCTGCTGCCTCCGCTCACGCACCGCCTGCCGCGAGTCAACACGGTGGACAGCACGGAGCTCGAGTGGCACATCCGCTCCAACCAGCAGCTCGTGCCCAGCTACTCCGAGGCGGTGCTCATGGACCTGGTGGGGCTGGGGGCGCGCTGCGCGGGAGGCGCGGCCGGCGGCTACGCGCCCACGTGCCGCTACGGCGGGGTGGGCGGCCCGGGCGCGGCGGGCGTGGCCCCGTACCGGCGCAGCTGCGAGCACTGCCAGCGCGCAGCCAGCAGTTCGTCCATCTTCTCGCGCAGCGCCCTGAGCATCTGCGCCAGCCCGCGGGCCGGTTCGGGGCCCGGCGGCGGCGCGGGCTGTGGGGGCAGCCGCTTCTCGCTCGGCCGCCTGTACGGCTCCAGGCGCAGCTGCCTGTGGCGCAGCCGGAGTGGGAGCGTCAACGAGGCGAGCTGCCCTACGGAGCAGACGCGTTTGTCGAGCCAGGCCAGCATGGGGGACGATGAGGACGACGACGAGGAGGAGGCCGGGCCGCCGCCGCCCTACCACGACGCCCTTTACTTCCCGGTCCTCATCGTCCACCGGCAGGAGGGGTGTCTGGGCCACAGCCACCGGCCGCTACACCGCCACGGCTCCTGCGTAGAGACCTCACTGTGACCTCCGGCAGCCAGAGTGGCCCGCGCCGTCCTCCCGTCTGCCCCTCACAGACTGTCCCCTGCGTGTAGCAGGGGGAGTCGCGAGGGCTGACTGGGGGTGGGGGGTGAGGGCACGCTGGACAGACCCAGATGGCACCGAGACCCCTGCCCTACCTGTACATAGACAGTTGGGTGGGAGGGAGTCGGTAGCTCCCTGAGAATCCCACCCTGGCAAAGAGTTGCCTCTTCCAGCCCCACTCCTGAGTTCCTAAGGGGCCACTCCCTATCCCACGCGCACACTCGAGATTTCCAGTCCAGCCTTTCGACGGATCTTTCGACTGTTCGGTGGTGCCTGTGCTGTGGGACCAGCGTCGGGTCTCAGGAGGCCCTTGCTGTGCAGCCGGGGAGGTTTAGGCTGTGGGGAAGGGGAATTGGAGCTTTCCTTCCTCCAGGGCCCCTCCACATGGTGGTGGTGGGGAGCTTTCTCCGTTGAGGAGGTGGTGGTGGTTTGGTGAACAGCAGGACTGGCTTCCAACCAGCTTAGCAGTTCAGTGGGTCCGAGGGCTAGGGATCCACCGAATCCCCATCCTGACGCCATGGAAATGTTGTTTGCCTCTTCTTGGCGAGGGCCCAGAAGATGGGTGTTTCCTTTCTGCAGTTCCCTCCACTGTTGTTTATCTCACTGGGTCCCAGGGGTCTCTGTCCTGGCAGGACTGCTCTCACCCTGCAGGCGCCACTCACCTCTCACTCCCTGGTTCCCAAGCGCTGTTGCTAGGATGCGTGGGGAAGGGATGGGGCAAAATGCCTATGGCAGTGCACCTCAGTCCTTTCTCTAAACTCAGCCTCCCGGCAGCATCCTGCTCACCTGGGTCCTGGGCAGGTCCTCCCTGCAGAGAGGGTGAGATGTTACCCAGCCGGGGTGAATGGCTGAGCGAGACACAGCTGGGTGACACTGGGGACTCTGGAAGCAGGTGGGAGTAAATAAGGGACCAAAGGGAGAGAGGAGCTGTGAGTAGAGTATAAGGACCTCCAAAATTGGGGCAATGGGGGGGGTATCCTGTGGGGAGGAGTGGAGAGTGGCTGTCCCTCACAGACGCAGGGCTTAGGACATTGTCACAGGCCCTGACTGGAGAAATGCTCAATCCCGGTGGCAGGGTCAGAGGCAAGAACTCACTAAATCTTGCCCGGCCCTTCTGTCCTCCTCCACTTCCCCTACTCCATGAGATGAAGCCCTGCTGTGTCCCAGGGTCTTCAAAGGGGCATCCTGCCGCCACCCCAGGGTGCTGGCCCCACGTCCTATTCTCCCAAAGCTCAGAAGCCACCTTCTCTCCCCAGAGCCCTCCCCTCCACCTCACCCCATGTGCTTCCGTGTGCATGTCTGTGTGCAGCTCCCTGGCCCTCCCACTCTCTTGGCTAAAGTTTTCCCAGCAGATTTAGCACACAGGGACTAAGCTCACATTTCAAGCTGAAGAGCACCACTTTGGCGTTGCTCAGCCCAGATCCCTCTGAGCTGTCAGAGCCCCTCCTCCACCTCTTTCAGCCTCTCTCATCTTCCTTCAGCCCAGCCAGGCCTGAACCTGCCAATGGACATGGCCTCCACCTATGCAACATCTCCTCCGGGCTCCCCTCCCCTCCTTCCCTAGGGGGATGGGGGAGGCACAGATTGTGGGGACACCATAGCCCATGGCCCATCAGGGGGTTGGGCTTGACTTTCATACAGAGATGGCTGAGTGGGAAGGAAGGGGCCGGGACGTGGGGGGAGGCGTAGGTGGGAGGCAACAACTGCCCACCAGGTTTCCCTGGGCAGCAGTGCCCACCTGCCCACCAGTACTGAACCGGCTTGGACCCTGAGTCTGTGCTCCTTGGGAGCCTGGTGGTTAGAGCACCCCTCTTTCCTCTGAAGGGACATCTGTGAGGTACAGGTGGTGAGCCATGGCCTCAGGCCCCAGTTCTTGGCCAGCTGGCACCTCCTGTGGGGGCAGCCTGGCCACCTCACGGCTCCATGGAGGGAGGGTCTTGGCTCCTCCTCTCTATGACCTGTTCCTGAGACAGAGCCCAGGCTGGGAGGAGGGGAAGGGGGCCCCTTATTATTTTTGCCTGTATTGACCATTTTTGCCTAGGGCTTATCACACAGACAGCCTCACCTCCCACACACGCACAGACTTAGAGAGAAACCAATTATTTGGTCTATTTTCTTGGTAGCTTTACTGATTGCCAGGGAAAACTGAAACCAGAAAATTAATTAATCTCTAAAATTAAACTTTACACTGAATGTTCTTGTTTCTCTAATTAGGACCTCTGCTAGCAGCTGTGGCTACACACACACACACACACACACACACACACACACACACACGTTTGCACTCCGGAACTGTCAGAGGGAGTTGGCACATACAGACTCTGGGTTGCCCAGACAGGCACACGTGCAATCACTCTCAAGCCCCTTTGGTGCTCTGTTCGGTGCCTGCTGGTTGGAAGGAGTCCCAGATGGCAGGTACCCCTGGGCTGTGGCTGCAGTCCATAAGCCACCCTTTGGGAAACATGAGTCTGGATGCTCTGGGCCCCTCAGCCCAAGGAGACTAGGGGATGAAGCTGAGCCTGGATCCATTGCTCAGGTCCTCCTTTTGTGCCCTGTGGGTGGATGTGATTCCCGTGGGTGTGTCCCAGGGTGGGCAGTTGTGCTGGTGACGGGGACTCATGGGGGGTACCTGCAAAGCCCTATGTGTTCTGGGGACAAGGGCTTGTGGGGTGGGCTGGGCCTGGCTGGGAAGGAGACAGGTCTCTGTCAATTGGGTGCATCACACTGTGGCCTTTCTGTCGTGGATTTCTAAGCGCAAAGATTGTACAAATCAAACTGGTGGATAATAAAGTTGTGGATGTCTCACTGACTCCTTGGTGGCATGGCACTGCCTCCCCCCAGCCTGGCCCTGTGTGAACATGAGATGCTCTCTGGGGTGGAAACCTCTGCTGGAGCCAGAGGACCCAAGGATCTGTTCAGTTGAGAGGAAAATGGTGGGGATGGGGGTCAGGGAGGATGGGTAATCCCCATGCGAGGAGTCTGGTCAGGCCCACCCCTTCAGAGCCCACCCTCCCTCCGCTGTTCCTGGAAGACAGTGATCATTTCTAGGGATCCGAGAACTGGGTCCCCACTTCGTAGCCCTTCCTTACCCCACCCCAGACCCTCCCTCCCTCCTCACATCTTTACCCACACAACTCTTGCTCACTCACCCCAAGGATAGTCCTGGTCTTCCCACACCCCCTCCCTTTGGACTAGTGTGCAGCTCCGCAGCAGGCCGGGCAGAGAGGTGACACGAGGGATGGACCAGGGGCTAAGAGCGACCCCATCCTGCACCCCCATCTCACCCCGCAGGGTTCTCAGGGCCGCTGGCAATGATGGGCGACATGAAAGAGCTGGGATTCAAGGCCCGCTGGCGGGCAGCTTCACGGTTGGCATGCAGGGCCTGGCCGATGAGGTACTCGCTCTCCTGAGCCACATCCGACAGGCGCAGGTCGAACTCCAGGAGGGTCCTGTTCTCTGACATGCCTTCCAGGAGCTGCTTCCCGCCATCCTGGCAGAGGGCAGGGATGTTACGGCATGTTACGGCACTACCCAGGATCACACACACACGTGTGTGTACACACGTATGCACATTTACATATAGCTATGACTGAAGCAAAGTTTCATAAACGATACTTAACCTATTTAGGCAGTAGACTGACATTTCCTACCCTATTCTATTTATTCTAGTCTAGTCTAGTCTAGTCATTTTATTCCATTCCATTTGAAAAATGGTGGTCAAGACCTATTAAATTGATTTCTTAACACCCAGTGGATTGAAAAATATGTATCTATGGCAATGATGGTGATTCCATTCCTCTTGGCTGGTTCAGCCACAGGCATGTGAAACAAATCTGGCTAATGGGAATTTGGAGGGGTTGATTTCTGAGACCGTTTTCTTTACTCTGAAAAAGGTAACTGACCTCAGGTCATGCCTCAATGCGAGATGACAGAACTGCGCAGCTATCTTGGGACCAGGAGAGGAGCACTAGAGAGGCTGTGGCGATGTGGTTGAGGAGGGCAGACTTGACATTTACCAACCCCAGAACCCCATACCCTGGGGCTTCTGGTTATGGGGAATAATGAATAGTCAGTCCTTTTGTTTATGCCACTGTCCCGTGGAGCCTTGTTACCTATAATCAGGACTACACTGTTTCCTCCGGAGACTGTGCGCGTGTGTGTGTACAAGACTGTTGTTGTGGGAATGTAAGAGAGGGTGCAGGGACCTCATCGAGGGTACATGGGGGGCTCTCCTCGCTAGCCTCCCATAGCTATACAGCCCCTTTCTAGGTGGGGTGGGTGAGACCCAACGTGAAATAATTTCATGTTGGGCTGCAGGGTGCTGCTGTACCATGGTTGTGAACCAACAGTGGGTGGTGAAATTAAGGAGTCACAACAGCATTTCGAAAAATGAAAAAGAGTAGACTGTAAAGGAAAACATCAGTATATATCATTATGTTTCTGTATATATTCACTAAGTTGTCATGTCAATTGCATTTCTCACTCCGGGTCTTGGTCAAGAACGTTTGAGAAACACCATCTGTAGGAAAAGACCTGGGCTTGCAGTCAGTCCTGGGTATGACTTGCAGCTCTGCCACTTTCTAGTTACTGGATGCTCTTGGACAACTCCTTAGCCTCTCCAAGCCTCAATTTTCCATCTTAAAGTAGGGTTAAGAATACACCTCTTGGGGAGCTGATGTGGCTCAGTGGTTGAGAGCTGCTTATACGAGGTCCTGGGTTTAATCCCTGGCCCCGGTACCTCAAAAAAATAAAATAAATAAATAAATAAATACACCTCTTAATAGATAACTGCAAAAATTAATGGAAAAGTAATGCATATCGGGTGCCTAGCATAGGATGCCATCCTGTGTAATCACAGCTAGCAATTACTGAGGGCTCACCCAGGGCCCTGCTGTGGCTAACTGCTTGACAAATATAACTCACTTAATCCTCACAATAACAAAACTTAGAAATAAGTTATCCCCATTTTCCAAATGAGGAAATTTAGGTCCAGAGAGGCAAAGTAACTCACCCAAGTGTGAAACGGCACAGCTGGAATTGGACCTAGGCAAAGTCTATGGCCTTAACAATTGTCCTGCAAGTACCCCCTGGCAGTTGGATTCCAGTACCCATCCTCCAAATGTCCCTGCCGGCCCCAGAAACGGTGACTCACCACCCCTATGTGGTTGCAGGACAGGTTGATGCTGGTGAGCGTGGTGTTGAGGGAGAGCACCTGGGAGAGGAGCGTGGCGGTGAGCTCGGACAGCTCGTTGCCACCGAGATGCAGCATGGTGAGGCACTTGTTGGTCTGCAGGGCATGGGCCAGCGCCTGGCCACCCTCGTCCTCCATGCAGTTGAGCCGTAGGTTGAGGCTGAGCAGGCTGGTGTTGTGAGCCAGGGCGTGAGCCAGCGACTGGGCACCGGGTGCACGCACCTGGTTGTTGGCCAGGTTGAGCACGCGCAGGCGGCTGTGGCTCAGCAGCTTGGCGGCGGCACGCGCGCCACGGTCCCCAATGAGGTTGTGTGACAGGTCCAGCTCCTCAAGGGCTGGGTGGTCCAGGAGGCTGCGGATAAGGATGCGTGCCTTGTCGTCGTCCACCTTGCTTCGGGTCAGCCTGAAGACCTGCAGGCAGGTGGAGGGTCTATGGCACCTGCTGGCCAGGGGTGACCCACTTGCCCCCCTACCCTCTGCAGGTGGAGGAGGGAGCCACAGGGAGGCCTGAGGCTCTGCTCACCTGGTGTTGGCCACCTGGCTGGCTCTTGGGGGCTAGGCAGGCTTAGCCAGCGTGGCAGAGTGGTACAGAATTGTTGGCAGGCAGCAGTGGTGAAAGGCTACCATTATTGATTGAGCAATTACTATGTGCTGAGCCTGCTGCTAGAACATTTCATAACCCTTATCTCTGACCTTCAGCATCCCAGTAACGTAGAGTGAGTTCTCCCCATTTTACAGGTAGAGAATGGAGGCGTAGGGTGGTTACATCATTTGCCCAGGGTCACACAGTGACTGAGTGACAGAGGCAGGCTTTGAATCCAGCTCTGTTTGCAGCCCCAAATCCTCACTGTGCCCTCCTCAGCTGGATAAGATCTGCCATGGCTGTGGAGGAACTATTTGAAGGACGTTGCCAGGGCTCAAGAATCAGGGAGAAAAGAGGGAGGGTGAGAAGCAGGAGACAGAGGGATAAGGGAGTAAAAGGAAAGGGGTGGGACTAGCATGACCCTCTCCTTCCCGATGGATGGTTCCACCTCTCCCTCTTCTTTAAGGCTTCTGGGTGGCTGACTTCTCTGCTCTCTACCTAGCCTTCAGTCCTCTCCTTTCTTTCCATCCCTCTTAGACAGCTTAGAGTCTTTTATCCCTGCTGTCTTTTCATTGCATCTATCTGCCAAAACCCTGATCCTGGATCAACCCCCCCTCTCTATTTTCTACATGTCCTATATTCAAGAAACTGACATGATGAGAAACGTCCCATGACAGAACTGGTTGGTATCACTGGACATTTATTGTCTCCAAACACCAATCGGCCCTCAATGTCATATGCCAATCTAACTATGTTTCTCTGGCCAGTTAACTCTCTCATTATCTACCACAACGATTTCAACCTTTTTCAGCCTCCTTTGGCAGGTGAGCTTGTCTCCCACTTCTCAGGAGAATGAGCAGCCATTGGATGGGAGCCTCTCATCTTCCTGAGCCCAAACACAAACCCACCAATGCTGCTACTCACTGCACACCACCTCCCCCTCGCCCAAGGCCACCAGCCCCACCTCGGCCCTGGATCCCACCCTTCCTACTTCTCGGGAACCTTCCTCAGTCGATAAACTGGAGCCCATCTCCTATAGTCAACCCCTTTCTTGCAACTGGTTGGAGGCTTAGCATTGGTTGTAAACACACGGAAGTTTCTTCTGAAGAGAAATCAAACGCCTCTTCTATTACTGCTCTATTTCTCCTCCCCCCAGCCAAAGTTCTTGAAAAAGCTGACCATAGTCACTCCATTTCCTCACTTTCCACCCCTCCAATCTGGCCTCTGCTACTGTCACGCCACTGAAATAGCTCCCCCCGCAGTAACCTAAATCCATTCAGCTTCATTCCAACCATTGCCCACTTCTGCCCCTGAAGTGCCCCCCTCTCTTTGATTCTGTGATGCAGAAGGCCACGCCCTTTTCCTCTTCCCACTGATTTTGTGGAAGGCTCTTCCCCTTCCACCAAGCCCACAGGCTAGGTCTGGCCTTTGGCTCTCCCACAGGAGAGATCCCCTGCCCCCAGGGTTTCAATTGCCACCTTCAGGAAGGTGGCTTACATTTCCACCTTCAAGTCATACCTCCCGCCTGAGCTTCAGACCCATCTGCCCAACTAATGAAATGACTCCTCTGGGATCCCTTTAAGGTACCTCAAGCTGACAACAAAACTTGCTCCTCTTCCTACTCGCTGTCTCTGCAAACAGTCCCCCATCCATCTAGCCTCACAAGCCAGAAGCTTCCATGTTAAGCTCTCCTTTTCTTCCAGATCCTTCTTATGCCAGCAAGCCCAGCTGATCTGATTGACTAAATATTTCTTGGATCTCTCCACTTTTCTCAGGCTCGATAGTCACCAGCCTTGTTCAAACTCCCTTCATCTCCACCTGGATTTCACAGGAGTCTCCTCGGTGATCTACGATGTCTGCTGTGATTCTGCCCCGGCCATTCCCCATCACAAGCAGAGTGATGGTTTCACATTAAAATGCAATAACGTTACCTTTCTTTTGCCTAAAACCTTTGGATGGTATCCCATAACTCTTAAGGATAAAGACAGACTCTATGTTCTAATGGACTCTCCACTGGCCTCCCATCCCACATTCCTCCTCAGCCCCTTGCTCCCCTTCTGTCAGCCTTCTCTTTCAGTCCCTCGGGCTTGGCAGGTTTGCCCTGCCCACGGGGCCTCTGTATGTGCTGCTCCCTCCGCCTGGAATGTTTCTATTTGAGTGATACTTGTTCAGAGATGTCTTCCCTGGCAAGGCCAGATTCCTCTTTTATAATCTCTTATGGGAGTATCTCTTCTTTATAGCATCATCCCAGTTTAGGATTGCCAGATAAAATACATGCCACCCAGTTAGATCTGAAGTTCAGATAAACAAGTATATGTCTCATGCATTACTTGAGACATACTTACGTATAAAGAAAAATTTATTTGTTCTCCATCTGAAATTCAAATTTAACCAGATATCTCGTATTTTTATTTGTGAAATCTGGCGACTTTATCCTAATTGCGATTTTGCATTTATACGATTATTTGATTATTGTCTTTTATCCCACCAGACTGTTAGCTCCAGAGGGCCACACATGCTGTCATTTTGTTCACTGTCACATCTTCAGCACCTAAGACAGGGTCTGGAGTGAAGAGGTTTCTTGGATGACCTGGAAGGACGGTGCCTTGTTCATCTCTGTATCCCTAATACCTAGCTTGGTGCAGGGTACGTAAAAAACACTAGGTCATTGAATGAGAGGGAAATGGGAGGAAGAAGATGGTGATAGGGAAGCAGAGGAGGAGAGAAGGAATGGGACAGAAGCTGAGACTTGAGGGGGTGGGGGTGGGGGGTGAGGAGGCTACTCGGCAGGTAGTACCTTGAGAGTCTGGCATGCCTTGATGGTGGCAGCCAGGGAGTGGCAGTCACGGTAGGTGAAGAGGAAGAGGTTCCACTCAAAGTTCATGCCACAGTCTTTGACACCGTACACCAGGTCCAGCTCCTCCAGGTGGCTCAGGCCAGCCACCACGTCACCCAGCTGATAGTGATCCATGGTGGGCTCCTCCATCTCTCCCTCGCTGCCGGAGTCCGACTGGTCCGTGTTCCGGGACGTGAGCGGTAGCCGCACAGGCGGAAGGAACTGATCCAAGTGGAGAGTGCGCACGTAGTTCCTGCAGAGCGGCAGCAGGTCGAGGATCACTGCAGGGTCGGTGGTGCCGGGGATGAAATGCTTTAGCAGGTCCTCCAGGTGCCGCTCGAAGAACATGTGCTTCCAGCTGCCCCTGTGCTTGGCCACGTCGCACACGGGCCAGCGCCGAGTGCAGCAGCGGCTCCAGTAGTTCTCATCCTCTATCAGGTTGGCGGTCACAGCCAGCGGCAGGTCTGGGGCCAGGTAGTCCAGAACCTTCTGCTTGTGCTCTGGGAGCAGCTGATTCAGGATAGGGTTGTCTTTGGGAGAAGAGGAAGGAAAACAGGAGTCGCAGTGCTGGGGACGCCACAAGGCGCCCTGGGCCTGCCTGGGGACACTGAGGGAAGGGCAGATGCTCCCTTGACCTTAGGGACACCTCAGTCTGGGAGGAGAGGCAGCCCCTGCCCTGAGGAGTTTGGGAGAGGGGCACATAGCCTCCTGGCGTTTGGGTGTTTTCCTGCCTGAAGGTGGACATCTCAGCAGCCCTCAGTTATCTCCCAGACTGCTGGAAGAGATAATCCCTGACTCCAGAGGCTCTCAATCCGATTAGTTTCATTCATTTCAAATCAAAAGTTTTTGAGCACCTGCTATGTGCCACCCATTGTTCTAGGTGCTGGCCAGACAACAGTGGACAAAAGAGAGGAAGTCCCTCCCTCTTGGAGTTACAGGCTAGTGAGGGGAGGCAGAAAATAAACAAGTGAGCTAACGAATATATAATCAGGTGATAGGTGCTATAGACAAAATGATTGCCCTGTCCTCAGAGAGCTCCCTATCTGGTGAGAGAGGCTGGAAACTCATCTTTAGGAAAGGACTAACATTTACAGAACAAGCTACTTTTGTAAGCAGAGGTGTGGCATACAGAACCAACCAAGAACCTGTAACAACTCGGAAGACTCCATCAGAGTGGAGGGTGTTTAACCAGGGAGGGCTTTCTGGGGGAGGCAGTAAGTATGGTCAGGGCTGGGTTTTGCCGGAGAGACTGTGAAATGCCAGGAGAGGGCATAGACCAGGAGGACTCAGTGTGTGAAGGAGTCTGGAGGGGCCTGGAAGTGGGGACCACAAGAGGAACTGTCTCGGCCCCAGGTGGAAGAAGTGTCCAGTGGGGATGAGGGCACCTCCACCTCCAGGTGTAGGGCAGGGGCTGCCCCAGAACCCGAACTCGGAGGCCTCAGCTCCAGGCAGTGCCCACCCATGCTGCCGCAGACCTGGCCTTCTCCCTCCTGCCCAAGGAAGGGAAGGGATGGACTCACTCTGAAAGTTCTTGACGATATGCTGAATGCAGAGCTCTGTGAGCAGGGGCACGATGGCCAGGGTCCACTCGGCATCCTCTGCAATGATCCGGCGCATCTGACGTATACCCTTGCCCTTGGATTTCATAGGGGGTGCCATGACCGAGGGCTTCAAGGATGGGGGTGCTGAGCTCACGGCTTGGCCTGGTGTGGAGGAACGGTCCTGGGTGGAGACTGAGGACCGGCTGGGCACCGACAGTGATGGTGGTGTTAGGGTCTCCTGCATGGTGGAGGCTGGCACTGCTGGGGCAGGTGGCCCCTTGGCGACCTTGTGGCAGGAAGCTTCTCAGACTGGCAGGTCCTTGATGCTGATGGGGACCTGGATCAAGAGAAAGGGGTTAAAGGTACTACTTTGAAGGGTCTCTGCAGGCATTTACCAAGAGAGGTAGCACAGAATGGTATGTCAGGGCCAGTCTAGATGTATGGCCTTGGGCAAATTATTGGACCTCTCTGAGCCTCAGGTGCCTCTGTGAAATGAGGATAACAGTTACCAGTGGGATTTTGGGGAGGAGTGAATAAAATGATCCATCCAAAGAGGCATAGTATGCTGTCTGACATGAGAGACTTAGCAAGGAGCAGTCCCAAGTTTTAGATAATAATAGTTATATAGCAATCACAGCGATTGCTGTGAGTCTGACGCTCTTTTTTAGTTCTTCATGCATATTAACTCAGTCCTTGCAGAAGCCTTATAAGATAGCACACAAATTATTCCCACTTTCACGTGGGAAACTGAAATACAGAAAGGTTATCTGACTTGCCCAATGTCACAATTTATGCCTAACAAGCGTGGATCTGAATCAGTTGATCAAGTTCATACTCTTAACTCTATACTATATTGTCCCTCTGAGGGGAAGGGGTGGGGGCGTGGATTACCAAAAGACTGAGTTATAATGAAGGATCATTTAATTCAGAACACCCACCCAAACTGAGTAGTTTACAGAACAGCAACTACCTGACCCAGAGGATGGGGTTGACGACAGCACTGACCAATAGAAGTAGAATGCAAGCTGCATGTGTTATTTTAAATTCTCTAGTAGCCACATTAAAAATTAAAAAGAAACAGGTGAAATCAATTTTATATTAACCCAGTAATTCCAAAATGTTATCATCTAAATAGGTAATCAATATTTAAAATTGAGATATTTTACATTCTTTTTTCTTTTTTCTTCATGTTAAGTCTTCAAAATCTGATGGCACATTAGCCACATGTGGCTAGCGACTTCTGCTTTGGACAGCACAGGTTGGGAGAGAAAGGAGAGGGGAAATCAGACCCGTGCCCTGCCTAGGCTATCAGCACCTTCCTTTCCTCCCCTCTGCAGGCTCAATCTCCCCAGCCCTGTCTTCCTTCTAGTTCTCCCAGCCTCCCGGCATTCCAGACGGCAGCGGGCAGGCGTGGGAGGCGAGAGGGAGCTAAATCCAGAGCTGAAGACAGAAGACAGAGGATGTGTCTGGGGCTGGGGAATCACATGCCCCTCCCCCCCAATTTGCCATCCCTGCACCATCGCTGTAGGTGCCCCTGTCCTGAGGCGGAAGTGGGGCTGCCCAGCACTCAGCTTTCCTCTGGGCATTTCCCCCTCAGATTTGCACCCTTACTCAGTGCACTGTGTAGTGGCCAGTGGAAAGACACACTCTGAACCAGCAAGGGCGTCCTTGGCAGAGGGAGGGGACCAGATGGTGCTCCCCAGCCTGCCAGGCATTTCAAGGAGGAATAACCTGGCTCAGGGAGAGAAAGAGAGGGAGAGGGAGAGGGAGAGAGACTGAGAGACTGAGACTTGCCTCTGGGCAAGGGTGGGGGGCAGTGGAGGGAAGGTATCTGGGTATTGTGTCAATACCCTTATGCAAATCAAATGCAAATTCACATGCAAGAGGTGTCCAGAATTGTGGAATAAGTAGCTCCTACTTTTTGACTAATGGCCTCTCAGAGGGTGGGGGTGGGAGAGGCTGCTGCTTTTAGTGGTGCCAGATGACTTTGTCTGCCTTTCTGGCTTTGCCACTTAGTTGCTGTGTGACCCTGGCCAAGTTACTTAACCTATCTGAGCTTCAGTTTCCATATCTGTAAAACTGGAAATATCTTCCTCTGAAGGTTGTAGTAGTGATTCCTCTGAGATATCTGGCAAGGATACTCAGGGGTGTGCAGAATGAAGGCACTGTGAAAGGCACGTTGCTTCTCGAGTGCTAACTTGAGGTGGTATCTTTGAGTGGAAGGTTTTTAAGGTCCTTTCTTAGATCCAGGGGAGATGGGAAGGACAAAGTGGCTGTGGTAGTGTTGGGAGCAGGAATGAAGGCAGGACAGACAGGCCTGGGCAATTCGGGCAAAGGAGGTGGGGTGGCAGTTGGGCTCCAGGGCCCACCTGGGTTCCCAGTGGGGCAGACCTTCCCAGGTTCTGGCCTAAAGCATTCCAGGGTTCCCCTTGGTCTCAGGTGCATCCCAGGACAGGATACCCCATGGGCCACACCCAAGGGAGCAAGACGGGGCTTGGCAGGGGGAGCCCCAGGTGACTGGAGGGTGTTGCCCTAGAGCCGGCTTCCCAGGCATGACTCACGACACCATCCAGCCTTCCCACCAGAGCAGGTAGTGCCTGCCCTGGGAGTCTGCACCTTGGGAAACCCCACTAGAGGCCAGGCGGGGCACCCTCCGGTTCACTGCCTAGTCCCTTACTCTCCCGGGACCTGCCAGTTCTTCCTAAGGTTTGGCCCTAATCATGCTTGCTGCTGTTTGGTTTCTGCAGCGGCCTCTGGCATGACACTGCAGGATGTGTCCTTGGCCACGTTCCAGGACCCCAAAACTCCTCCTCAGAAGGAAGGGACAGGGAGGCGGCTGTGGCTCAATCAGTAGGGCTCCCGTTTACCATGTGGGAGGCCCTGGGTTCGGTTCCCGGGGCCTCCTGGTGAGGGCAGGCCCGCCCGTGCGGCGTGGTTGGCTGGCCCAGCGAGCACAAGCAGCAAGGGGGGGATGGATGAATAAATAAATAAAATCTTTAAAAAAAAAAAAAAGAAGGAAGGGACAGAACCTGGCTCCTTAGATCTGCCATATGCGTGGTTGGTACAAAAAAGTGTCCGTACGACCCTTCAACTTTTACAGAAACATCCATACCATGAGATCGGTTGTCATTCTTTTTTTTTTCTCTTCAAGATTTATTTCTACTCCCCACCCCCCATTGTTTTGAGCTCGCATCTGCTCTCTGTGTGTTCTTCTGTGTCTGCTTGTCTTCTCTCTAGGCAGCACTGGGAACCGATCCTGGGACCTTCTGGAGTGGGAGAAAGATGCCCAATCTCTTGTGCCACCTAAGCCCCCTGGTCTGCTACATCTCTTATTGTCTCTCTTTTGTGTCTCTTCTTGTTGCATCATCTTGCTGTGCCAGCTCTCCGTGTGGGACAGCACTCCACATGGGCCAGCTTGCCACACGGGCCAGCTTGCGTTTCACCAGGAGGCCCTGGGAATTGAACCCTGGACCTCCTATATGGTAGAGGAGCCCAGTCGCTTGAGCCACATCTGTTCCCCCGCCCCCAATGTCATTCTTGAGATGAATGCTGAAAACATGAACCTTATAGTAAGGTCAGAGTTGACAGTTTTCACTTAATTGCTTCTTGATTTTTTTTTTTTTTAACATCTCGATTTTTTAAAAGCAGAAATTACAAAAATATTTTTGACAAGCAAATTATTGTCACACACAGAGGCTCAGCATATCTTAACAAGAATTTTAGTTCTAAAATGTTTTTTAAAAATCTATTTTAAATACCAATAAAATACTCTAGTAAAAAATAAAAATTAAATAAAAAACAAAAGTACTATTTAAAAGAATAATGAGGGAAGCGGCTGTGGCTCAATCAGTAGGGCTCCCGTTTACCATATGGGAAGCCCCGGGTTCGGTTCCCGGGGCCTCCTGGTGAAGGCAAGCCCGCCCGCATGGCATGGTTAGCTGACCCAGCGAGCACAAGCAGCAAGGGGGGGATAAATGAATAAATAAATAAAATCTTTTAAAAAAATAAAAATAAAATTGAATAAAAGAATAATGAGCAGGACTAACTCCCTGCCTCCCTGTTATTAATTTTATAAGGACCATATAAATTGTGAGCTCCTCCCGGAACTACCGCTCTCTGCTCTCCCCCTACCTTCCCGAACATTCTTTCTCTAAAAGCCTCCACCGCAGTTATCATTCTTCCCACCCTGCAAATGTTAAGGTCCTTCAGGATTCTGCCTGTCTCCCTGACTCACTCTGCTGATGGGTTCCAGCTCTCTCCTCTCTCGGAGTTCCAGATGTAGGCCCATGAGGTGCCCCCCAAGTCTCTCAAATTCCATCTGCACTGGAGAGGACTCAGTGCCTTTCCCCAGAGCTCCTCCTCCTGGGCTCCCCACCTCTGCCAAGCATCCACCAGATGCCTGAGCCAGAAGCTGGGAGTCACCTCCTCCTTTAGGCCCCCACATCTAGTTACTGTTCTGCCTGCCACCCCAGCGGCCAGAACCTCCTCTCCCTTCCTGCCGCTGTGTTAACTCAGGGTCTCCTTGTCTGCCCAGCTCCTGGTCCCCGATGTCCCATCTGGTCCTCTGTCACCTCGCCCTCCCACTGTAGCCATGGCAGGTCTCTGTGCAAACCCTTCAGTGGTCAGTGCCACTCATGGGGGAAAGGCCTGTTCCCCAAACTCAGCAGGTAAGGCGCTTGGTGACAGGGCACTCTGGCATAAACTCCCCCCTGCACCTGGACCACTGCAGGCCATTTCAGGTCACCCTGCCTGGGTGCAGGCAGGTTGCCCTGCCTGGAAGGCCGGTCCCACCATCTCAGCCTGGGAGTGGGCAGGCATCGTACTTTCAGGTCTGAGCTCAGGGACCACTTCCTCTGTGCTGCCTTCCACCCCTTCCTACCCTCTGTCCCTGCAACCCCTCCCTCTGTCAGACCTCCCTCCTCCCAGCACTGTGTCACTTCAGCAACCCAAATGACCATCCTCTCCCCACACTGGACTGTGAGCTCCTCGAGGGCAGGGGCCGTTTCTTATTCACTTCCATCTCTAACCGGAGCCCAGTGCAGGCCTGCTTTGGGTGGGGTAGCTGGTGTCTGGGGTTGCCCCACCTCCCCTGATAGCAGATTCGGCTTATTTGGAGTGTCCTGTTGGCCGGTGATTGGCTCATAGGTGGCCACCTGATGCAAGCTGGGCCAGGCAGATCCTCCTGTGATATTTCCCAGTGGAGGCAGACAAAAGGACATATAACCTTGAAGGATATGGATCCCTCACCTCTGGAAGCTCTGTCTGCAGCAGGAAAGGAAGGAAGCCTGGTGGAGACCAGCAGAAATGGGAGCTGCGCAGAGAGAGCACCTGGCACCATCAATCCCTACTGCGAGTCCCTGAGGGCCCCAGAACTGCCTGCTTCCTCAGCAGTTTCTAACACTCTGAGACCTAACTTGGTGGCCTTCTAATAAGTCCCTTTTTCTAAGGCTAAGAGTTGAGTTTCTGTCCCTTTGGACTGACCATGGGTCTTGACCATTTGGATAGGCCCACAGTTTGGTGAAAAAATCCTAAATCAGCAGATGAAATAGTTTAATGAGACAGCCAAGGAGGGTCTTACACAGGCCCTGACATTTCATTGCTGGGGCCTCTTCCTCTCCTGAGGACCCCGAGCCTCCAATGCCCGCCCCCCCCCCCAACTCTCCAGCCATAGGATAGTATCAGCAGCTTACATCTGCTCAGCAGCAAACAATTACAAGGTCCTTTCAGAACTGTCCTGTCACTTGAGTCTTACAACCACTTTATAAAAAAGGCAGGGCAGGTTTCCTTTTCCCCATTTTGCAGATGAAGAAACTGAGGCCCCAAGCAGAATGACTGGTCCTAGGATACCCAGGAGGGTTGACGCCAGGGCTTGAGAGCAGGTGCCCTGCTTCTAACCACAATGCACTGCTTTCCCCCCAGGTGCTCGGTGCATCTCCCTCCCCACACTTTTCCCACTCTCAACAAGGTAAGCAGAAAGCATGTTCCCACTCCCTGGGAAGAGGGGAGTCCTGTTTTCACACAGAGGGTCTGTTAGGGAGGGCCGCCCTGGGCTGGGAGAACACCCAGGCCCTGGCCCCTAACAGAGTTTTCATTCTTAAATTAACGTACCTTTTTCTCCAAAATGAAACGAAATCTTAATACATGCATCTGGAATCTCTGGCAGTTTCCTCATCCTATAGGAAGTCCTAGACCTTCGCCATCCTTCCTCAAGTCCCCAGAGCAAAACTACCTACTCTAGGCAGAGGCTCCACCACCTGCCTGAAAGTGGAAGCTCAAGCTGTTGGGGGTAGGGAGAGTCCTTTCCCCTCCCAGTCTGTCACATCCCGGGTCTTCAGCTATCCTCTCCTCCCTTCCCCTTAGCTGACAAGATGCCGTGCTGGCCCTCTTTAGATCCATGAATAACTCTGTGCCCATGCACACTCCCCTCTGACTGTCGGCCTCCATCCTGTCCCAACATTTCCATCTCTCACATGACAGAGTGTGCCCCTCCATCGGGGAAGGCCTTCGGCCTGAACTTTCTGCCTTCTCCAGCCACAGCCTCACTTCTTCCTCTTCCCTGACTTGTCACCCTCCCTTTCTCACCATCAGCTCTTCTCAGTCCCCTGACATCTAGCTTCCAGACTCAATGCTCTCTTGGGGAAAGGGTCCCTTTAGGGTGGTTTTCCCGAACCTCAGTCTCCAGGGGCTCTGTGCAGCAACTGGTGTGGCCTGCCAAGTCCTCCTAAAGCCTCTCTTCTACTGGGCTTGCCTGCCAGCATCCCTTCAGGGCTCCACTCCTCTCTGACCGTGCTTTCTCCACCTTCTTAGCCAGCTTCTCCCCCATCCCAGGAACCACTAAGGAAGCCCTCCCAGGCACCTGTCCTCAGAGCCCTGGGCTTTCGTCTATAACTCCCCTGAGGTGATCTCTTTCATGCCCACCATGTCAGACCCTACCTAGTGGCAAATCACTTCCCAATTCCCAGTTTGTGGAACCACAAGAAGAGGGGCAAAAAGTTTTCTTGGACAGAACCCAGGCCCAGCATACTTGGTCTTTGGCCAAATAAAACGGTCAGGTCAGAACACTTATGGCAGCGCCTGGGCCCCCTCCCAACTCCTGCCCACTTAGGCCTGCTGTCTCTAAAGAGACTCCAGTGGCTTCGCTATGCACAGCTCACCTTCAGCTCAGACACCCCAGCAGGGAAGCTCAGCTCCAAAGGTCAGCATGTCCCTCCCCCACCCTGGGCCTTAGAGGCTCTGGCAGTCTCCTGGGTAACCAAGGGAAACCAGCCAGGCAGTGGGAGGGAGGGGGGTGCAGAAGCTTCTGGACCTGCAGGAGGGATTGCAGCCCCTGGAGCTGAGGATGGGGGCCAGCCTTTCTGAGAAGCCTGGAGATCTGGGGCTTAAGACCAACTGCTCTCTTCCACGACCTACAAGATGCCCCGCCTTCCTCCTCCTTCTTCCCATGGTATCCCCGCACCTACTTCCCATCCCTTACTTGGACCCTTCTACCCTTTGAGCCAGTTTGTAGACAGTGGCTGTGGTTAAGGAGGAATAAGGAGCCCCGCCCCAAATGGGTGGGAGGCTACAGAGCTGGTCCTTCCTCACCCCGGGAAATGTGGGCCGCCGAGACGATGGCCGCTTGCGGGCTGCGGGCTTAGGGGCCTGTGAGGGCTAAGGGCGCAGGTACTGTCTCTGGGGCGCAGAAGGGGCTTCCAGGCCCCGCAGGCATGAGTGGGGCGAGGGAGTTCAGCCCTTTAGGGGGTCCAGGGGGTTGAGTGTCCCCTGTCAAGGAGGTCGCCTCACCCGCTCCCTCGGAGTCCCGGCGTTCAACTTCGCTCAGGCTCCAGTGCGGCCGACGCCGGTCGTTAGGGACGCCCAGCGTCGCCAGGCGGCGGACCGGCGCCGGGCGCTCGGTACTCACCCGCGGGTTCCAAGATCGCTGTGCACGTGCATGTGGTGTGCAGTGGAGGCGCAGAGGATTGGTTCTTCGCTATGGTTGCCGCCGCGCGCCTTGGCACGGGTTCACTGGCACGCCAGGCGGCCCAGGCCTGCTTCAAGAAGCTTCCTCCTAGCCCGCCGTGCGGGGCTGATCTGTGGGCAGTGGGAACTCTGTGGCCTTGCAGGTATATACTTTGTGCGCCTCCGGAACGTTAGGAACGGGTATACTATTTGTGGGGGAAAGCGGGAGGGAGGATGTGTCAGGGAACCTGGACAGGAGTGCTTGTCCCTTCTTAGTACATTTTGCCTGGAAATGGAGGTGGGGGTGGGAGTGTAAAGGGTGTGGAGGGAGGGTCCAAGAAAACCTCAGTGATCTCTCTCTTCTGGAAGATGAAGAGGGTGAAAGGACTTCCTCCAGGGCATCTGCAGGAGTTACTGGAGCTCCTCTGAGGAGCTCACCCCCAAGCAAGCTGTGGGCTACTTCATCCCTGCAGAGTAGCACCTTCCATCTTTCTCCACCATGCAAACAAGGCTGGTGTCTGGCTCCTGAGGCAGAAAGTTCCCAGGCCTCCACAGCACTCCTTCACACAGCCCCAAGCCTGATGCCAACCCCTTCTTTCCCCACAATCCCAGGCTGACAGGATGAGGTATCTCTGATTTCCTGGAGGGAGTGGCTAGTAAGGAAAAGAGATTGTCTTTTAGGAGGGGAGAGGCAGCCAGGGTGAAAGGAAAAGTTTCACATGGAGGTAGAGCCGAAATCAAAGCTAAGTTGGCTACCTTGGCTAAGCCAGCATCTCAGACTAGGAGGACCCGCCCTGCTCTAGTACTTTTACTGGACAGCTCCAGAACTTGGTAGCCCGGGAGCCCTTGCCTTGAAGATGGGTCTCCTGAGGGCCTTTCTTTCATCTAGCCACAGAGCTTTGGGAACAGAGGTGGAGCTCCAACACCTGGCTCAGTCTTGGAGGGATTCATTCTGGTAGGGAAGGAGGCCTTCCTATCATCCCTCCGTCGCCTTCTCCTCTGAACTGCCAATTTTAGTCCCTGTGTTTTCAGCTTCAGCTTCAGCTTCAGCTGGGGGCAGGTGCTGTGTAACTTGTTTTAAAATGAGTAGGGTTGGGTGGAACGGGTGTAGCTCAGTGGTTGAGCTCCTTCTTTGCATATACGAGCTCCTGGGTTCAATCCCCTGTACCTCTTTTAAAAAAAAGAAGAGTTGGGTTGGCTTCTGGTGGCAGGGTCTGGGGAAGGGGCATCAGGTGCCATATTTGACCACTAAGGTGGCAAGAAGGCCCTGAAGCAGGCTAAGGAAATGGACACATAAAGAATAGAAGAGGAGCTAAAAGTCAAGGCTTTGGGGAAGGGCCCTCTGGCCTGGTAGAATTAAGAAATCTGGTGAAAAGTAAGCTGCTCCTTGTGCCTGAGGGTGACCCTTGCTTCTGGCTGCTGCTGCCAGCACCCTCCCTCACACTCTAGAATTCTCAGGCCTCTGGGCCTGTGACTACAGACAAAGGGGGCTCCAGGGATCTACTACTCCAGGAAAGGGGAGAGAGAGGGACACAGACTAAGGCTGACTCAGGTTCTGACCTGCAAATTTGGGCTGCGAAGCCCCACCGACCCTTCCAGGCCAGGTGGGACCACACGGTTTGCCCTGCGAGCCTGCCTACAAAGAACTGGAGAAATCCGACCCTCTGTTCTAGCCTGGACTAATTGTTGAGGACTCCACAGGAGAGGGGAGAGAGAGCCTGGGGCTGACTCTGCTTTTGAGCTTTTGACTGGCAGGTTTGGTCTGCCCTGTCCTGAGAGCCCTTCCAGGCTGGGTGGGGCTGTGCCATTGTTTACCTTGGAGCCTGCAAGGGGCTAAAGATATACAAACCTCCCAATCTCCTTCTCTACAAACAGGGACTGATTGTTGAGGACTCAGAACAGAATGGATGGGAAGAGGCTGTGGCTCAATCAGTAGGGCTCCCGTTTACCATATGGGAGGCCCCGGGAACCCGGGGCCTCCTGGTGAAGGCAAGCCCGCCGGCACGGCGTGGTTAGCTGACCCAGTGAGCACAAGCAGCAAGGGGGGGATAAATGAATAAATAAATAAAATCTTTAAAAAAAAAAAAAAAAAAGAACAGAATGGAAATATTTCCTACTGGAAAAAGGAAGGGGGCTGCCAGAGAAGACTGGAGAACTGTCTCAGAAAGTTTGAATGACAAGGTTCTTAGCCCCCAGACAGGAAGCTCTATCACATTGATCTGGTCTGTGTCACAACAAATACACTCCAACCAGGCATTGACTTGAGAGCTGCTAAAGAGCGCCATCTCCTGGCAGACCAAGGAAGTGCATGTAAGAAAATTAAAAAGTAGGAAAAAAAAATTTTTTTTTTTAAAAATAAGTAGGAGAGGCTTTTCCTGGCCTCTATCCCAAGGCCCTAGGGAGTGACTCTACAACCAATTACTGCATCCAGTGTCTAGTTTTGAGCAACCAGCAGGACAATCCTAACAATCCAGGTCAAGCCAAAAATCAAAGAGCTGTGGTAACTCACAGCCTCCTGCCACTAAATCCCTATAAAAGAGAAAGAGATTGAGCATCTGAGTAAACTATATCCTAACCAGATGCCTAAACACCAGCAAAAAATTATGAGCCATACTAAGAAAATAGAAGACATGGCCCAAGAAAAGGAGTATACCAAAGTCCCAGAAGAGATGCAGTATTTGAGAGAACTAATCAGCGAGATGAGCACAAATTTCCAAAAATCAAATTAATGAGTTGATGGGAGGCGGCTGTGGCTCAATCGGTGGGGCTCCCGTTTGCCATGTGGGAGGCCCCGCGTTCGGTTCCCGGGGCCTCCTGGTAGGGGCGGGCCCGCCCGCATGGCGTGGTTGGCTGGCCCGGCGAGCATGGGCGGCAAGGGGGGGATAAATGAATAAATAAATAAAATCTTAAAAAAAAAAAAAAAAAAAAAAAAATTAATGAGTTGAAAGACAATATAGTTAAAGAGATAAATGACATCAAGAAGACATTGAGCGAACGCAAAGAAGAATTTGAAATCCTGAACAGAAAAGTAACGGAATTCTTGGGAATGAAAGACACAATAGGTGAGGTCAAAAACACATTTGAGGCATACAACAGCAGACTTGAAATGACAGAAGAAAGAATAAGTGATAGCAAAGACAGAGCAGCTAAAATTGAAGAGAGAAAAGAATGGAAAAAATTGAGCAAGGACTCAGAGAGTTGAATGACAACACAAAATGCAACAACATACATGTCATGGGAGTTCCAGAAGGGGAAGAGAAAGGAAAAGGGGCAGAAAGAGTATTTGAGGAAATAATAGCTGAAAATTTCCCAACTCTCATGAAAGAAATGAACTTACATGTCCAAGAAGCAGCCTGTACCCTAATCAGAATAAATCCAAATAGACCTACGCCAAGACACATACTACTCAGAATGTAAAATGTCAAAGATAAAGAGAAATTCTCAGAGCAGCGAGAAGCAAATGATCATGTTCAAAGGACGTCCAGTAAGATTTAGTGCAGATTTCCCTTCAGAAACCATGGAAGCGAGAAGACAGTGGTATGATACAATTAGGAAACTGAAAGAGAAAAACTGCCAGCCGAGAATTCTTTATCTAGCAAAACTGTCCTTCAAATATGAAGGTAAGGATAAAATATTCACAAACTAACAAAAACTAAGAGAGTTTGCAAAAAAGAATGCACCTTTGCAGGAAATATTAAAGGAAGCCTTAGAACCTGAAAGAGACAGGAGAGAGAGACTTGGAGGAGAGTATAGAAGAAAGAATAGCATAAAGGATAACCAAAAGAGTAAAAAGAGAGACAAAAACAAGATGACATATGAAAACCAAAGAATAAAATGGAGGAAGTAAATAGTGCATTTACAGTAATATCATTGAATGTGAATCAATTAAACTCCCCAATCAAAAGATAGGCTGATAGAATGGATAAAAAAACATGAGCCATCCATATGCTGCTGACAAGAAACTCACCTTAGACCCAGGGATACAAACCGGCTGAAAGTGAAAAGTTGGAAAAAGATACTCCACGTGACTAGTAACCAGAAAAGAGCAGAGATAGCTATGCGAATATCAGACAAAACAGACTTTAAATGCAAAAAATTTATAAGAGATACAGAAGGACATTATGTATTAATGAAAGGGACGATCCAGCAGGAAGATATAACAGTCATAAATATCTATGCACCTAAGCAGGGTGCCCCAAAATATATGAGACAAACTCTGGCAAAACTGAAGGGAGAAATAGACATTTCTAAAATAATCGTTGGAGACTTCAACACCCCACTCACATCATCAGATAGAACTAGACAGAAGATCAGCAAGGAAACAGAGAACTTGAACAATATGATAAACAAATTAGACCTAACAGACATATACAGAACACTGCATCCAAACTCAGTGGGTTATACATTCTTCTCAAGTGCCCATGGATCTTTCTCCAGGATAGACCACATGTTAGGTCACAATTCAGCTCTCAATAAATATAAAAAGATTGAAATTATACAAAGCACCTTCTCAGATCATAATGGAATGAAACTAAAATCAATAATAGGAAAAAGTAAATTCGCAAATGTGTGGAGACTGAACAACACACTCCTAAATAATCGGTGGGTCAAAGAAGAAATTGTAAGTGAAATCAGTAAATATATTGAGACAAATGAAAACGAGAACACAACGTATCAAAACTTATGGGATACAGCAAAGGCAGTCTGGAGAGGGAAATTTATAGCCCTAAATGCCTATATTAAAAAACAAGAAAGAGCTAAATTCAAAGATTTAACTGAACAACCAGAGAAACTAGAAAAGAACAGCAAACGAATCCCAAAGCAAGCAGAAGGAAAGAAATAATAAAGATTAGAGTAGAAATAAATGAAAATGAGAACAGAAAAAATAGAGAAAATCAACAAAACCAAAAGCTGGTTCTTTGAGAAAATGAATAAAATTGACAAACCCCTCACTAGACTAACAAAGAAAAAAAGAGAGAAGATGCAAATAAATACGATCAGATATGAAAGGGGGGAAGTTACAAATGACCTCAGAGAAATAAAAAGAATCATGAGAGGATATTATGAGAAACTATATGCCAACAAACTAGACAACCTAGATGAAATGGACAAATTTCTAGAAACACACAACCAACCTACACTGATGCTACAAGAAATACAAGAACTTAACAAATCAATCACATTTAAGGAGATTGAATCCGTCATCAAAAATCTCCCAGCAAAGAAAAGTCCAGGACCAGATGGCTTCACAGGTGAATTCTACCAAGCATTCGAAAAGAATTAACACCAATCCTGTGTAAACTCTTCCAAAAAATTGAAGAGGAGGCAAAGAATAAACTTTTGTAGGAAAAAAAAAAAAAAAGCAGGGTTTGTCTGGCTCCTGCTGTTTCTGAGACCCCCTCTCCTGCCACTCTCCCAGCTCACTGTGCTCAGCTACACTGGCCTTCACTCCTACCTCAGAGCCTCTGCACTGGCTGTTCCCTCAGCCTGCAATACTTTTCCTTCAGATAGCTGCGTGGCTCACCCCCTCACCTCCCAGTCTCTGCTCAGATGCCATCTCTCAGTGAGGCAGCAACCCCACCCCCACACTCCTGATGGCCTTTCCCTGCTTTATTTTTCTTCTCAGAACCGCATCACCATCCAACACCCTCTTCTTTCTCTTGTTCATTGTTGGTTTCCCCCATTAGAAGTAAGCTTCACTAGAGTAGGAAGTTTTGTCTGGTTTCCATCCCATTCTCAGCAATGGACCAGTACCTGCTGCTCAATTTATAACAAACGATTAGTATCTTAATTAAAATGAGAAGTCATTGTTGATGAAATGAGGTGACACCAGAGAAAGTCTGCCCAGCTGTAATGGTTTTTACATGACCATTCTGGATCTTGGTGGCCAGGGAGTCCTCTGTGGGTGTCCAGCATAGCTCTGCATGCAGAACCAGTTTGGGCACCTGGTGATGATGATGGTCCTGATTTGGATCCTGGGTGGCCTTTCAACCCAGTGTGAGGTGACAGATCTGGTGATGGGGTAGGCATTCCAGGTTGCTAGGAGGAAAACTTCTGGATCTTCTTATTTTCTCTGAGATACTTTTTAATGAGCAGTCAAAGCCTTGGAAGCCTGTGTCTTAACAATTCACTTAGTAGGGGTGTGCTCTGGACCCACTCTGCCTTTCCCAGCCATGCCAGATGCAAGGTCCAGCCCAGCGTGTCCTCTCCAGCTCAGCTGCTCAGTCTCGGCCTCCAGCCCTCTGCTTCACCCTCTGGGGGTTTTGCTGGCTCCTTCAGGGCTCCGGCACTTGCCTGTCCTGTGTCCCTTCAGTCCACGTAGGTTCCTAGGCGGTCCTGGGTCAGAACTGGTTAAGAGCATAGGCTCGGGCTGTGCTGAGGACAGCTTCGAGGTCAGCAGTGCTTCCGGTGCCCTGGGCCACAACTCGAGAGCCCCAGGCCTTGCCCCCCATATGGCTGCACACGGCCAGTGCCCAGGCCTCTGCTGTGAAGGTGGATGTGGCACCCTAGGGACAGAAACAGAAGGGAAAGCCATGCAGAACAGCCCTCCCTGCCACCAGCCACTCTACCTGTGAGAGTGGAGTCTCAGGAGATTAGCACCGCCCCCCCCCCAAGCCTGAGGGGACAGAAGGCGGGGCGGGGGGGGGGACAGAAGGGGTGGGCTGAGAATGTGTGTGGAGGTTGATGAATGTCTGCTGCTCCTTTGCAAAGGATGTGAAGCCTGGGTGGTGAGGGGGTGGGGTAGGCTGGTAATTAGGGAATCTCATGCTGATTATACTCTGGTGAGATTCTTGAGGAGGCGCCTTCTCTTGGGTGAGAGAGGGTGGTTTTTGGGGATAGGGAGATTGCTCTCTGCCTGTCCTGGGGTATCCTCATAGATCACCTCTACCCGGCCTTGGCTCCCTTGTCAGGGAGGAATAAAAGGGGTGGCGCCAGAGAGCTGGACCAGGAGCTGGGTGGGGATGGGGGCTGCTCTCTGCTTCCCTCACCTGGGCCACCTGGCAGGCACACAGTACTTTCCCCAGGGGCTGCGGGCTGAGTAGCAGCACAGAGGTGCTGGAGGCCTGCTCACATAGCTGCCGTACCACCTTCACCAGCACCTGGGCAAGGGAGGACAGAGGGTGAGCCCACAGCTGCCCAGCCTCCCAGTGACCTTCCAGTCATGACGTTCCCTTCCCCAGACCCTTGGGCAGCCCTCCAGTCCCCTCCCCAAACACTCACTGAGAGGGACTCCGTGGGGACTGTGTCCACAATCAGGGGCCCCTTCGTGTGCCGCTCCAGCAGCTCCTGGGCTTTCTTTGCAGCCTGTGAGGCAGGAAGGAAAGCAAGGGATGAGGCTGGGAAGCAGGTTTTCACGTGGCCCCCACTTCTAGACTGGGACCCGGCCTAGCAATCCCGTTCCTTCCTCTTCCCTGGCCCCCAACAAAAGTCTTTAGCTTTGAGCAGTGGCAGGGGCTCTGCCTGCAATGGCGTCCTCTTTTTGGATCCCACCTGTGTCCTTTCCCCTCTCTCCTACCTTTTCCTTTTCATCATAACTCCAGCCCCCTACAAATAGATCACTGAAAGTGAAAGGGCTAAAAGGACAAATGCTGGAGCCCAGCTGGGCCAGGAGGGAGTGGGAGGAAGGGGGCTACACAGTCAAGGAGCCATTAGGCTGGAACGGTGTTAATCACACCAGTGGAGGCTTCCTGGTGGGAGAGTATGGACCAGATTTGGAAGATGGGGGAGAGACACAGTTTGGCAGAGAGAGAAGTAGGGGAACAGTTGGGAGAAGGAGGAGGAAGGCTGCCACCCACCCACGCCCCTGGCTCTGAGCTTCTCAGTGTGCATGTGGGAGAGTCTCTGACCTTTGCTTGGGGATACCTGGCATCTGACACCCATGATCTGGCCAAACTGCCTCTTACCTGCCCCTTCTCCAGCTTACGGACGGCAGTATTAGCACGCCGCTGCAGCAACTTCAGTGTTGCCTGAAGCTCCCGCCGCTGCCACTGGGGCATCATGGCATTGTCCACAGCCTATGACCAGAAGCAATCCATCACCATTGCCCTGTGCTAAGCCAGTGTCTGAGGCTGGGACCAGCCAGGACCAGGGAAGGAACCACACCCACCACATCCCACTGTCAGGTAAATATCTGGGCCAGCCAGACTCCAACCAAACTCAAAGGGTCCAGGGAGGCATAGGGAAGGGAATAGGACCCATGAAGGGGAGTTGCTCCATGGCGGGGGGTGTGTGTGTGGTCCTCACATCATTGAGTTGTCCCATGTTCTTGGATAAGCGCTGTGCCTCCACCACATCCTGGCTGCCCCGACTCAGCCGCTCTGCAGCTGCCTCCACCTCCTGGGCCAGACTCTGGCCCACCTCTCGGGCCTGCAGGGACAGAACAGGATAGTCAGAGCTGCCCGGCTAACACTCAGCTCCCCAGTCTCTCAACCCATCACTGGTCAGGGACAAATTAGACAGATTTAGCCAACTGGGACCAATCAAGTCATTGGCACCAAATAATCCTAACAGATGCCAGCTACAAACAGCTGGCATGCCATATCCCAGCACACGTTTTGACAGTGGTTCTGCCACTGGGCACCCCTGAGCCTGCAAGTGTCTGCTGCATGCACATGAGTTGTCGCTTGACCCCCACCCATACCCAACAGACTCCCAGGACCTGCTCATTGGCCAACCTGTTGGGCCTGGTCCCCAGTGACAGCCAGCAAGCGGGTGGTGCCCTTGGCTAGCTGGCGCTCCCCAGTGATAACCAGGTCCCCCACGGCCCCCGTGCGAAGCAGGTGCCTGTGGGCAGAAGGAGGGAAGAGGAAGTTAAGGGAAATGCTGGAAGAGAGGGGAGCAACCTGAGCCCCAAACCAGAGGCTAGTGGCTCCAAAGACCAAGGATGGGTGAAGCTCCCGGGCCCCAGGTGAGAGCAAGCAGAAAGGAGTGACTCACGTCCCACAGCACAGCTCCACGGAGGTCTGCAGTGCAGCCTTGGAGGTTGGGTCCAGTGCGTGGGCCACGGGCACCCCCACTGATACCACCCGCACTGGGTCTGGGTAGACCTAAGGGTGAGAGGGGACAGGCCTGGCAACTGGCCTGAGTCGGGCAGACAAGCTCCTCCAAGGAGGCTCCCCCAACTCACCTCATCCAGGGAGCGCAGGCCAGGGACAAGGGCAGTGAGAGCCAGGGCCACCTCCTCCATGTACACAGGCTTATCCTGTCTCACGGCCTCCTGCACAGTGCCCTCCACTGCCTGGAGTTGCTGTGAGGTCAGTGGGACCTGGTGGGAGAGGTGGGGGGAGATGGACAGACCGACAGGCAGTCAGCCCCATGCTGGTAACTGATACAGTAAGCAGCAGCCAATGTTCACTGATCTAGCCCCTGGTTCTAGGACAACAGCTGCCATATAACAGATGCTCTATAAACATTTGTGGAGCAATATTTCCTTCGAAAGCCACCTCGGAATTGGGCCCACTGGAAGCTCCAGGCCTTTCGCCAAAAGATGAGGAAGAAACAGAAGATGGAAGCTCTGTCCTCAGGAAGCTCACAACAGGGGAGCCTCATGGAAGAGAAGTACAGGCTGGAGGAGATGCAGGAGAAGGAGTAATCAGGTAGGATGGGGATGAATCAGCAAGTGCTTCCTGGAGGAAGGGCTTGAGCCAGATGTGCAAGGAGGGGAGGGAGACAGGGTGGCAGAGACGAGAGAACCATACAGTTTGAACAAGAATAGCATGAGTGACAGCAGGAATGGGGAAGCTGGGTGGCTAGGGATGAAAGGAGGGCCCTCAGGATCTTAAGTGTGAGACCTGGGAGAGGCCCCAGGCATGGTCTAGCCTGAAGCACAACTGGTGCAGGAGCTTGAGGGGAAGGGGCCTGCCCTGGGTCACATGGTGACGCAGCAGCAGCGCCAAGCCCAGAGCCCAGGTCTTCAGATTGTCACTCACACTTGTTACCTTACATGAAGCCTGCCTTCCCGTGCCCTGCTCACCTGGGTGGCCACGTCAAAGCACAGCTGCTTGGGGTTGAGATGGGAGCCCCGCTGCTCAGTGCCAGGGCCTAGGGTCTGCCGCAGCGCCCAGCTCAGCAGGTGGGTGGCCGTGTGTTTCTCCATGCAGCCAAGACGCCAGGCCTGAAACACTTTTGTCACCCAGGGTTCTGGGTGAGGGCGGTGGGTGGGGAGAGAAGGGGCTGCAGAATATCAAGAACAGTCCCTTACCTTATCCACATACAGCTGCACCTGGTCCCCCACCTGTAGGCACTCAGGGGCCACTGCCTCATGCAGGACGAAGCCTCCATAGACCTGGGCCTGGGCCACTGGGAACAGCACATCCTGGGGAAGGGCAGGGGCTAAGGCACTCAAGTGGCCGCAGGTAGCCTTTCCCTCCCATTGGCTACCGTTAGACTCAGGCCTGCCTTCTGCAGAGTTACCCTCTCTGTACATGTTCGGGGCTCACCTGCTGCCCCGCCCGCACCAGGTAGCCACGGTCTGAAGCCTGACCGCCCTGTTCAGCGTAGAAGTTGGTCTTGTCCAAGAGTAGACCACAGTGCTGGCCTCCCCCAACGGAGGCCACGGCTACGCCGTCCTCTGTGTATAGCTGTAGCACCTGGGCCTCACAGGCTCCGAACTCTGCCAGGGTGCAGAATGGTTATCAGTGCTAGGGAGGGGGTGGAGAGTAGAATGTGGGCTTGTGCCATATTTGAGGCCAACAGGCCTGGGGCTGAGGGTCTTCCAGCCGGGGGCCTCAGTGACCCCTGGTGGCTATGCTGGGGGAATGCATGGGGGCTGGGAGCACACACCCTCCGATGTCCTCCCAGTCATGATTCAGCAAGCCCGTGGCCACCCACCTCTGCCCCAACTCTCACCATAATCCCCATTCGGTTGCAGGGAATAGTTGTACTTGGGACTGTCATCAGTCAGGGACACCCCTTGGCGCTGCAGCTCCCCCAGGGCATGGACATCAAGCTGCAATCCCTGCTTCTGAACTGGCTCAGCCTGCTGTGCCCGGTGCTGCAGGACAGGCGTGCAGGTAAGGAAGGGGTACACGGAGATACTAGCCCTCAAGGGGACCTGAACCTCTGCAGAGTCCTGTCCCTGCCACACAGCTGTGGACACTGCAGCCCTCTCTGGAAGGTTTGGCTGCCTGCTGGAGACCCTGGCTGGCTGGTGAATCATCATCTTGCAAGCTCCTCAGGATGGGGCCTCCCTAGATGCCTCTTCCCCTCTCACCTCTGCTTAGCCCACTGCCGGGGGACTGTGGACAGGGCCTGATGTCCTGGAAAGCCTGTCCCGTCACTCTGCTTCTAGTTTCCCCTCAGCAGCTGAAGCTCCTCCCCCGGGAGCTCAGGGCCGGGGAGGGGGCTGACATGCCCCCGAGAACCCTGGGTGGGGATCCCCCAGCCTGTACCTGGGCCTCCTTCTGGGCCAGATGCTCTAGCCCAGCTGAGTCCAGCCGCACATCTTTCTCCTCCAGCATTAGTTCTACCAGATCCAAGGGGAGCCCTAGGTTCCCAGACAGCGACAAGGACCAGGCCACTTCAGCTTTAAGGAAGGAAGGGCAAGAAGCGTTGGAGAGGGGAGTGGGGCAGAGGGAGGGGGAAGAGGAGAGAGGGAGAAGTAAGGGTCAGGGCTTTGCTAGCCACACAGAAGCCATCAGGTTCCAAGCATAAGGGCCCCCTCCCCATGCTGCGCAGGTCCAGAAGAGGGGTCATTTTTAGGCTTCATGCTCCATGGCCAGAGCTGGAGGTAGCTCCAGATACTCCCTGGGCACAACTCATTTCCAAAGAGAAGGGAAGCTCCATCTAGGCAAACGCGGACCTTGGGAAGCAGATGGCGGAGGCAGGACTAATTGGGCCATGTGGGAGTGGGTGAGCAGCAGGGCAGCATCCCTGCCGCAGGCAAGTCTAGGTGTTGGAGGAAGAGTAAAGGGGACACGGACATTGGAGTGGGGGTGGAGGCCGTGTAAGCCACAGGGCTGGCCCAGAGCTCCCTGCACACAGAAGCAGCCTCTGCTCACCTTGGCTTATGTGAGCCCCTCCCGCCTTCGCCAGGCGCCCCACTCACCAGGGAACACATCGGAAGGCCCCAGGCTCTTCAGGGTCCGATCAATGATCCGCCGACCCTGCTGCAAGGAGGCCAGGAAGGCGTCCTCATTCTCTGACACCAGGTTGGCTATCTGGACCGAGGGCAGGGCAGGAGTGGAGCTGGGCCCTCCTTGGAGGGAGAGTCTCTCTCCACAACTCTCATCAGCCCCCTCCCTCTGATATCAGAATCCAGTACCTGGGCTGGGTTCTTCTGCAGTTCTGGATAAGCGTCTCCCTGGGGGAGGCAGAGAGGGCTTAGGAGGTATGAAAAGCCACCAGCCCACTGTCTACCTGCCTATCCTGGGTCTCCACAAGGCAAGCAGAAGGCCTAGGAGAGGGGCCCAAATGGGGAATCTGCTTCCCTGTGGGAAGGGTGTCCAGGCAGAAGGGGGCCCCAGGATCAGAGGTTTAGCAGTCTGGACAAGAGGGCCTCCTGCAGGCTCCCTGCTTCTTGTAAACAATCCCAGCTTCTCTGCCGGCTGAGGGGACATGTAGGGTGGGGACGCTGGATGCCCAGGCCAGAGGCTCTGTCTGGACTGAGCGGTTGCTTCCCTGATTGCCCAGGGAGGTCTAAGGGAGGAAGGAAGCTCTGCCCTTACCAGTGTCTCCACCACCACAGACACCAGACTGCCTAGGAAGCCAGGTGGTGCCCTTAAGACCTCTGCAGAGAACCGCACGGCGCGACGGAGGATCTGACGAAGAACCAGCCTAGAGGGGTTCAAAGCCCAGATATGAACCCCACAGCCCCGTGGTGAGCAGTATGGGCGATGGGGAGGACAAGGTCCAGTATGTGCTCCTGCCCTAAAGCCTTCTCCCTCCCCCCCACCCCTCCTGCTATCTCACCCCACTTCTCCATTTCCTTCCCTCCTCTCCCCTGCAACCCTCAACAGCTCCTGCCCCTCTCTGTAGCCTTCCAGACTCACGGGGCGCCTGACATCCCAGGGTAGACGCCATCAGCAATGCAGACACTGAGCGTGCGGATGTGGTCAGCCACCACGCGGTATGCTGTGTCTGTGTGCCCCTTGTCTGCCGCCCCTACCCGGCCCAGGTAAGGAGGTGCCCCCGAGCCCTGGAATGCAGAAGAGAAGGAGACATGGCTGCTAGCCTGGCCTGAGCTGGCCCAGGTAGATGTTCTTCATCACATCTGAAGCATCTGCCTCACCCCAGAAGCCAACCACATCCAGAATGGCCTTGCAGGGCAGATCTCAGGCCTGAGAAGCCTCAGAGATGAATGGGAGCCACTCCCTGTCCTCGCTGGGCTCCCATTCAGCATGAACAATGATCATAGCTGTGATCGTTTCCTGAACTTCTGCTATCAGAACTGAGTAGGCTTTTGAAAAACATGATGTCTAAACCTCAAAAGAGCCTGTTTAGGGAAGTATTATCCTTGCTTTAGAGAAGGGGAGACTGAGACTCAGAGGAGCTAAAAGACACGAGGACACACAACTCCTCAGTAGTGGAGCTGAGATGTGAAACTGGCCTGTCTGACTCCTGGTGATCCCCACTACCTGCTCCTGCAGCTTTCATGGGGAGCAGGGAAGGAGGGTATAAGCCAGGGACTCACACAAATGCTCCAAAGAAGAGGGCTCGCTTCATCCTGCTCCAAACCTGTCTCTTCTCCACACTTTCCCATCTTGGTAAACAGCCCTGTCGTTTATTCACCAAGTTGCTCAAGTCAAGAATGTGGGAGCCATACTTGACTTCTCTTTTCCCTTCTGCTCTAATCCATCAGTGGATCCTTTCTTTTCTACCTCTGTGAGATCTGTCAAATCAATTTGCTTTTTTCCACTTCCATTGCAAACAGCCTAAGTCATGCCCTATTGTAGCCTCCCAATTGGTCTCTCAGCTTCCACCCTTGTCTCTCTTCAGCCCATCCTCCACACTGCACAGGAGTGGCCTTTTGAAAGTATAAACCAGACCATATTCCCTTCCCACCCCATTTACAATAAAAGCCACACACTGGATTTCAAAGCCTCACAAGATTTGATTTCCTGCCTTCCTCTGTGGTAGATTGTTTGCAAAAATGGCCCAATTCTTCCCTTCCTTATATACATGCTCCTTTGCAATGTGACTTTGTAGTTGGTCCCATCAAGGGGTAGAATTTCTTTCTCTATCCCTTGAATCTTGCTTTGGCTAGTAGAATGTGGTAGAAGCAACAGTGTGCCAGTTCTGAGCCCAGGCCTCAAGAGGCCTCATGCATTTCTGCTCTCCTTCTAGGAACCCTGCTGGGCTGTGATGTGAACAAGCCCAGGCTGGCCTGCTGGATGATGACAGACACATGGCCCAATCACTCCCACTGACACAACTGAGAATGAGCCAACTCCCAGCAGCAATGCTGCCTCAATGACTAGCAGCTGACCACACAGATGTATGAGTGAATTCATACAAGACCTAATGAGTCACCCAGCTAAGCCCAGCCTAAACTGCTAATCCGCAGACTCATGAGCTAAATAAATGGTGGTTGTTTTAAGCTATTAAGTGTTGGGACGGTTTATTATGCAGCAAAAGTTAATTGACACACTCTCCAACTTTATCCCATGTGATTCTGCCTCATGTTCTACTTTAGCTGGTGACCTTCTTTTTGTTCCTGGCACATGTCAAGCTTTTTCCTGCCTCAGGGTTTTGATAACTGCTATCCCGCCTGCCTAGAATGAGCTTCCTGTGATTGGTTCCTTTTTCTAATTCAGGTTCCAGCTCAAAGGCCATCTCCTCAGCAAGCCTTCCCCAAACACCTTGTCAAGGATTCCTCTATTCTCTTTCTTCCTCATTGTTACTATCGCATCACCCATGTTTACTGCCTGTTTACAACCTGTAAGCTATTTATCTTGCTCTTTAATACACTTATTTGTGGTCTGCCTTTCACATTAGAATGTAGTCTCTTTTCTGCATATCAGGGAGGGAGGGAGGGAGGAATTAGGAGCAACATGGAGTAGTCAATCCTAGCTTCATGCTTGACACCCAGGGTCGTTGGCTGCTTACTGTCCCCATATGCTGGGAATACTCTGAATTCTCAACAAAAATGGCAAGCAATGGGGGTAAGGGCTGGTGGCAAGCAGGTCAGAAGGGCTTCTGGAAGGGAAGAGGCAGGCTCACCTGATGAATGGCATCAAGCAGTGGGGAAAAGAGATCGGTGTCGTAGGTGGAGCGTCTGTCTTGCAGCACAGCCACCAGCCTTTCCAAGCCCATTCCTGTATCCACATGCTGCTGGGGTAGGGCCTGCAGGCTTCCATCTGCCTCTCTAGCCAGGAGAAGTATGAAAGGTGACCCACGATTACAGGTGTGAGGCACCCAAGTGGAGTAGAGGAATGAGGAGGGGCCCAAGGGGGGCGTTGATAGTGGGAAGAATTAGTTGGGCAGTATCATTCCTTCCCTGCACAGATGGCAGGTGACAATGGCCTTGGGTCCTGTCCTTTCCCATAAAGGGATATCCCCACCCTCACCCCCACTTGGGCCCTTCCCTGGACCCTAGACATCCCTTCCTAGGACAGAAATCTTTGCCCTTAGAAAAAGACATAGCAAGGCTGGAAGAAAATCTTAGAGATCATTTAGTTCAACTCCATCATATCAATACTGATCACAGATCACAGGTCAGAGAGCAGCTGTGACTAGTTTAAATTGTCAAGGGCAAAGACTAGGATTGAATCAGCTAGTATCTGTAAAGTATTTAGAAATGTGCCTGGCTCACAGTAAGTATTATTTAAGTGTTTTTATAAGAAATGGATCGGAATCTCCTGACTGCCTCCTTTTTCACTTTCCAGACAAGGGTCTCTCCTGCTTCAGTACTCCATTACCTGTTGTATTGTATGAAGACCAGATTCCAAAGCTCCACCAGCTGGGGGTTTCCCACCCCACCAGCCATGTCATAGTGGATCTCGGAACAGGGCCCACAAGGGCCTGCATCCCCCATTTCCCAGAAGTTCTCCTGTGGCCCAAAAGAAAGTATGCGGCTGGCGGGCACTCTGCGGAGAAAACCGGAAAGTGGTGGGGATTCTCTCTGCTATGAGAACTCCTCCTGCCAAGTTCTGGCTCAGCAAGAAGAGGAACAGGGCTGGCCCCACAGTATCCTGGGATATGCTGAGACTCTGAGGACTTCAGAGTAGTGTCTATTTCCCAGCCATTCTGTCCTCCAAGAGTAGACAAAAGGAGGAGGTGGACTTACCCCAAGCTGAGCCAGATGTCTCTGCTCTCCATGTCTGGGGCCAGCCCTGCCTTGGGGTCACCACCAAAGTAAGAGACCCAGAGCCTGTCCTGAGGGATCCCATAAACCTGGGTCAGCAATTCCCAGGCCATGCTGCAGGCCTCTTCCTGGGGTGGGGAGAGGAGGGCAGGTGAAAGGAAGGCCCCACTCAAGTGCCAGTCAAGCCCCATGAGATCAGTCCCTAGCTTAAACCAAACCCATTTCCACTGCCCACCTTGTTTGCACAACAAGCCAGGACCATTTCTGCCTCTTTTTTTCGTGCCCCCAAAGCTTCTCCCCCTCTTCCAAATCCTGCCTTATTTTGGGCCTCAGAACAAGTCCCACCTTCTTCATGAAACCCTCTACCCATGCTCTCCTGGGGTGATCTCTAATGCCTGCATTTTAGCATTACTATTAGATTACTTATTCATATAACAGTTACTAACCATCTACTAGGCAGGAGGCACCATCTCTGCCCTCAAGGAATTTATAATCTTGAGGAAAGCAAGACACATTTCTATTATACATGTTCATCTAGCAGTTGCCTCTGTGTCTGGCATGAGGGGCTGCCTAAGGAGACTCCAGGAGAGTGGAGAGAGGACTAACCTTGACCCCCTTCTTGGCTGTCCACTGACCCTTTTCTAACTTCAAGACTCCCTGGGGACTCACCTTAAAATATTCACCCCCAAAGGCCCAATTGCCAAGCATCTCAAAAAAAGTGTGATGGGAAAGGTCTCGGCCCACATCCTCCAGGTCGCTGTGGTGTCCTCCAGCCCTCACACATTTCTGACTGTTGGCCACACGTCGGAAGCCTGCCATCTCACTTCGTGGATCCACAGTTCCCAAGAAGATTGGCTTGAACTAGAAGCACATGAATGGGGGCAGGTTGTCCAATCTCAGTAGAAAAGAAAGATGGGGAGTGGGGACAGGGATGGCTGTTCAGACTGAAGGCTGTTTGTGCCCCTGTGAGCACCGCATGGTCTTGGCCTAGGGGAGCAACCTGGGAGGGTGGGGGCACCCATCTCTGGTGAATATGATGCAGAGAGGGGGTAAATAAATAGGCAAGGTAAAGAAGGAGGAATGTATTGGTGGCTGGAAACAAATGGCTGCATCTTCTATCTCAGTTTCTTCAACCATACACAGTAACTTGAAGTACAAAAATGAGACCACAGGGAACTGGGCATTCCTAGAATGTCAGCATTTCATAGGGACCTTAAATAGCCTTTAAAGTTATACTACTCCCCATTTTACAGAAGAGGACAATGAAGTCTAGAAAAGGAAAGCGGCTGTTCAAAGCCAAAAGCTTAGAGAATAGCGCCTAGCTCAGTGAACTGTCTAATGAATGAGTTTGTAAATAAAGAATGAATAAATGAAGCCAGACTACTCCCACCAGCCTGCCCCCGGACTCCACACCTGCCCTGCCATTCCTGGACCTAAAACTCAATCCCAACCCATAGATTCCCAGGTCAAGCCATCACCTCCGCAAAACCCTAACTCGACGGCGCAGCCAAGGTCCCCATCACTTTGTCCAACCACGCGCCGCCCTCTGGCCACAAAAGCCATGAGCCCCGCCTCCCGCTCCCTTTGCCCAATCCCGCAGCACCTTTCCCGCCGGGTGGGACGTTAGGCACGACAAACACCACCCCCAACCAGCACAGCTTCGCCCCACACCTGGTTCATGCCGGCATTGACGAAAAGCAAACTGGGGTCGCCGCGGGGCCGGACTGAAGCGGAGGGCACGAGCCGGTGGCCATGGCGATCCCGAAAGAAGCTCAGGAAGGCGTCCCTGATGGCCGCAGCCGGAGCTGGAGGGGGCGCGGAGGAGAGCGGGCGACGGCTGGGGCTCCCCCACCAGGTCGGCCTTCGAAGGGCCCCCCGCAGTCGCCCGGCTGCCGTCGCCACCGACGCCGCCATCTTAGCGCTGGGCGGTGGCTTCACGGGGTCAAATGACACCGGCGGGGTTAGGAGGTGATGTGGGAAGGAAACCAGACGTTCCCTACAGCGGCCCCTGGCGATAGGAGGACTCAGGGCCGCCTATGCCTCCTAGTTGGACGTGATTGGAAAGGGGACGCCTGCAGGAGTCGGCCTAGCACAGTTCCTGGCACATAGTAGGCCCTCAATTCATCCGGCATGAAAAAATACTCGCTGAGAGCCTACTGTATGCCACACATTGTTTGAGGCGCTTAGGGTACGTTAGCAACAAGATTCACAAAATCCCTGCCCTCCGGAAACCTGTATTTTAGCAGGAATTGTTGTTATGCTTATTAATATTGTAAGCTTACAAATGGGGTTACAGCGAACAGGTGTGGATTCAGCTTCGGGTGTGTGAAAGAGAGCGCGTGTGTGTGTGTGTGTGTGTGTGTTTCCGGGTTGAGGAAGGAAGGCAGAGAATGCCAAGAGACAGAATATCAACATTCAAGAGTCATTTATAGGGGGCGGATGTGGCTCAAATGGTTGGGCATCCGTCTGCCATATGGAGGGACCTGGGTTCGATCCCCAGGACCTCCCGAAGGTGCATGGGCTGCCAGGCTCTGTGTGCTGCTGAGCCGTTGGGCCCTGGGAGCCATGCAGCAGGATGATGATGTAACAGGAGAGAGACAAGACAAGATGCTCCTAAAGCTCCAGAAGCCAGGAGCTGAGGTGGCGCAGGCGGCAGAATACCGCTCTCCTACATGGGAGGTCTCCAGGATTGAATCCTGGTGAAGACTGGAGGAGGAGGATGAGAAGAGATGGCAGGAAACAGACACAGAGAATTGCCCAGCGAATGGACACAAAAACAGCAAATGGGGAAGGGGGGGTTTAAAATGGATAAAGTAAATAAATAAATCTTTAAAAAAAAAAAAAAGAGTCATTTATAAAAATATGTATTGAGTACCTAGTGTGTGCCAGACTCTGTTGTAGGCACTTGCCACTTCCTTTTGCCCTTGGATTTGGAGAAGGCCATTTTGTCCTTGGGAACGGTAGCAGGCCCTTTGGAGCAGGAGTCTAGCAAAGACACACAAGCAGAACAGCATCTGCTCCATTAATTGCTTGATAACGTTTGGTCTTTTAATTTGCCTGGGGATGAGAGAGAATCCAGGTTGGCAGGACAGGACCAAGCTGTCAGTTTGTAGCTGGAGAGATTTCTCTCCCAACCTACCAATGCTGCAGAAATACCTGCCCCACCCCTTTTGTCGTTCTTTCCATGGTAACAGCTGCAGCTGTGACCTGAGGCTAACACAGGCGCATATGGGTGCAGCCAGGGTCCTGATGCTTCTCTGCCCCTTCGTTTGGGAAATGAAACAGAGATTGGGAAGAAAAGAGAATTTGCCAAGGTTAAAGCCCAATAGGCACAGCAGAACTGAGGCTGGTGTGGTCACCCAGAAGGCCTCACACATGGGGGCTCTTTCTATCACCATCTTTTGCGAGTTATGGTATTTGGGGTCTTTTGAAACGTGATTCCTTTGGGAAATGTGTAGTCTTTTCTTGGGACTTGAGTTTCTGTAGTGGTAGTGAACGCTCAGTGTTGTATTCTGACAGAGCTCACAGAGTCTATAATTCCATGATCCTCTGTTTCTCCCTGTGCCCACATAGATTAAAGGTATTGTTTTGAAAGTGTGTTTTGCCTATTTTGGTTTTTCCCAGTGTTTTTGGAACAGGAACCTAGAGCCAGATGGGTATTTCTGTGGGATTGATGATCTTGAGACAAGACTGTGAAATTCTTACCCAAACTGAGATGGGAGTGTTTTGCTAGAGAAATCTATCTGGGGCCTCTACCTAGAACTGACATCAGCTTTTTTTCAGATTTTGCCCAGAAAGTTTTTGTGTTACAGTATGAACTCCATGTTTTTAGACTAGTGTGGATTTAGTATAGAGCCATGGTTGTTTTTTTTTTTTAATTATGTTTTTTTTTTTTTTTTTTTAAGATTTTTATTTATTTATTCATTCATTTATCCCCCCCTTGCTGCTTGTGCTCCCTGGGTCAGCTAACCACGCCGTGTAGGCGGGCTTGCCTTCACCAGGAGGCCCCCGGAACCGAACCTGGGGCCTCCCATATGGTAAACGGGAGCCCTACTGATTGAGCCACAGCCGCTTCCCTAATTATGTGTTTTTAGTTGTTTAGTTGTTTTCTATTTGAAGTAGGTTTTCTTTCCAGTCTTTTTGTTTACTTTTTCCCAGTGAAGCAAAGGGTTGGGATGTGATATTCTGATTTGCCACTGTCATCTGATGAGAAAGTTAAATTTAAGATCTACAGCTTTCCAGGGTAGATGGAGATGGAAAGAACTCATCAGACTGGGAAGCTACTGACCTGGGAACTTCTATTGGGAGTACTGATTCACTGTCTTAGTATTTGTAAGAATTTTATCTTGAGGTTTAAAATGCAAATGGAATCTGTTTTCTTTGGGTTTTGGGGGCTGTCTCCATTGTTGTGCTTAGTCTTTTCTGGCGCTGAGATTTCTCTTATGTTGCTATTTCACCAATTTATCTTGGCACTTCCCGTTGGTGCTCTATTCTCTGAGTCCCCGCTATTCCCCTTTACTCTGGGAGTGGAAATTGTCTTTTCTGATTTTCCCAGTGGTTTTGAGAAGCAGGAACCCGAGGTCAGAGATGCATTCTGTACTGAACTGATGGTCAGACCCGGGGCTGGACTAGGAGGGAATTTTCACCCTACTGAGCACAGGGAACTCAGCTTTGGGAATTTCCACTTATAAGCCATCAAGGCTCTCTTTAGTGTCTAGGTTAAAGGTTCAGCCAACAAGAGGTGTTCCTGGTTTGACATATTTATTTATAGCATTGTCTTATCCGGACTGGCGGGAGCAGTGCTTCTCAAACTTTAATATGCATACAGATCTCCTGGGATCTTGTTAAAATGCAGATGCTTATTTGTTAGGTCTGGGGTAGGGTCTAAATTTTGCATTTCTAGCAGGCTCCCAGGTGATGATGTATACTGCTAGTCTACTACACCATACCTTGAGTGACCAGGTTGTAGTGAGGAGTCTGGACACAGGCTTTAGGAGAGCCATTAGCGTGGTCCCCGGCCCGAGGGCTGGAGGTCCCCTAGGTTCTCGACTCTCTGCAAGAGCGGCGCTCGTCCTGAGCAAGTGGGTGGGCCGAGAGCCGGTCTTGCGCAGGCGTGCTCGTCTCCCCCCCCCCCCCCACCCCGGTCCTAGAGAAGGTGCCGTTTGCATCGGTCTGTTGCTTAGAGACCGCTGACCTGGAGCGCGGGAGGGGAGCGGCGCCCGTGGGACAAGGCCGAGTCTTCAGGGGATCCGGATGGCCGGTCTCTAGGGATAGAAGCCGCTCTGGATCTGGAACTCAAGAAAGTAGACCCTCGAAGGTTGCAAATCCAAGGTTTTGTCCTTATCTTGTCCGGGACAAGAGCTCGGTTTTGGAGTTCACTAAAAGCCAAGGGAACGAAACCGCTTTGTCTCTCAGAACCTGTTTATCTGTGAAATGGTGCGTAGTGCCCCTCCCTGCCTCGCTAGCGGCTGTTTTAAGAATTGGATACGGCTCTTCCATCACCAAACATTTTTTGAGGGTCCACGGTAATTAATAACTATTTTTTTAAATCGAGTTTTAGTTATGTGCAAAGCTGAGTGCTTTTCCCTAACCCGTTTAATCCTCACAGAAGCCCTACGATGGGGGCGGATGTGGCTCAAATGGTTGGGCGTCTGTCTGCCATATGGAGGGACCTGGGTTCGATCCCGGGACCTCCCGGTAAAATAAAAAATATATATATAGAAGGCGCATGGGCTGCCAGGCTCTGTGTGCCGCTGAGCTGTCGGCCCCGGGACCCATGCAGCAGGATGATGACGTAACAGAGGAGAGACAAGACGAGATGCTCCAAAAAGCTCCAGAAGCCAGGAGCTGAGGTGGCGCAGGCAGCAGAACACCTCTCTCCTACATCGGAGGTCTTCAGGGTCGAATCCTGGTGAAGACTGGAGGAGGAGGATGAGAAGAGGTGGCAGGAAACAGACACAGAGAATTGCCCAGCAATGGACACAAAACAGCAAATGGGGAAGGGGGTTTTAAAATGGATAAAGTAAATAAATAAAGTCTTTAAAAAAAAAAAAAAGGGAAGCGGCTGTGGCTCAATTAGTAGGGCTCCCGTTTACCATATGGGTAGGCCCCGGGTTCGGTTCCCGGGGCCTCCTGGTGAAGGCAAGCCCGCCCGCAGGGCGTGGTTAGCTGACCCAGCGAGCACAAGCAGCAAGGGGGGGATAAATGAATAAATAAATAAAATCTTTAAAAAAAAAAAAAATAAAAAAAAAAAAGCCCTACGATGTAGGTGCTATTTTTATCCCACTTTTACAGCCAAGATCCCCCAGACTAAGATCAATTAATACCACACATCTTGTTATTGTCCAGAGTCAGGATTTGAACCCGGGTTTTGTCTGTCAGACTCTCCAACGGAAGATGCCCCTGCTCCAGGACCGCGGACCAACACATTTAGAGATGATAATAAGACACAGGTGAGTGTGGCTTGGGGCACCGCTGGAGCACTGAGGAGGTGCCAGGAAGCCAGGCTGCTGTGTGACAGTACTCCAGGCCACTCAGTGCAGGCCAGGATTCCATTAGTGGAGGGAAGAGCTCCTGAATACTCTCCGTATCTTTCTCACGAATCTTCAAGTCTGAACTCTCCCATTTTGTGACTTGATGCTCAGTGTAGGATCAATGTAATTGTGGTTTGTATTATCGTTAGTTGAGCTCACATCTCCTTTCCTTCTAGAGTGAGCCACTCCAGTGCAAGAATGTATCGGATTTATTTGTAACCCCAAGCTGTATGTGCAATTTCAGGCGCTTAGTAAGTCTCTGTAGATGTTTTTTGAATTGAATTCTGCTTTCTGCTCAGAATACCCACCTAACTGTGGCTTATGTAATGAAGGCATTACATTGAAAGCAAGTGGTTTGGGGTTTAGCGCTGTGGAAAGAAGATCCCAGACTGGGGATTTAAAAACAAGAACGCGTTGCAGGAAGGAAAGAGGGGACTGCTCCATAGCCAGAGACTATGAACTCCAGCCCCCAATTCCTTTAAACTTCAAAATTGTAGGCTTTCTTTTATACATGAGGACAACCTAGGAGCCCTTCTAAGAATTGCCTTAAGGTTGGGTGGGGGGGGTTGGGGGAGTGACGAGGCACAACGGTGGAACTTGACACATTTAGCAGAGGAAGAGAAGCAAAATTCAGAAATGCTATTTGAAAGGGATATGATTAAATATTTAAAATCTACAGAGGAGTCACTGTTATTGGCCAAGGGAACAAAGCATTAAGGCTCTCTTTGTTAGCTGAGATTTTAATTTTTAGAATAATGACATGAAATTCTCTTCTTTTTTCATCTTTCTAGTCTGCCATCCTTAGTGCATGGCCTCTAGTTTTTAAAGAGTGATATGAAACTGTTGATTACTGAGTCTGCTTTCCTCTTAACCTTGAGTCTTCCTCCCCCTTCTAGTGTGTTGGTTTTTTTATCCTCAACTTGTTAAATCACCGTTTTAGCTCTAGACATCACATTCATAGTCAAGGCAGGGGGAAAGGGAGTAAGGGCAGCTCCAAACAACCTACCTGACTCTCATCAGAAAGCCAACACAAGTCCCCCAGCAATGTCTCATTGTCCAGATTGGATCGTAAAGGAAGCCTGCAAAAATGAGTTTCTGGCTTTTTTCAGCTTCTATAATAGGATTTGGCAAGGAAGAGAGAGTTGGAAATGAATGCTGGTTACTTTAGACATCCAAAGTGTCATCTTGTTTCCTGGTTGTAGGGTGGAGAAGCAGAAAAACCATAGTCTTTGAATTCAAGCAGATCTGGGCTTAAATTCTAGCACTCACTTATTAGCCCCTGACTGAACATGTTTTTAGTTCTGGTTATACAGGAAATGTTCACTCCATGTTATTTGCTTTCCTCTTTTATTTTTCTGTCAGTGTCTACACTTTAATGAGCTTGGAGGCAGTTGGGATGTCATTGACATGGTATGCTTTTAGAAAAAGGCTCATGTGGCCTGGGTTTCAGTTCTGGTTCTGTCATTAATTCACCTTGTGATCATGTGCAAAAACATTCACTCTTCCTCTTCTGTAAAATTGGGATAATTATATTTTGCTTAACTCACAGGTTTTAAAAGATAAAGATGAGAAGCACTTTGTAAATTAGTAAGGCACAGAAGAAATGTAGGGTGACTTTTTTAAAAAGTAGAACATCTACGATATTCCAACTCTTCCTATGATGGTTCAGAGCCACTGCTCTGCTCTGTGAAGTCAAAGTGCCATTGTATGCCCCTGCCAAGAAACTGTTTTTGTCCCAGATCTGGAGAAAAACTTTACTTCTGGCCTGGGGCTGGCAGTGGAGGAGTGCCGTCAATAAATAGTTGGGCAAATGAATGACTGGGAGAGCATATGTCCTGGAAGAGCTTAAACATCATTAAACATTAATGATGGTCTTGAGAAGAGAAACTGTGAGACTGGGGTCAGAAGTTGTAGGGAGACGAACTTTAAAAATTTTAACCATTTTACTATGGAAAATTTCAAATATACACAAACGTAGAGTAATAGTGGACCTTCATTATTCATTACCTGGTTTCAGCATTCTGTTCCTGTTTCATCATTTCCTCCACTCACCGCCTTTTTTTTTTTTTTTGAAGCTGGTGTGTTTTTTTTTTTGTTTTTTTTTTGGTATGAACCATGGTTTTTATTTCTTTGTAAACTCGTTATTTTAAAGCAAATCCTAGTAACTATCATTTCACCTGTGAACACTTTAATGTGTATCTCTAACAGATAAGGACTTAAAAATCATAACCACAATACCATTATTGTACCCAATGACATTCAAAATAATTCCTTATTATTTAATACCCAGTCCATGTTCAATTTTCTGCAATTGTCTTAAAAATGTCTTTTTATAGTTGATTTGTTCCAATCAATGTCCAAAGTCTACATGTTACTTTTACTTGATATGGCTCTTAAATTTTTCTTAATCTGTGGCATTTCTCTCTTTTTAAAAAGCATTTTTCCATGTTCTTTGTACATTAAAGAAACTGGGTTATTTGTCCTGTAGTGTTTCCCACATTCAGGATTGGGTTGATAGTTTCCTCCTGGTGGTATTTAACATGTTCCTCTACCCCTACATTTACTGTGAACTAGTAGTTAGATCTAGAGCAGGGGTTCTTAACCTTTTTTGTTCCACAGATCCCTTTGTCAGTCAGGTGAAAAACCATGGACCCTTTACGAAGTCCACACTATACTGTGAATTATTTAATAAATATATCACACCCACACCAACACGTTCCCACAAGAATAATGTTTTTTTTAAATTTCAGTTCAAATTTACAAACCCCTTGTTAAGAACCCCTACTCTAGAGACTTGATCAGATTCAGGGTTTGTGTGTGTGTGTGTATCTCAGGCAGCACTGTGATGTGTACTTTCTGTAGAATCATTACATATTCTACGTAATGGCTGATTGTCTCACTTTTTGTGATGATAAGATTGCCCATGGGTTCAGGTGGTGTCAGCTTTTAAATTGTTGACGTGAAAGTTAAATGCAGTGTATCACAGAGATTGGATCCAGACCAGAATTTTTTTCTTTTCCACTAAGAATATTACTGGGACAATTGGTGAAATTTGAGTAAGGTTGGTAGAATAGATAATAGTTTTATATAAGTGGTAATATCCTCATTTTGATTATTGTACTATGGATATATAAGAGAATATCCTCGTTTTTTAAAAAAATACACACTGAAGATTTTAGGGGTAGAGTGGGAGCATGTCTGTAACTTAATCTCAAATGGTTCAATAAAAAAAAAAGTGTGTGTATATGTGTGGTAAAACGTTAACAGTTGGAGAATCTGGGTAAAGGATATGCAGGAATTCTTTGTACTTCTTTTGTAATGTTTTGTAATGTTTTTATAAATCTAAAACAGTGCTGTCCAATAGAACCTTCTGTGATGATGGAAATATTCATTACCTGTGCCATGCAGTAGGGTAGCCACTATCCACAAATGGCTATTAAACACTTTAAATGATTTTTTTTTTTTTTTTTTTAAGATATTATTTTTTTTTTTTCATTTGCTATTTATATCTTTTTTTTTTTCTTTTTAAGATTTTTTATTTATTTATTCATCTATCCCCCCCTTGCTGCCTGTGCTCACCGGGTCAGCCAACCACGCCGCGCGGGCGGGCCCGCCCTCACCAGGAGGCCCCGGGAACCGAACCCGGGGCCTCCTACATGGCAAACGGGAGCCCCACTGACTGAGCCACAGCCGCTTCCCTTTAAATGATTTTTATTTCATTTAAATTTAAGTTTAAATGTAAATAGCTACATGTGGCTTATGGACTCTGTATTGGACAACGCAGGTCTAAAATTATTTCAAAACAAAAAATTCAAATTAAATAAAAACATGGACTCTAGGGGCAATGAGTTTGGGTTTGAAAAAAGAATGTATTATAAACTACCCACAAAAGTAACAACAAAGAACTGACCAAGACTTTTTCTCTCTCTTGACCTAGCTCCTGCTGGCCTTGCTACTTCCACACTCCTTACGCTCTCCTTCCCTTACCCTGACTACCTTGAAACTAATCTAATAGCTGTGGGACTGCAGAGAAAAACAACTCAGACTGCTGGAAAAAAAAGACAACTTCAGATACTAGTTATTCCAAGTTATCAATCTTGCCTTCAACCTTCCCCTCCCCTCTTATGCCAGATGGCCTACTGGTACTTTTCCTCTATCCTTGCTGTGATGGTTAATTTCATCTGTCAGTTTGGCTAGGTTATGGTGTCCAATTATTTGGTCAAGCAAGCACTGGCCTAATTATTATGGTGAGGGTATTTCATATATGGGTTAATATCTATAGTGAGTTGAGTGTACCTATGATCTACGGTCAACAAAGGAGATTGCCCTCAGCAATGAAGGGAGTCTCCTCATCTAATGAGTTGGAGGTCTTAAAGCCAGAATTGATGATTTCAGAAGTCAGAAAGAAGAACTTCTGTCTACTTCAACCAGCCAGCTTCTGGGAAATTCAGCCTCACTTTCATCAGAGTTTCCAACTTGTGGCCTGCCCAATGGAATTTGGACTTGCCAATCCCCATGATTGTGTGAGCCAAATCCTATAAATCTTAATATTTACACACATACACACACACATCATATTGTTAGTTCTGTTTCTTTGGAGAGCCCTGACTGTAAAACTCAACCACCCACCTTCCTTCCTTGCAAATGAGTTCTTTTCTCTCTCTCCTACCATTGTACTATAGCTATGAATACAGTCATTCTTGTCTGTTTCACATTGTCTGCTGTCATTTTTTCTTTGACAGTTACTTGGTGCCGTGACTCGAATAGGGTCAGATTCATCACTGGACTCCCAGATGTCTCACCCAGGACCCCAGGTATGCACCTCTGAAGACTTTGTCTTCACTTTGATTGAAATAGAGACTCCACAGTGAATCTGACTCCTTCCTAATCCGGTGCTCTGGACAAAGGTCCATTAAAGCATGGAAAGGATTTGACTTTGATTCTTTATAGAGTACTTTTTTCATATCCTCAGATTTTGTAGAGTAGAGTTTCACACTGTGGCTTGTTCAGTTTGAGTGGGGCTTCTCCTGGCTCCTTTTTGTTTGAGTGAGAAAATTCCTAGAAAGAAGTCTTCTTGGCTCTTGAGTGGGAATTTAATCCCTGATCCCTTCCCCTGAGCAAGACTCTTACTGGCTCTTTTTGTGAAGCCTCTGTCTTCTCTGTTTGTATTGTTTGTGGAGATCTCATTTAAAGTTTTATTTTCCTCTTTTGCTGGGATCTTAAATTTTGGTGGTTTTTTTTTTTTTTTCGGTGTCTCCCTTTACTATGGAAAATTCTGTATTCTGATTCTCCTTCTTTAAAGACCTCTATTGGTTATATGTGTTGCCACTACAATGCTAACTTTGTCTGCTTTCTTTCTCCATGGCATGATTTCACTAGACTCCTGTTTTAGTTTTTTGCTGCTCAAGCAAATACTATGAAATGGACCAGGTTAAACAATGGGATTTTATTAGTTCATGGTTTTGAGGCTGGGAAAATGTGCTAATCCAGGCATCATCAAAGCAATGCTTATTCTCCCCAAAGACTGTGGAGTTTTGGGGCTGGCTGCCAGCGATCCTTGGTCCTTAGTTCCTCTGTAACATGGCAGTGCACATGGCAGCCTCTTCTGGCCTTTCCAAGTTCCATTGAATTTAAGCTTCTGGCTGCTCCCTGTGGCTTTGTCTCTCTGTTTGATATTGATTCCACTTGTAAAGGAGTCCAGTAATAGGATTAAGGCCCATACTGATTGATATGGGCCAAACCTTTACTGAAATAACCTCATCAAAAAGGTCCTTTAATTTTTTTTTAACAAATCAGTTTTATTGATACATATTAATATAGCATAAATCCCATCCAAACTGTACCAATGGTATTTAGTATAATAACATAGTTGTGCATTCATCACTCTAATAATTATTAGAGCATTTTCATTATTCCAATGAAAATAATAAACATATAAAACAGACAAAAAACTCATCACCTCTCAATCTCTTTATGCTTCCTTTGCCATACATAGCTGCTATTCTGTTTCCATCTCTCTAGTTTATTTGTATTTATATTTTGTAAAAACAGTCATATATGCAGTATTACCCATAATTCATATTTCACATGAGATTTCACTGTTATACAGTCCCATATTACAGTTTTTAGCTTTCCTTAGACTTTCCCTTTCAAACACTGTCATACCTATATAATAACTCTGCTAGTTACAAACACTATGATATGCTTTCATCATTTCTATTCATTTCCAAAGATTTACAAACAACCTTTTTACCAATTCCGTATAGATTAATCCTCAGCATTCCGTTTTCTACCCTCATTCTATTTTCTGTTGACTCATATTCTAATTATTAACTCCATGAGTTTATACAATATATTTAGTTCATAATAGTGCAATCATACAGTATTTGTCCTTTGTGTCCAGCTTGCTTCACTCAACATAATATCCTCCAGGTTCCTTCATGTTGTCATATGCTTTATAACTTCATTTGTTCTTACAGCTGCATAATACTCCATTGTGTGTATATACTACAACTTGTTTATCCATTCATCAGTTGAGGGACACCTGGGTTGTTTCTATCATTTGGCAACTGTGAATAACACTGCTATGAACATTGGTGTGCAGATGTCTGTCACTGCTCTCAGTTCTTCTGGGTATATATACCTGGTAGTGGTCTATATTCAAGTTCCTTAGGAACTACCAAACAGTCCTCCACAGTGGCTGTATCATTCTGCATTCCCACCAACAGTGAATAAGTGTTCCTATCTCTCCACATCCTCTCCAACACTTGTAGTTTTCTGATTTTTTAATGATGGCTATTCCAATAAGTGTGAAATGATATCTCATTGTAGTTTTTTTTTATTTTTTATTTTTTTTTTATTTTTATTTTTTAAAGATTTTATTTATTTATTCATTTATCCCCCCCTTGCTGCTTGTGCTCTCTGGGTCAGCTAACCACACCGTGCAGGCGGGCTTGCCTTCACCAGGAGGCCCTGGGAACCGAACCCGGGGCCTCCCATATGGTAAACGGGAGCCCTACTGATTGAGCCACAGCCGCTTCCCTCATTGTAGTTTTGATATAGGGATTTAGTGGTAAATCCCTTATCACTAGTGATGTTGAACATTTTTCCATGTGTATTTTTGCCATTTATATTTCTTCTTTGGACAAATGTCTATTCAAATCTTTTGCCCATTTTTTAATTGGGTTGTTTGTCTTTTTATTGTTGAGTTGTAGCATCCCTTTATATATCATGGATATTAAACTCTTACTGGATATGTGGTTTCCAAATATTTTCTCCCATTGAGTCGGCTGCCTTTTTACCCTTTTGATAAAGTCCTTTGATGTACAAAAGTGTTTAATTATGAGAAGGTCCCATTTATCTAGTTTTTCTTTTGTTGCTTGTGCTTTGGGTGTAAGCTTTAAGAAACTACTGCTTACCACAAGATTTTGAAGATGTTTTCCTACATTTTCTTCTTAAGAGTTTTATAGTTGTTGGTTTTATATTTGGGTCCTTGATCCATTTTGAGTTGATTTTTGTATAAGATGTGAGATAGAAAAAGTTCCTTCTTAAAATGGGTTCTCACCTGGAGGAATGGATTAAATTTAGGAACATGTTTTTCTGGGGGTACTACATACAGCTTCAAACCACAACTCCCTAGAACTTCAATGGCCTGTTTAGGAAACTTGAGATCTCCCCAGATTGGCTCATCTGAGATCTCTCCCTTCTCATCACCACCCCCATTCCTCTTTCCTTCATTTTTACACTTTCAACCTTCACTTTTAGCTCCTATAAATCCTTTCTCTTTCACCCCAGCCCTTCAACTCCCTATAATCACTGGAGTATTAGGCCCCACTCTTCCCATTGGGGGCTATCCAGGGGCTCAGGGACCCCAAAAGCAACCACCTGAGGATGAAGTTAGTTGAAAAACAGACTGGATATTTTATCCACTCAGATTTTTATCTTTGGAGACACCAAGATGACCACTTGGTCTTTCCTCAGTCCCATGCCCAAAATTTTTAGTCTTCAGTCTCAGTAAGGTTACACATCAGGGCAAAGAAAAGCTTTTTTTTTTTTTTAAGACTTATTTATTTATTTATCCACCTCCCCCCCCCCCGCCCCCTGTTGCTTTTGTGCTCATTGCCTGCTCTCTGTGTGTTCTTCTGTGTCTGCTTGTCTTTTCTTTAGGTGGCACTGGGAACCAATCCTGGGACCCTCCAGAGTGGAGAGAGGCTGCTCAATCTGTTGCACCACTCAGCTCCCTGATTTGCTGCATCTCTCATTGTCTCTATTATGTGTCTCTTTTTTTGTTACATCATCTTGCTGTACCAGCACTCCACTCAGGCCATCACTCAGCTTGGGTCAGCTCACCACATGGGCCAGCTTGCTTTTCACCAGGAGGCCCTGGAAAACGAACGCTGGACCTCCCATTTGGTAAACAGGAGCCCAATCACTTGAGCCACATCTGCTTCCCAAAGAAAATCTTAAAAATTTCCTTCATAAGATGTGAAGAATACAGGAAATGACATTTATGTGGATAAATATAAAAGGCTATCTTATTTTTCTAATTTATTTAAAATACTTAGAACTATTTAAAGCACAAGAATTCTACAGTTTTATAGTTCTTTTTATTATTCCTGTCCTTTATGTTATATGATAGATGTATAATATATATGTTTTGTATATATATATGTGACTGTCGCATAGAGGATAGGAGCAGGAAATGGAACTATACAGTTGTAAAGTTCTTACATTTTACATGAAGTGTTATAATATTAGCTCAAAGTAGACTCTGAAAAGTTAAGAATGTGTCCTAGAGCAGTGATTCTCAAAGTGTAGTATGAGGTCTGCAAAATCTATTCAAGAAGTCTGCACGATCCTCCCTTTTCCAACAACATATCTGTGTAAGGCTGAATTTTCCTTATATATGTCAACCAAAACAACATTGCAACAGCTGGAATTCAGAAACAGATAAGAGAATCCAACTGTGTTTTATTAAGCCAGATATTAAAGAAATTTGCAAGAAATATGAAACAGTGCCACTTTTCTTACCAATTTTTAAAATTGTGGACAATATAGTTATTTTTCACATGATCTCCACATGTGTTTCCACATATGTTATGTTAACATGTAGTGGAACTATATTATTTTAATTAATTAAAAATAAATATTTTAATTCTCAAATTTTATTTCTAATAAATACAAATATAACCCACAGAAAATCTCTTTGAGGTCTTCAATAATTTTTAAGAGTATCAAGGGGTCCTGAGACCAAAACGCTTGAAAATCACTGTCCTTAAGCAACCACTCAAACATAAAGCAACAGCATAGCTAAAAAGCAAAAAGAGATTAAAGTGGAATTATAAAAATTATTTAGCTAACTTGAAACAAGATAGTAAAGGAGGAATATGGGAACAAAAACCAGATTAGACAGGCAAAAAACAAATAGCAAGATGGTAGATCTATTTCCAACCATATCAATAATTAATTACATTACCCCATGACTCAGTGATTCCATTTCTAGGTATTTAACCAAGAGAAATGAAAACACATCTTCAAAAAGACTTGTAGGAGAGCAGATGTGGCTCAAGCAGTTGGGTGCCTGCGTCCCTCCCACATAAGAGGTCCTGGGTTGGGTTCCTGGTGCCTCCTAAAAAAAAAAAAGAGCAGACAGCGAGTGCAAATAACAAGGGGGCAGGGGAGAAATAAATAAAATAAATCTTAAAAAAAAACAAAACTTGTACATAGGTATTCATATTCATAGCAGCTTTGTTTGTAATAGCCAAGAACTTGAAACAGCCCAATTCCCCATCAACAGGAGAAAAGACAAGTTGTAGTAAACACAATGAAATTTAACTCAGTAATATAAAGGAACAAAAAACATGGATGAATCTCAAAAAACATACTGAGGGAAGGAAACCTAACACAAGAGTGCATACCCCATGATTTAATGAAATTCTAGAACAGGCAAAACTAAAAAACTAATCTTTTTTTTTTTTTTTTTAATGGTTGCCTTTGGGGAGTGGAGGCAGGGATAAACTGGAAAAGGACTTGAGGGAACTTTCTGGTGTGATGGGTTTGGTTACACTGTTGTATGCATTTGTCAAACTCAAGTCAAAACATTTCATGATGTGTAATTTTTACCAAGAAACCTAAACAAGTATTGTTGATGACATGCATGCCAAAGTATTTAAGGGTGAAATACACTGATATTTGCAACTTACTTTTAAATGTATCAGAGGATGGATTGATGGATAGATATGTGATAAGGCAAATACAGGAAAATGTTAACAAGTGTAGAATCTAGGTGGTGGATATATGTGTGTTTACTGTGTAATTCTTTAAACTTTTCTTTGTTTGAAATTTTTTATAATAAAACATTTTTGGGGGGCATCTTTGTCTTGGAGAAGTTTTGCTCTGAAGGACTTAGCCTTCTTTAGTGAACATGGGACCTGAAGGGCAGAGGGCAATGCAGAGGTCTGAGGGGGAAACTGTGTGAAATCAACTGACTTGGAACTAGGACCCAGGTGATATGTGCATGTTGGGATGGGGGAGGGAGAAGGGTAAAAAAAAAACCTAAGGGGACCATGAGTGGAGAGTGGGAAAGAGCTAGGTAGAGATGGGGGCGGATGTGGCTCAAATGGTTGGGCGTCCGTCTGCCATATAGGGGGACCTGGGTTCGATCCCCGGGATCTCCCGGTAAAATAAAAAATATATATAGAAGGCGCATGGGCTGCCAGGCTCTGTGTGCTGGTGAGCTGCCAGGCCCCAGGAGCCATGCAGCAAGATGATGACTTAACAGGAGAGAGATGCAGGGGAGAGACAAGACGAGATGCTCTGAAAACTCCAAAAGCCAGGAACTGAGGTGGCGCAGGTGGCAGAACACCTCTCTCCTACATCCGAGGTCTCCAGGATCGAATCCTGGTGAAGACTGGAAGAGGAGGATGAGAAGAGATGGCAGGAAACAGGTATGGAGAATTGCCCAGCAAATGGACACAAAACAGCAAATGGGGAAGGGGGTGTTTAAAATGGATAGAGTAAAATAAATCTTAAAAAAAAAAAAAAAAAAAAAAAGAGCTAGGCAGAGGGCAATTGCTCTTGAGTTTCCATCTGAGGTGTACCTTTTTGGATGAGGGGATTACTCATATTACAGGTTTTATGATTCTTTAGTCTCTTAGAGCTGTAGGGAGTCAGGATAGCAGTGCCAGCTAGGAGAGGTAGGTTGGCATCTTGGGAGTCTCAAATGGCATGGCAGTATTAGGGCTCAGGATTTGGTACTCAGGACTACAAGTCCAAAAACAAAAATATGTGAGTGCCCCTGTATGTGCCTAGATCATGCTAACCCAGTTCACAGGAGATTTTACTACACAAACCAGAATGATGAGAACCTGAAGTGCCAAGTAGATCAGATGCTTGGAGCAGATGGCCACAGCTTTTTCTCTCCTGTGAGCATGGGAAGCAGATGTCTTCAGAAGTTTCCTTGGTGAGCATAGTATCATAGCAAGGGGAGTGAGCAGGATGATGTCTTCGTGGCTGACATCATTGACTTAGGGTGGCCAGATGCATACCTTAAAATCCAACCAGAATGTTCACCTTGGCTGGTAGTGTTGGTACATTCTCTTCTGGCCAGGGCTGGAGACATACTCTCACATTTTTGATCCTGGGTTTCCTCCTTTCTAGACTCCAAGAAAATCATGTTTCTTTTGTTAAAACATTTTTTTTTCTTCATATGACACAATGGATTAGGTTGTGATTTCTTAAGTTAATTATCCCATGAATATTTTCCATGTCTTCTTTTTTTTTTTTTTTTCCCTGAGGTAACAGGGCCAGAGATTGAACCCGGGACCTTGTATGTGGGAAGGTGGTGCTCAACCACTGAGCCATGTTGGCTCCCCTGACCTGATTTTTTCACTTGTTTACTTGTTGTTTGTTTTTGTTTTCCCAGGAGACTCCGGGAACCGAACCTGGGACCTCCCATGTGTGAAGCAGGTGCTAACAGCTTGAGCCACATCCACTCCCCTTCCATGACTTCTTTTTTTTTATTTATTTTTAATATATCTTTTATTTTTCTAAAAGATACTTAGATTACATAAAATGTTACATATAAAAATATAAGGGGTTCCCATATGCTCCACTCCCCACAGCTCCCATTTTCTCCCACATTAATAAGTTCTTTCATTGGTGTGGTATATTCATTGCAATCGATGAACACATTTTGGAGCATTGCCACTAAGCATGGACTATAGTTTACATTGTAGTTTACACTCTCTCCCACTCAATTCTGTAGGTTATGGCAGGATATATAATAGCCTGTATCTGTTGTGCAGTGTCATTCAGGACAATTCCAAGTCCCAAAAGTGCCCCCATGTTACACCTCTTCCTCCCTCTCTTTGTTCTCAGCACCCACAGTGGCCACTGTCTCCACATCAATGGTATAATTTCTTCCATTGCTAGAATCACAATAAGTCTATAGTAGAATACCAGTAAGTCCACTCCAGTCCATATTTTATTCCCCAATCCTGAGGATTCTGGGATGGTGCTGCCCACTTCACCTGTAATTGAGAGGAGGTTTCAATCCCATACAGCTGATAGATGGGACTTTCTTGCTTGCATTTGTAGACTCTGGTTCCTTGGTGTGGTGGCTGTCCATCCTCACCTCCTTGTTAGTTGTCCTGGGTGAGTCCAGTGAACTGGAGAGTAGGTGCTGCAACTCTGATGAGGCTCAGGGCCCGGCTGACACATCCCCTTCCATGACTTCTTAACCACACCTTCTCAAGCTACCTGTGACAGGAGTCAGAGGGACATAACACACGGTTGGGGATGGAAAGTGGCTACAAAAGTAGAAGAAGGTGATTGTAGAGATAGCAGCCAATTGTGTATCTGGATATTAACCCTATGAGCTTTTTTAAATTATTATTTTATTTTTTTTAGTAGATACCGGGGATTGAACCCAGGACCTCATACATGTGATGCAGGCACTCAACCACTTAGCTACATCCACTTCCCTTCTATGAGCTTTTTATGCTTCCTGCTTAAACCTTTCCAGCATGGAACCATTTGTGACACCTTGGAGAGTGGCATTTTCCTGTCCGCTCTATTCTTACACCAGATCTTTGGTTTGAGCTAAAGCAAGTCTCCACTCATCACTAGTGCTGAGTCTGATGGGATTTTTTCTCATTATCTCAGCTGCACCCCTGGCCATTTATTCTTCATCTGACAGGCAGATAGAAAATTGTAAAACGTTATTACCTTGGGTAACCAAGTTAGAGGTAGTCATTTTAGACAGTAGGGAAAAGGACTCAATCTTGGAGAGCGCATGTTTAACTGACCATCATCACTTATTCACCAATTTGTAAAAAGTACTATTAATCTTTTTCTAATTACAAAATAGTACATGTGAATTGTAAAAAAGCTGAAGATTAAGCAGTTTAGTTTACATGTGGTTATGAATGCTGAAGTTGTGTTGTTTGGGAAACCACCTTCCACTTGCAGGCCTGAGATGTTTTTGTGATATGAAGGGGAAGTAAAGAGGGCTTAAGTTGTACAATCAGCATATCGGCGAGCCCCGCTGGATTAGCTAGGTAGTGTGTTTGACAAGGCGATCCAGCTCATTTGTGGCAGCCTCTGTAGCAGCTTTCCTAGGGACTGCACAGTTAAGAATCCATTTTCTCATCAGAACTGCCTAAAGCTGGGGGTTCTATGTAGTGTTTTTCCCTTTCTTGAGAGAATCTGGAATAAAGAAGTTCTTTATGTAATGCTATGAAGAGATCTCTGAATGTGAAAAGAAAGACACAGAATCAGGTGTGTTGTATACTACTATTGCACACAAAGGGATGGAAAAATAATCCATTTTCATATTTGCTTGTATAGCTCTGGAAAGGATACTCAAGAAATAATAGTGGTTTCAGGGAAACGGATGTGGCTCAAGAAGTTGGGCGTCTGTCTACCATATGGAGAGACCGGGGTTCGATCTCCGGGACCTCCCGGTAAAAAAAAAAAAAAAAAAAGAAATAATAGTGGTTTCTCTTGGAATGGGGGTGGAGGTGGTATCTGACCAGGTGGAGGATGACGTGGGAGAGAGGCTTTCCCTGTATACTTTTTTATAGCTTTTGATTTTGCGAACTATGTAAATGAATTTTCTATTCAAAAATGTATAAATGTAAAAAGAGTATATAGACTAACATGAGACAATGCGATCCAGTTCCTTGGAATAAATAAGAGGAAAAATTTAAGACTGTAGCATGCCCCACTTGACCATAATGTCAGTTCAGCACCAGGCTGCGAGACAAAGACTCTGCATCTAAATAAATGTAATATATGTGGCTCAGCTGTCAAGGTACATCTTTTTTTTAATATTGATTTTATTTCTCTTCAGTTTGTTTTTAATTTCGTTTGTTCTACTGGTAAATTTATCATCAAATCTTTCCCCTTTCAGAAAGGTGTTTGGACAGACCACTTCCTTTATGTTGGATTTGGGGATGCAGAATAACATTGTTTTCCAGGACACATGCTGTGATGGTGGGGCCTCCAGGGTATCAGATCCGCTCACTTGCCAGAGTATCTGACTTCCCTGCGGCTTCCCTTTTCTTGCTGTTGGAGCTTTTAGGGATGGAAATAGTTACTCTGGCTTTGGTCTAGAGACTTATGATGGGAAGCCCTTCTGTAAAAGGCATTCTGATAAATTAGAACAGAGTGTTCCATTATCCCTTCATGAAATGGGACCCTTCTCTGGAAGGATGTCTGGAGAATGGAAAAGTAAACACAATTAGGAATCCTAACATTAATCCAATTTTCATTTGCTATCAGCTTACTTTTTTGTCTTTGAGATGCTATTAAAAATGCAAGCAGGATGTGAGTGAGATAAAACATATCGAAATTCAAGTTGATTCCAATTTAAAAAGGCACTCCATTTCTCTGGGCCCCCAGCTTCCAGCAATTTTAGCCATCTGGGGCACAGGCCAGAGCTTGGGAGTGAGAGAAAAAAGCCTCTGAGCAAAGAAAAGTGCTGCCATAAAACCCACAAACCTCAATTCAGAGGAAGGTCTTTTCCATTCTTGCTCAGGTCCTGTTGAATCAGTAACTTAGCTTCTATTAATAATAATATCTCCTTCTTATTGGTACTTACTATATGCCAGCTAACATGCTTTACATGTAATAACTTGTTTAATCCTCTCAACAACCTAACGAGAAAAGTTATTATCATTCCCATTTTACAGATGAAGAAACAGTGGTTAAGTGGCTTGCCTAAGGTCACTCAGACATGAGTGGTGAAACAGGCTATTGAACCCAGGCAGGCTGGCTCCAAAGCCTCTATTATTAGTCACCATGCTCTGCTCACCCCCATCTGATTACTCATGTCCACATGTGTGTGTATTTGAGATATATACTTCTAAAAAACTCAGATATTTGGTGTTCCAGCTCTTGGCAGATTAGGAGGTGGGGCCACTATAAAGCAAGCACACTCGTAACACTGAAAGATGCAGCCTGGCAGCCTAATGGTGACAGAGGAGATGGAGAACCTGTCAACTCCAGCAGCCTGGGTCTCTGCTAGCAGTCATCCCTGCACGTTTCCATTCTTGCAGGAACCACCAAAAAACAGTAGTACAATGATTAAAATTCACAAAGGTGGCTGTGTCCCCCAATGTCCAGTTTCCCCTTTTTTTTCTTTTTTAAAGATTTATTTATTTATTTTCTCCCCACCCCCTTGTTTTTGTGCTCACTGTCTGCTCTCTATGTGTTCTTCTGTGTCTGCTTGTCTTCTCTTTAAGGGGCACCGGGAACTGATCCTAGGACCTTCCAGACTGGAGAGAGGCTGCTCAATCTCTTGCTCCACCTCAGCTCCGTGGTCTGCTGTGTCACTCATTGTCTCTCCTCTGTGTCTTTTTTTGTTGCATCATCTTGCTGCACCAGCTTTCCACACGGGCCAGCACTCTGCGTGGGCCAGCTCTCCGCTCAGGCCAGCTCACTGTGTGGGCCAGGTTGCTTTTTACCAGGAGGCCCCAGGAATCGAACCCTGGACCTCCTGTTTGGTAGATGGGAGCCCAATCACTTGAGCCACGTCCTCTTCCCTCCCCTTTTCTTTTAGTTATAGGACCTCCAACTTTTACATGGACCCTGACTGCTGAGTCTCTCTTGCTGCTAGGTATGGCTAAGTTTTGGCCCCTGGACTAGGAGCAGAAGTGAGTATGCCAGGTCATAGAAGCTCTGCCCTGCCTCTTCCTCTCCTTGGGCTGGAATGGGGTCTTGGGGGTGGAAGAGAAGGATAACACCCAGGGATGGCAGAGCAAGAAGATGGAAAGAGACCTTGCAGAGTCACCCTGTAAGTGCTGGACTATTTATTCCTGCTTTTTTATATGCAAGAGAAATAAACTCTCTCATTTAAGCCATTTACCTCAGAGCAGCCAAACTCACAAGCCGATGAATGCACCCTAAGACATCAAGGAAAGGTTACATTATGTTTGCTGTGGGTTTTTGCCTCAGCTGCTGAAACAAATACCATACAGTGGGTTGGCTTTGAACAACAGGAATTTAATGGCTCATAGTTTCAGAGGCTAGAAGGCTTCCTTCTTCCCAGGGTTGGTATCTTCTGGCTGGCTGGCAATCTTTGGGGTACCTTAGCCTTTCTGTCACATGGCCCTTGGATTAGGTGACATCTTTTCCTTTCTCTTCCAGGTACCATTGGCTTTATTTCTGGGTGCTCCCTGTGGCTTCTTTCTCTGTATCCAATTTCCTTTGCTTGTAAGGACTTGGCCACATCGGGTTAAGGCCCACCCGCATTCAGTTTGGGCACATCTTAACTAATAACTTCGTCAAAGGTCCTATTTACAAATGGGTTCACATGCACAGGACCAGGGATTGGGACCTGAACATGCTTTTTGTGGGGAACATGGTTCAACCCCCCAGACTGTATTTTGTTAACAAGTCAAGGAAATATCAAAACATTTTAGAAAGAGTTCAATAACAAATAAGCTTTGAAGCCTAATAGGGTCAATAGGGATGCTATTTGGAAACATCTCTAGAAAATTACTTAACAATGGCAGAAAAAGGAGGTATACTCTATTTGGTTGATGTAATAAGGAGAGCATTTAAATTCAATTCTGATCTACAAATAGTTATGGAATGCCTATTACCTGCCAGGCAAGACCAATCGGACTTTGCCCTTACCCTCAAGGATCTCACAGTCAGTGGGGTACTGGGATCATAGATGAGCATGCGGATATAAAAAGTGATCAGGGGGCGGATGTGGCTCAAATGGTTGGGCGTCTGTCTGCCATATGGAGGGACCTGGGTTCGATCCCCGGGACCTCCCGAAGGTGCATGGGCTGTCAGGCTCTGTGTGTCGCTGAGCTGTCGGGCCCCGAGAGCCATGCAGCAGGATGATGACGTAACAGGAGAGAGACAAGACGAGATGCTCCGAAAGCTCCAGAAGCCAGGAGCTGAGGTGGCGCAGGCGGCAGAACACCTCTTTCCTACATCAGAGGTCTCCAGGATCGAATCCTGGTGAAGACTGGAGGAGGAGGATGAGAAGAGATGGCAGGAAACAGACACAGAGAATTGTCCAGCGAATGGACACAAAACAGCAAATGGAGAAGGGGGGGTTTAAAATGGATAAAGTAAATAAATAAATCTTAAAAAAAAAAAGTGATCAGAACCGGTGTAGTACATAGTCCAACCCAGCTTGGGCTATCAAGGAAGGCTCTTTGGAGAGATATCCAAGTGGAGTGGGAGAAGCTTTGTTGCCAGTGTTCTAGCTCTTGTGGGTGTTGAATTTTCCTTAAAGATAGGAGCACTTGTGTTTTATGAGAGCTGAAAAGCCCACTCAGAGACTTCTCTGCCTCAAGAAATGTGACCCATGAAACCAACACTTTGAATTTCTTCCTTTCCTTTTTCCTTCTTGTTCCAAACTCCTCCTACCCATGGGACAGGTTCTGGAAAACTTTAGGCTGGCCAGTGTGCTACCCTCTTGGGCCTTGGGTAAGTAACTATTGGACAGGATATGTCTTCCAGGAATCAGAAGCTAATAGTGTCTTTGCCTTCATCTTTAATAGTGGTAAAAGCTGAAGGAGCAGCCAGGAGCCTCTGGGAATTAGAACAGTGCTCACAGACGCGTGTTCACTCACTCTCATCCTCAATGCCAGGCTGATAGATAATGGGCAAATTATTTAACTGTGGTTGTCAACTTCCTGCTCTGCAGATGATGATGTTAACCTCACCCGAGCAGGGGACTGTAGGGAATGATAAATCGAAGGTATTAGATGACTCTTGGCAGACTGAAAAAAAAAAAAGTCAGTAGTTAATTACTTTGAAGCAGTCTTGCAGAAATATTGATGCCTGAAACACACTTGACATTTTCTTCTCAGACATTTCTTTTTCAGTCATTTCCCCCTTCCCCCTCAGGAAGAGAGTTGAATTATGGTGGTTGTGTTAAAGGGTAGCAGAATGCAGAGAAGCAGCAGGAAAATGTAGAGAAGGGTTAGCCATGAACACTTTCTTGCCCTGACATGTGGGGTGAGGCTGGCTTCCTTGGGGTCTCACCCCACACTTTTTTGACCTCTCCAGTCCCCAAAGTTAAGACCTGGGTCTGGATTTTGGCTGAGTCTTTAGCCAAAGCCCAAACCCAGCCATATATGAGCATGGATTTCTAAAAAAAATTACATGTAATTTTATTTCAAGGAAAATTTTCTTTCATGTAAAGTTTATTTGTACATTTATGTATATATATGCACACATATACAGACAAAAATATAAATATTTTTATTTATCTTTAACAAATATTTAAGTTTATTGTAAGTGTTTTTCATGCAAAACTTTGTGACTGGTTGAAAAAAGATAGTAAAAATAAAATACCAAAATGAAAAGGCCTTGAATTTTGCTGAAATGAAATTTCAATTATAAATGAGAAGGCTTCTCTTTACCCTGGATGAGTTCACATGGTCATCTCTGATATAACAAATAAATTGGGCAGCAACTATTCAGCATACTGTGCTAAGTACTTGAATTTTCATCTAGCCCCCCGCCCCCCAACCCCCACCAAAAAGAGTGTAAAATTGCTTCCTGATGTTCTCAAGAGAAAGACTTAAAATCCACAGCCCAGTCTACAGAGCACTGTGTGTTCTCAGCCCTCTCTCTCATTCTTTCAGTCTCCATCCCCTGACCCTTTCATTCTCTTCACAGCACTTATTTGTCTCTCTTTTTCATATACATTTGTCCCCCATTTTTAGACTTGTCATCAAAATATAACATGGGTATGTAAAGTGCACGTGGATGAGGTGCTGGATGATTTTGCTAGTGGCCATGGACTTTTGCTATGAAGTGGACTGGCCGTGACCCTGAGCAGCAGCCATCACATGCCGCCTTCTGCTTTGTTGTTTGGTGCAAGTTTATTATTGTTCATCTGTGAGACGATAGGCCCCGGCTGGCAGTGGTGCCTTGAAGACTGTCCTCACGGATGTTTCTGTCATTCCCTTTATCGCTATGAGAAACTGCCGTGCAGCTAATGTGTCAGTGTCAGGCTATGGCCTCTGGAGTGAGCAATAGGAGCTGTCAACTTCACGGTTAACTGCCCTTGTCCGGCACGGTGATAAGTGGATTCCTTCCACTTAAGTGGATTCGGTTAAGTGCTCAGCGGTGGTTTGAACACCACCTCTCAGAATAAATTGAAACCACATTTGCTTCTAATAGTGATGATTTCAGAATTTTTCTTCTTCACCTGCTCTCAGAGACTTCCTCCTAAATATATAGGTTTTGTACCCAAAAGAGTGGCTGTTTAAAAAATGTGTTAAATATGCAGTTCTGTGTTTTTCCTGCCCTTACCCTTTCCCTGAATCTGAATCCTGTTTAGCTGAACAAGGTACATCTGGAACTCTTAAAGGCCTTTTTCACCCATGAGAAAGGAACATCGGGTGTAGTATGTTTCTGGAAAATGAGAAACATTACTGTAGTCTTTGCTTGTATTCATAATAGAAGGAATGCTTAGTTTCAGTTAGAGGCTAATGAAAATAAAGATTTATTTTTTTTCCCCCATCCAAGTTCTTGGGCCCCACGTTGAGAACTCCTGCCTGGTGGTAGCTACTAAGATTTGATATTATGACCCTTTTATACTTAAAAACTCAGATGTTTAAATTTTTCTGTCCACCAGTTGCCTCAAGAGAAAACTGTTGCCTGGTGTGATGGATAAGGCCAGGAAAGGCCAGTGAATAATCCGAATAAGTTCCTGCAAAAGGTAGGAAAATTGTTGCTAGCACAGGAACTTCACTCCCCTTTCTGGAGTCTTTGTTCAGTATTGCCAACATTGGGGCAGTTTCTAGGGAGTGCAAGTTTGACTCCTAGCAGGATCTAGACTTCCAGTTTTGGGGTCTGCTTGGGCTCAAGGTCCCGATATGTAGGTGGAACAATACAGAAAGGAGGGACACGTGGGACCTATGGTCAGAGCTCTACTGACTGGGTATTGGCACCACTAGCCATTTAGGATGCTCCCTACATTTAACAGTCATGAGCTCAGGGGACTGGCCCTCCGTAGGGCAGATGACAGGTTAGCCTGGTGTGAGCTGGGGTTTGTAAGGTCCTGTGACCTTGGGGAATTTACTTAGCCCCTCCGGACTGAGGATTGGAGATAATGGGGAGACTAATGGTGCCTGCCCCATAGAATTGTTACAAGAAGTAATGAGTGTGTGTTTAACCTAATGCTCGGCAGAGGGTAAAGCCCTCAATAAATTCATATTGATAATGAATGAGCAGGGCCCAGCTGACAACTTGATTTTGGACTTCTAGTCTCCAGAATGGTGAGACAATAAGTCTCTATTGTTTTAAGCTAAAAAAATATGTATATTTACCTATGCTGTATGCTGCCATCTTGCAATGAGGACTGACACCTAGTGTTAAGTAAAAAAGGACATATCTTGTTTTTCTCAGCCTAGATATTTAATAAAAGCAGGAATCTCATCAAGTGGATGGTAACGTCTGACCAAATCCTAAACTCTCATTGGTCATACTCTGAGCAGAAACCCTCCACCTTTGTTACTTTCTTCCTCTCATGGAAATATGATTATTCTTATGCTTATAAGGAAAAAAAGGTGGAGATGGAGGTGGATGTAAAGGAGCAGATGGCAGAGCTCAATAGGACACAGCATCTTGCCACAATTTTATAGTTGGCCCTTCCTCCATGAGCTGTGTGACCCCTCTGACTTTCCTCTATTCACAACACCAGCTGGGACATTTTTAGCCAGACCTGTCCCTTCATGCTAATTTGCATTTATTTTCCTAATCTACTTTAGAAGTTTGCTTCAGTTCTGTCTTACGTCCCCCTTTTCCAGGGGAGAGTTTCCCAGGCCAATGGGCTCCCGATGCCCAGCCATTTTTGCATTTTTCTTAGCGTTTGTGTAAAGGAGTCCATTTGCTCCAGGAGGCAGTCTTCCTCTGTTTTCTTCCTAAAAGCCCATCCTTCTATAGCTACCTTGTCTTGGTCCTGGTTCTGGTTCAAACCTTGAGTGGCGATGAGGAGGCATTTAGCAGCCCTCCTCACAACCGTGATGAGCTAGCTAAGGGGGATTTCCCCAAAGACTTTTAGCTCTTCAGTAACTTGCAAAAGTGAAAATCATTCTATTGTTTTCTATCCTCACACCCTCCCTAAGACAACAGGCCATCAGTTTTGAGTTTGTACTCCATTTATTATAGAAATTGGTCATAGAAGGAAATCTTCTTAACAGAAGCTCACAGTCATTGATTTCTTTCCACATGGCTTCTTACCATGTGCATGTTTTTCTAAGTGCTTTGCATGTGTGTGTTTGTGAGGCTGTTACTATTATTATTCCTCTATACGGAGGAGGAAACTAAGGCTCCCAGAGGCCACTCAGCTTGCCCAGGGATGCACAGCTAGTAAGTAGAAGCGGCAAGATCCGCACTTGGGAGTCTGGCTCCCCAGCCTTGTACCCAATGTGTCATAATGTTGATGGTCGTGGTGTTGGTTGGTTTGAAGGCTACTACGACGTTTATATGCTTACTTTTCTCTGGAAGAGAAAACACATGTTCAGAGGTTTGGTAGCCTCTTAATGGCTCTGAGGAAGAGTCTGGCCCTCCATTGTGGGGTGTTTTCTTTAGAATGTGGATTACTTAATGCCTCTTTGTCTCCAACTTGACCCCAGGTGCCTATTCTAGGTAACAGGAAAAGTCCATTTAATGTCATATTATTACACCAACTTCTCCCTACCCCTAGCCTGGCTGAAACCATGTTAATCGTTTTCCTTGCCACCCCTCTTTCTTCTCCAGTACACCCAGAAACTAATATGTAACTAGACCTGTTTTCCAAAATCTGGTGTCCTCAGGCTAAAAGTCTTGGAGTCATCTTTGCCCCCTCTGTTTGGTTGGCTGTTCATATCCAATAAATCATCTGGCCCCTTGCCTTCTGGTGTGGGCCCTTCCTCAGACAGTGGCCTTCCCACTAGTCTTTCCATCTCATCAGACTAATCTACCTACAACACTAGGGTCCCAGCAGGAAAGAGATGGTCTACTCAAGAGATGATAAAGAGACAGTTTACAAGGGTCTGGGTGGGGTTTAGGAAAAGCAACAACTGATGGGGCATTGCCCCAGGGCTGTAACAGAGGGGAGTCATTGCTACCCCTAGGCTTGTAGGGTTCAGGGAGGGGGGCAGCTTCTGGACCCGCAGAGTGAGCTGTGTGGAGAGGGCCACCCAACAGAAGCTGTGGGCCTAGGCAGAAGGACTTAGGCAGTTGGAGGCCCAATAGGAAGGAGCTGGGGAAATAAATATCCTGACCTCACTCCCTATCCCTCCCTCCTGTGCCTCCTTTGGGAGCTGGAAGATGCAGTCCATACAGATCAGCCTGCTCTACTCAGCACAGAGCAGGGTGGAGCAGGGTGGGGAAGGTGGGAAATAGATCTGGAGGGGCAGAGGATATGCAGGATACACCACTTGGCCTTGTCCTTTCCCCACCGAGAAATCTGCAGTGACTCCTATTCCATTTTCGGTTAAACCTGGTATAAGTTTGCTGAGGCTGCCGTAACAAAGTACCACAGACCAGAGAGCTAAAACAACAGCAATTTATTGTCTCACAGTTCTGGAGGCCATGAGCCTGAAATCTAGGTGTCAGCAGGGCTGTACTTCTTCTGAATTCTGTAGGGTTCTGGCAGTGGCTTGCTGGCAACCCATGGCATAGCTCAATCTCTGCTTCTGTCACATGGCCATCTTTCTCTGTCTTCAACTGTGTCCAAATTTCCTCTTTTTATCAGGACACCAGTCATTCAGTTTGGCCTCATCTTAACAAATAGTACCTCCACAGACCCTGCTTCCAAATAGGATCACATACAGGATGGGGGGGCTAGGACAATTCAACACATAACACCTGGTATTCAAAGAATCCCACAACAACCTTGCCTAATTCAGCCTATTCTATCCAGAACAGGCATTCCACTTACATTAGCTGGTATCCTCATTCCATTGTCTTTTGTATATATTGTGCATGTTATATATATTAAAAATAGTCTTAATCTTTTATTTATGTTACTCTGAAATCCAAGTCCAAGGAGATTTTTTTGCTTCTAGAGACAGGCATCAACCCAGGCCTCTCCTGGACAGCCTGGCAGCCTATGATGGGAGTGAAGGTAGCCTGGCTGGCACCGAGAAGGCAAATAATCCCTCTCATTGCTGCGAGCACATACTAAGAAGGCTCTTGCCCAGTCATGAGAGCCCAGGCTCTGAATCTAGAGGGACTGGGTTTAAATTCCTGCTTTCCCAGTTCCTAATTGAACCAGTTGCTTCACCCCTGAGTCTGCCTTTCCTTTTCTGTAAAATGGAGATGATTCCAATAGCACTTCACTATTGTAAAGATTAAATGAGTTAATGAGTATAAAGAGTTCAGCAGATCATAGGTGCTCAGCTAGGGAGCAGGGGGTGTCTTACTCATCTTTGAATCCCTGCACACAGCACAGGGCTCAGCACGTGGCAGGGGCTTGGTAACTGTTTCCTGACCTCTACTGAGGGTGAGGCCCTCTGAGGCTTTGGGGGCTAGTGGTGGTAGGGGTTCTGAAGTGGCTAATGCTCCCTCTCCCCCGTCTTTGCCAGGCCCTCTCTGCCTGCCACTGAAAGTTTTCAAAGGCGATTGTGTATCCATAATCCACTCAACACCTATTTCCCCAGCACACTCTACAGAAGGCCCTGTGATGCCTCTTAGCCTGAGGGCAACAGCAGAGACTTGGGAGCGCGTGTTATTGCCCGTGTCCTGGTTTTACACTGCCCTCTGGTGTGGGTTTGTGGGACAAGCATGTTAAATGAGGGTTTCTGGCGATGTTTTTCTTGACATTGGGGAGGATCCCCTGCTTCCTTATATGGACTGATCACATTGCTGATAGGACAGGGAAATATTGTTTCAGACTCTACCCCCATTTAGGTTACAACTCCTGAGATTTACCAAATACCAGAAACTTTTTATCAATGTCTCTGACCAGCCATTAAATACAGCCATCCTGCTAGACTCAAGTTCCTCTGGACAGCAAGTACTTTGTGCCCTGCCAAGACCCAGAAGGATCGGGACGGGTTTATTTGGTGTCATTTCCCACAGTCCGGTTTCCTGTAATCCCTGAGTACCTAATTTTTAGGGCCATCCTAGCTGCTTTCAGGACAGAATCAGAACCAACCAGCCCTGTCCTGTGCCTGCTGCGGCCCACCTCTTCTGCCTGCGTCCACCACCCTGCCTTGCCAGCGGTTGCCCCTTGCCTGAGTCAAGTTCCCAGGCAATGAAGAAGTGGGTCCCGCAGGGTGGAGGCATTAGTGGGGGTTGAAGCCCAGCCAACCTTCTACTGACCATGTAGTAAAACTTGGGAGAAGCTCTGTCCGGAAGGGGTGCCTTTTATGACTAAGTTGAACCGTATGAAAGTGCTGACATGTGACCACATCTGACCTAAATATGGTAATTTCATATGGTTCAATGTAATACTTGGTGCATATGTACTAGTTGTGGCCCTAGGACCCAACGTTTCTGAGGCACATTCACATTCAGGAGAGCTATGCTCCTGGCACATCAGGATCTGGAATTGCAGAACCTGAAGGAGGGCCCCAAACCTGAGGTGACAGAGTTGGCCTTAGGGGCCTGGGACCTGCCCCACTCCCCGCGAAAGGCCCCCAGTCCCCGCGCACATTCCCAGGTGACCTCCTGGCTAAGTTAGGTTTGGGGCACACAGCCTGGAGAGGAGCCGCTAGTGCCACACTGGGTGGGCAAGGGAACTCTGAAGGATCTTCTCGCCTGCTCGCCCTTCCACAGCTAGGAGGTCAGGGTTTTCTGGGAATTTCTGCATGCATCAGGCTTCTAGACCCACCCTGCACTCCCCACCCCTGCCTGTGTTGCTGAACCTCGGTGGCCAGGGCTGCTGCACGTACCCAGGAAGCTTCTGGCGCCAGTCCCAGGCACCTGCGGGCTGTGCATGAGGCCAAGCGGAGCTGAGGCAGCTCCGTCGGCTGGGAGAACCTCTTAGATGGCTCCTGTGGCCCACAGGCCCCGGGACGCCTGGGAGGTTATGAGCTGCAAAGGAATGGATGATTTATAAGTATTAGTTCACAGGATTCAACAGGTGCAAGAGATGTTTCCTCTCTGGAAATCACCAGCCAACTCTGCAATCCCCGGACCAAAAGTTAAGTCTTGATATCTTGGAACCTAGTGGTGCAGCTTAGGGACCTGGTCTCTTTTCTCCCAGGAAGATGCAGACAGGAGAGGGAGGGCCTCAGCTCAGTGCCATTTTAATTATTCACCCATTCATCCATCCATCCATTCATCCATCCATCCACCCACCCACCAATTTATTCACATATTAAACAAATGGTTATTGAGTACCTACATGCGCCAGATGCTGAGCTACGGGCAGTGAACAAAACAGATAAAAATCTCTGCCCTCCCTGCATTGCAGAATCTTGGGATAACCATCGATAGCTATGCTGGTACCCAGTTAATATTTCTATTACAAAGCTGCTACCTTTTCTACCAAGGAATAATTAAACAGAAAATTAAACATGAAATAAAATAGTAATATGTAGTTTGGTTCCAATTATGTTAACATACATGTGTAAAGAAAAAGAATAGGAAGAAAATAGTCTCTAAATGTTACTAGCTGTGTGACATTGTATTTTCCAAGATGCCACAGCAAGAGCTTTCATCATGCATGTCCTTCATACAATGTAACCTTCATCCTCCCATTGAAAGGAGGGATCTAGGTTCTATCTCCCTGAATCTGTGACTATGGAAGCAATCCAGCTTCTGCCTGGTTCTCTTGGGATGATTACATTTGGGACCCAGATGCCATGGTGTGTACCAGCCAAGCTCGCAGTTGATGGCCAAAGTCAATCACCAGACATCTGAATGAGGAAGCTTCAGCTACCCTCTGACTGCAACCACATGAGACCCTAAGCAAGAACTGCCTACCTGAACCTAGCCAATCTGCAGAATCCTGAGATTTCCTTGTTTTGAGCAACAAAGTTTGGGGGTGATTTGTTATACAGCAAGAGATATCCAGAAAAAGTGGTTCATCACTGGATTATGAGATTGTAGGTACTAAAAATACTTTTCTATATTTCCCAAGATTTCTACAGTCATCCTCTATATTTTTTATGATCAGTACAAAAATTATTAAAAATCAAAACCTATTCTAATGTTTTTCACCTCAAGTGAGAGACTAGGTTTAAAAATTTGAATTTACGGATTTAAGCTTGACTTGGAGAACAGCTTTCTGCTCAAGATTTACTGGCTGCTGGAAAGGATTAGTAAAATAAATTTTAGTTGATATGATGGAAAGAGTGGTGGATTTGGAGTGAGGAGGCTTGAAAATGAATCTCAGTTTTGCTACTTACTATCTGGGTGACCTTGAGCAAGCCATCGCTCAAATTCAGTGTTCTATTTTGAAAAAAATGCAGCTGGCTGCTTAACGAAAATAACACCCACCACATGCCAGGCCCAGAAAAGGCACTCAGTAAGTGTTAGGTCAGCCTTGTCTAATCAATGCCAATTATAAGCGGGCACCTGCAAGCTTTGTGGAGGGCACATCCTTCATTGGCACGACAGGCTACAGTTCGAATCATGAAATTGCCTGGAAAAGAACCATAACTCCTTTTTGAAAAACGCAGAAACACAAAGCCACTTTTTCAGCAGTCCTTGCCCACGACGTCCCGCCACGGTTGGAGCCTCTAATTCTGCGCCTCGAGGAGACTCCCATCACCCACTGAGGGCCAGAGAGCCCCGGGGTGCAGCGAGCGAGGACCACCTGGAAGCCCATCTGGCCGGAAGCGGCGCCGCGGCGCTGCTAGGGCGGGTGTCCCGGCAACCCCGGAACGCGGCTCCGGGGAAGGAGCAGGCGGCGGCCGCGGCGGCCCTCTCGCCCTTGGCTCTGGGTTCCTCGGCCTGGCATTCTGCAGTTCGGCTGCCAGTTGGTCCGTTGATCTCAGCAGCACCCCTGGTGGAGGCCTCCTGAGCATAGACTCGGGCCTCCCCCTGGGGAAAGGCGGTAGGAAGACCCAGAGGTGGAAGGGAAGGAGCACCTCGGGTGGGTGGCGCAGTGAGCCTCGCCCGGGTGGCGCAGTGAGCCTCGCCCGGGCTGGGGGGCCTGGGGGCCTGGGGGCCGAGAACTCACCGGAGCTCTGGGTGAAGCTAAACCAAGGAGCGCCCCAGTAGGGGGAATGAGGCGCTGATTAGCCAGCCCTACCCTCTCGGCTGCAAATGGCTTGTCTCGGTTCTGTTTGTTTTGATTGATTCTTTTCTTACAAAGGCCTTTGTCTTTCAGTTGCTTTTAATATTTAAAATCAACACGTGCGTAGATGAGCCCGTGTACACTGGAAACGGTCCACGGGGCTGCGGTCTTGCTTTCATTTCAAGATCAACTGTTGGCGGAGAGCCTGAGAAGGTCAAAGAAGCAGCAGACTCTGGCATGACCAACATGGAGAGGAGATGCAGTTGAGTTCTAAGAAATCACCAGGGCTGGGTGTGGATTTATTTGCCATATCCAAGTATACTTTATACTTGGCACCATTAGAAATTTAAGGGCATGTAAAAAAGAACTACTGGGGAATGGATGTAGCTCAAGTGGTTGAGTGTGTGCTTTCCATGCAGGGGGTCCTGGTTCTATCCCACCTACCTCCTAAAAAAACAAAAACAAACAACAACTATGTGAACAGTAGCTGTGTTAACCTGAGATCTGGCAGGGGAGCAGCATCTCAGGTAATTTAGAGGTAATTTGCAAATGAAACCTAGCCAGAGATTAAGCCCAGTCTATGCTTTCTCTAATAAATGGCATGGCTGAGATTGGTCCTGAGCCTGCTGGGTTCTAGGACCCATGTCCTTTCATTTTTTCTTTGCTCTGATAGAGTAGACTTGTGGTACTGTCTATTGGAGGGTACAATTTGGGTGGAAATTGTGAACACTTCAAGGAAAGGTTTAGATTTAATGATAGATGGTAGCTCCATAGTTGGTGTTAAGGCAAAGGAGGATGTTTGGGACACATGCACCTTTATTTTTATTTTTTTTTAAGATTTATTTTATTTATTTATTCCCCCTCCCCCCCTTGTTGTTTGTGCTTGCTGTCTGCTCTCTGTGTCTGTTCATTGTGTGCCCTCTGTGTCTGCTTGTGTGTGCTCTCTGTGTCTGCCTGGCTTTTTTTTTTTTTTTTAGTAGGCACTGGGAACTGAACGCCTGACCTCTCGTGTGGTAGGCGGGCACCCAACTGCTTGAGCCACATCTGCTTCTGAACATGTGCCTTTCGAGAACAGTGCCATGAAACAGCGGCCACAACCTCCCAGAAAACCTTGAAGCAAGAACATTCCCAGGGTGGCATTTACCTTTTATAGGTGAATGGCCTCTTGTGCTACAGAGAGGGGTTGTAAAATTTCCAGTCTTTGCCCCATCAGATCTTAGCTTGGATCCCTAGATACCAGGTCTCAGCTTTGCAGGTGTTGGGAGAGGAGAGAGGGATTACTCACCATGCTCTATAGCTGGGACTGGTAGAGCAAGAAGAATTAGAATCATTTCTTGCCTAATGTGGCTGGGTCAGTAGGGAGAAAAGGGTTCTGGGAGTCTAAGCTCCAGACTTTTTCTGCAGCTTCCAGATTGTTCTGGGTTAAGCAAAGGAGCTAGTTTTAGGGGTGTGGTAGGGGGTTCCATGTTTCTAAGTTAGGTGTCACCAGGCCCTGAGATCACCAGAACACATTAAGCAAAGACCCAGGGTGTCCTTTCCGCTCTGTAGATGTGTTCACTCAGGAGACCACATCTGAGCTCAGCTTGCCATGAGATCCATCAGTTGAGGAAGCACCTCTATCAACCACTTGAAAGTGCCTGCCCAACTGTGTGTATGTGTACATTTTCTAGCAGAGAGGGCCCACTGCATGCATTACTTCTTAGAGGGCTCTTTTCACCAAGGTGAAAAACCACGGTGCAATCATTAGGTTGTTTGTTGAACAGATAAGCAGGGGTGGGAAAAGGGGTTTGATAAAAAGGTATCCACATGAAGCTAACATGGCTTGATGTATTATTTTCTTCCCCACCAGACAGTGCTATTGTGAAAATCAGCTGAGATGGTGAGTGTGTGAAAGTGCCTTGGTTATGTAAGATATTATTCCTGCCTAAAGAAATGGAAATAATTATTTTGGATTTCACATATGGTACCAAAGAAACAGACTTTCTTTCAAACACTCCCTTTTCCCCTGAATTCTTTTCTGGTAACCAGAACTTAATCTTCCTCCTTTTTATTGCATTGTGTTTTCTTATCTCATAGTGTTTTTGTGATTTGTTAGAATTTCCTGGTTTATGGCTTACTAGATATGTATTGCATTTGAATAACAATGGTCATTCTATAGTGGGGAATCTTTTAAGAAGGAGAATCTCCTTAGCTTTATTTGTACCTCACCACTGCCTGGTGAGGTAGATGGTGAGGTGGGGCAGGTGTTATTCTCTCTTTACCGAGGGAGCTGGGTAGAGAGAAGTTAGTTGACTTAGAGTAACATGTTACTCTAAACAGTAGCAGTATGGGTATTAGAGTCCAAGGGTTCAGACTTGCAGTTCCAGCACTCTTCTCCCAACTGTGAAGACCTGGGCAGGCATCTTGAGGTCATGTTTAGGTATCTCCAGTTCGCACTGGAGGCTGAGTTACTCCTAGGAAGGTTCCCGTAATGACCGAGAGTGTGTGCAGGTTGCCAACTTGAGCAGAGCTCGTCCTTCCCGACCTTACGCATCCTTTCCTGTTATGGCAGTCAAAGCCCACTATTCTAAAACGCTGCCGCCACAGCACTTCTTGAGCCAACAAGGAAATATATTAAATTTTTAGACGTACATTCACAGTACCTGCTCAGGGCCATGTAAAATTTACCCCTAAAATAAACACAAAAATAAAAAACAAACTTGTGAAGGGGCCCCCTCTGATACCATCCATAGAACCAACCAGTTCTTGCTTTGGGGAACTCTTAAGCCTTATGATGGCAGATATACAATTAGATATACAATTAGAATGTTTACATGCTATGAAAAGGCAGCCACTGATAAAACCTTTGGGCAAAAGTTATCATAAGTAAATGATCTAATGACTCAGAACTTGCATACCAGAATCAAACTGGAGGAAATCTCTGTCCATTCCTATTTCTTTTCTACATCCTTAATACATACATTCAAATCTACTGTACATCCAAATTTTAATTTTATTTCATTCCAAATATTATTTGTTCCAGCAATATTTTTTGAAGAATTCATGTTCTTTTCACTAATATAAAATGACATGAATGTCATATACAATTTTGTTCTATCTACATTTTCTATTCTGCACTGCTCTATTAATCTGTCAGGGTCTGTATCAGTGCTGTAATATTCAGCTACATTTTTTCAATTACATTCCATAGCTGTGTAATCCTGAACAAGTTATTTCACATTTCTGGGACTCAATTTCTTTACCTGTAAAGTTATTTCTCTTTTATCTGTAATCATGATCTCCTTTTGTTCCTAATGCTGTTTACTTGTGTTTTAAATATTTTTTTGTCAAACTTGCTTATCTATATTATTAGTTTTTTTTCCATGAAGCCGTGATTCTGGTAATCTTCTTTCTTTTATTCATTTCTGCTTTTACTTTGTGATTTCCTTGATTATCATTTTGGGGGGCTTAACTCTTTTCCCACTTATTTCTTGAATTGAAAGCTTAGCTCCCTGATTGTGGAATCTTTGCTTTTGAACACTATATACCATTGATTCTAAGATGTACATTTTTTCAGTTTCCATCTCTGAAATTGGGATTGGTCTTGCTAGTACTGTTGGTTCAGCAGCAGATGGGAAGCCGTTGTCATAATCTCTGCCGCATGAGTATCAAAGCATGCAGAATGGGTGTCAGTGGCTTGGAAGAAAATTCCAGAGGCAATAGAGGAACAGTCTTTTAAGAAATGCTGCAACACCCATATTCTTGTTGGACTGAGATCAATATTATGTGGAAAATGTGGACATAAATGATTGAGTTGCAAAGTGATTCAGCAGACTTTTTTTTTTTTGTTCAGGTACAGGGTATTGAACCTGGGACCTTTTATGTACAAAGCAGTCACTCAACCTCTGAGCTATACCCACTCCACAGTCAGCAGACTTTTGAATGTGAATAAGGTTTAAGAATTTCTTAAACAGTTTATTTCACTTATATTTTCCTTCTTTATGTATGCACATGAATGATATATGGTTAAAATTTAGATCTAAGTAAATCTAAAAGAGTCCTTCAATATACAAAATAAAAGTTCTAAATGATAAAGCACTGTGACATGATTTAATTGGCAGCCTTTGTTCTTTGTGGTATGTAAAATAATGTTATTACAATTGATGGCATCTTATATTCAATGAAATACAGTATATGCATTACTGCTTTAGTTGAATCCCACAAGTTTTGATGTATAGTACTTATGTCATTGATCATTAAGCATCCCATGCTTTCCATTAAGATTTGTTCTTTTATATGAATTATTTAGAAATGTGGTTTGTTTCTCCAAGTGTATGGATGTTTCCTGGCTGTCTTTTTATTATTGATTTCTGATTGTGTTGCATTGTGGTCAAAGAATGTGGTCTATATTATATTTTGTGGTACTTCCTTTGTGGTTTAGTATATGAATGGTTCCTCTTTGGCTGCTGGGGACCTGTTCTGTCCTCCTTACAGCTCTGCTCCTTCCATCCCACCTACTCACACTTCAAGCAACTGGTTGACCTTCACTGTGCCCTGGGCTGCTAGGCTCCAGGGCATATACCAGAACTATGTTTCCCACTCTCGGCTAGCCCTAAGAATCGCCTGAGATACTTAAACACACCAATTCTCAGATCCCTCCTCTGTAGGTCCAAACTATAGCCCTGGAACCTGTAGGTTTTAATGAGTGCCCCAAGGTGATTCTCATGATCGAGCAAATTCAGGACATTCTGTGCAGTTGGGTGGGATGGAATAGTGTAGTGATGGGACCAAACATGAGTCTAAGAGGTGCTGGAGGAGGGGACTTACTGAAAATGCAGGTCCCCAGGCCTCACCTGCAGAGATTTTAATTCAATGGGCCTGTGATGGGTTCTGGGACTCTGTATTTTTAAGAAGCCTTCTGGGTGGCTATGGTGCAGATGATCCTTATGCTGTACCTGAGAAATCCTGGAATGGGGGGATTTTCAGGGGAGGAAGTAGCTCAGCTGGCCATTAAACTTCGAAGAGTGGGAGGCAAAAAGTCCTTTTAGCAGTGAAGGGTTTGGTGATAGGTTGGGATTTTATATGATTCATTTGCTATATGAATTTCTGAATGAGTCAATAAGAAATGAATGAAAAATTGGCTAAGTAGCAGTTCCGTTGATAGATGGTGTGAATTTGCAGTAGGCACCTGGTGAATACCATATATATGTGAACTTGGTACTAAGTAGATAGAACAGTGGTCAGACTAAAAATGTATTCAAGAGTCATAGAGGTTTAACTCTTATTTCTCGTAATTATCTTGTAACCAGAAAACATCCATTAAATTGTGTCTGTTGAGCTTCTTCTCTGTTCTATGAAGTTATGCATAAAGAAGCACAATATCTGTGCATCTGACATTTTTTCAGGTGACTGGACAAGGCATACACCTATATAAAATGATGAGAAAACATATAGACTTTAACAAAGTAATAATTGTATAGTAGAGTGGAGGTCATAGGCTCCCTTGTCTGACAATCACTGAGTTTCAGGACTCCCTTACTTATAATTGTGGGTGGTTGGGAGTTATAATTCTTTATCATTTACTCAATCAAACATTTATTGAGCATATCTATTTTATGCCAGGCACTGTTCTGGGTGCTACTAGGATGAATAAGACAGTCTGGTGGGGAAGATGTATATATAATAAATGATGACACTACAGTGTGTGGGGAAGCCGAAGAAGTTTTGAAAGGCAGTTCTTTGAATCACGATCGTCAGCTATATTCAGGAGTCCATATATGAACAAGTCCTTTGGGAAATGTACCTCTGTTTGGAATCTATAAGCTCAATACAACACACAGTGAGGTATCGCTTGATCCAGATCTTATCTTTTCTGCTTGGTTCAGGGTCGGTGAGCTGTGCTGGAGGGGCAAGCAGTCTAGCATAATGGTTGGAATTTTAGACTTTAGTATTACAGACCTGTGATCAAATCTGGGCCTGGATATTTATTTTCTGTGTGCTCCTAGTCAAATTTCTTAAATTTCTGAGTCTTGGTTTCCTCATCTGAAAAATGGGGAATAATTAATACCTAAGTCTGTGAATTGTTATTTGAATTATATGGGAAAATGTGTGTAAAGTGTTATCATAAACCCTAGTACACAGTAAATGAACAAATGTCAGCTGTTTTTTTTTTCTTCAAAATAAATTATTTATAATCTAGGGATCAAAATAGAGTGGATTATACTTTCAATAATGTCATGATATCTGTGTGTTCCAGGTACTAAATACAATGATTTTTTGGAAGCTAAGGGACACTTTGCCGATGTAACATCCTCTGGCAGAAGGGTCAGCTCCTCATCTTCTGTTGAAACAGGTCTGAGTGTCAGTGAGCTTCCAGGCCTCCATGGAGTGTCTGTCCATCTAGAGTAAGTGGGGGACACACAGATGGTTTCTGGAGAGCAGGTTTAGGGGAGAGCTGGCAATGCTTTGTTTCTTGATCTGGTTGGTGGTTTCATGGATGTTGGCTTTATATTATTTGTAAATCTGTATTTATGTTTTATATACTTTTCTCTGTTTATATTTCTTTCATAGTGAGTGATTCACTTTGGCCTCACCTAACAATTGTCATAATGAAAGTAATTTAAGTTCATCGTAAACATTTTGAAAATATAAAAACAGAATCAAAAATTAAAAACCATAGTAATTCCACTTTGTAGAGAATCATTAACATTTTCATTATATGTTTCTATTTTTATGTATACAAACATATATTTATTTCATGCAATTAAGATCATATTATTGGAAGCAGATGTGGCTCAAGTGGTTGAGCGCCTGCTTCTCACAGGTGAGGTCCTGGGTGTGGTTCCCAGTGCCTCCTGAAAACAAAAACAAACAAGCAAACAAATGAAAAAAAACAACTTATGGTTAAGCACTGACTTCCCACAAAGGAGGTCCCAGGTTCAATCCCAGGCCCCAGTATCTCAAAACAAAACAAAACAAAACAAAAAACAACAACAACAAAACATATTATACTCCTCTTTCATAAAATCTGCTTTTTTACTCAACAATATTTGATGACAATTTTCTCATATCTTTGAGTGTTTTTCAAGAACTTGGATTTTTCAATGACTACACACGAGAGTATCAGATGATACAACACTTTAGCTAGTGCCTTATGGTTTCAAAGGCTTTGTTTTATAAATAATGCTGTAATGAGTATTCCTATACATTATTTTGTACACTTCTGGTTGTATCATAAAGGTAAATTCCTATAAGTGTAATTATTGAATCAAAGGTAAGGGAAGTAACTCAAGTGATTTTTTTCCATAATAAAATCTGCTCTGAGTGGCCTTGCTATCCCTAGCACTAGACATGGAAGAGCTGGCATAATTCTTAAGTTCTGCCTCTCTAGATCCTCTGCAACAGATTTATGCCACCAGCAGCAGCAATGGGTCCATGTATTGGGAAGGAAAGAATGCCCAGATTGTCAATTTCCCATCCAGGAGGATGTGGGTGGAACTGTGTGGTCAATGACAGTTCTTTATCCACACCCCCATCTAAATAAGTCTCTTTTCTCTCTCATGATGACTGGTATAAGGGGTACCTAATTTGGTCATGGCAGGTATATCCCAATCTAAAACTCCAGCCTGGACATTGCCCTAAGCTTCATATTGATATATTCTGCTGCCTTCTAGACATCGCCACCTAGATGTCCCACATGCCTCTGAAGCTCAACATAACTCAACTGAACTTATCATCAGCCTTCCACCTTCCACAAACACCAGATTCTCTTCTGCATTCTCTCTTTCAATCAGTGGTCTCACCATTCATGCATTCCCACAGGTATAGATCTAGGGGTCATATTTGTCTACTCTCACTCATTCAATTGGGGACCAAGTTCTGGAATATCTTCTAAGTCCATCTCCTCTATTCCATCTGTATCATCACTATCCAATCCAAGCTCTTGTTGTCTCTTGCCTGGACTATTGTAATTGTAATGAACTCTGTATTAGTTATCTATTGCTAGGTAACAAATCACCTAAAAATTTAGTGGCTTCAAACAACATTTATTATCTCTCAGTTTCTGTGGGAAACTGGGTGCAGTCAAGGTGTTGGTCAGGGCTGTAGGCTCATCTGAAGGTTCACCTGGGGAAGGAGATTCTTCTAAGCTTACACGCATGGTTGGTGGCAGGATTGAGTTCCTTGTGGCTGTTAGACTGAAGGCATCAGTTCCTCACCGGCTGTTGCCTGGAGTCTTGCCTCAGTTCCTTGCCTTTCCATGTGGCATCTCACATGGCAGCTGGCTTCCCTCAGGGCAAGAGAGAGAGTGAGAGCGGACACACAAGACAAACCAATAGCCTCTTTGTAACCTAATGTCTTAGTTTACCAGGGCTGCTATGACAAATACCAAACACTTAACAAGAATTTATTGTCTCACAGGTTCAGAGGCTAGAAGTCCAAAATCAAGGAGTCAGTAAGGCCGTACTTTCTCTCCAAAATCTGTGGTATTCTGGTGCTGGCTTGGCATAATCCTTGGGTTTCCTTGCTTGTATCCCAGTCTCCTGTTAGGTGAAAATGTCCTTGGTTTCCTCCTATGTTTCTCTGACTTCCCTGTCTAAATTTCCTCTCTTATAAGGACTCTGGTAATACAGATTAAGGCCCACCCTGATCAGTTTGTCCATTCCTAAATAGGACCTCAGAAGATCCTATTCACAAATGAGTCCACACCTTAACTAACAATACATCTTCAAGATTGCATTCTATTTATAAATGGGTTCAGACCCACAGGAATGCAGATTCAGGTTAAGAACATGTCTTTTGTTGGTGCGCATAATTCATTCTACCACATCTAACCTCAGAAATGCCATCCAGGCGAATAATCTCGCTGTCCTGATTTTGTGATAATCAGGGTAGGCTAAACATTTGCTATATTAGAAACCATGCATGTGTCCCCAGACCTAGTTTTTCTCCCTAGGTCTGGTTTTTGGAATGCTGGTGATAAACCAAGCCTGATTTATTATATGACCTTCCTGTATGGGAAATGACTGTAACTCTAGGTATCTTTGGTCAACCTTAAGAGATATAGCAGGGGAATGGATGTGGCTCAAATGGTTGGGCGTCCTTCTCCCATATGGAGGAACCTGGGTTTGATCCCTGGGACCTCCCGGTAAAAATTAAAAAAAAGAAAAATATAGAAGGCATGCGGGCTACCAGGCCCCGTACGCAGGTGCATCATCAGGCCCTGTAAGCGGGTGAGCCGCCAGGCCCTGCGAGCCACGCAGCAAGATGATGACATAACAGGAGAGTACACAAGGGAGAGCCAAGACGAGATGTGCCGAAAAACCAGGAGCTAAGGTGGTGCAGGCAGTAGGACACCCCCCTCCCATATCGGAGGTTCTGAGGATCAAATCCCAGTGAAGATAGGAGGAGAAAGATGAGAAGAGAGGGCAGGAAATGGACACAGAGAGTTGCTCGGCGAATGGACACAAAAAGAGCAAAAGCGGGGGTGGTGGTGGTGATGGTAAAAATGGCTAAAAGTAAGTAAATAAATAAATAAATAAATAAATAAATAAATCTTTAAAAAATAAAAAAAAATATAGGGAAGTAAGATATGGACTATAGTTAGTAGTAATACTTTGATGATACTCTGCTCTTTCCTAATTTGTTAACAAATAATTCACAACAATGCAAAGTATTTGTGGTGGGGTGATGTGTGGGAGCCCTGTTTGATGTTATGCATGTTTGTTTTGTAAGTTCACAATGTTTACTAAACACTTATTGTTTATGTATGTTCATGTATGAATGATATACTTCAATAAATTGTTTTTAAAATGAAAAAAAAAAAAAAAAATGCCATCCAGGGGAGCAGATGTAGCTCAAGTGGTTGAGTGCCTGCTTCCCATATTCGAGGTACTGGGTTTGATCCCTAGTACCTCCTAAAAACAAATGAATGAAAAAACCAACTCTCACTGGGGAGCTGTAGCTCAAGTGGTTGAGCACCTGCTTCCCATTTTCAAGGTATTGGGTTCGATCCCCAATACCTCCTAAAAACAAATGAATGAAAAAACTAACTCTTACTGGGGAGCTGTAGCTCAGTGGTTGAGCGCCTGCTTCCCATGTACTAGGTCCTAGGTTCAATCCCTGGTACCTCCTTAAAAAAAAAAAAAAAAAAAAGAAATGCCATCCATCATTTTTGCTGTATTCTGTTTGTTAGAAGTGAGTTGCTCAGTCCAACCCAATCCCTGAAGAGGAGGGGATTGCAGAAAGGAGCAAAGACCAGGGTGCAGGGATCATTGATGGCCATGTTAGAGGCTGCCTATCACACTTCCCTAAATTGACTTCCTTAAAGTCCATTCTTCACACAGCCTCCAACTTTGTCTGATACAGAAATCAGACCACATGTGACCATGTTTTGTTCCTGCCCACCATTATCTAATGATACCCCATTAAAGCATGTTAAAGGGAGAGTTCAAGCTCCCTCACATGGACTGCAAATCCTCCAGCTCTGTCTTCCTTTGCTTTTCCAGCCTCATCTCCACCGCTCCGGCTGCAGCTATGTCACGTTGCTTCCTTTCCCTGCTGTTTTATTCTCCCTGTGCCTTTGCGGATGCTGTTTCCTTTGCCTGAGTGCCTTCCCCCAGTGCTCTTTGCTTGTGTCCACATATTGCAGGAGCCGCTCAGCGCCCACTGACTTCCCTAGTGGTCCCATCTATGCTAGCCTGCTCTTCCTGGGGAACTGTTTTTGCCCCTTCCCTGCCCCGTTTTAATAGTACTGGGAATGTGACCTGCCATCTTTCTTATGTGACTCCACTTCCTGACCCTTGTGATTGGTTTAAAGAAGGGCACATGGCCCAATGAGAGTCCTTCCCTGAACTATTTTGCATTGGAGATGGGGATAAGGGTTGGTTGGAAGACTGTGAGAATTTAAATCTGAGGCTGTCTGTGGCCTTGTTGCCCTTGTGAAGAAGCTGTTCTGCCCTTGGCAAAAATGAAACCAAGATGTCAGGCAAGCAGGGGTAAGCCAGGGAGAAAGACATTAAGCCCTGATTCCAGTTACTGCCTGCTATTACCTTTGCCATGGGAACAAATACATCCCCATAATTGCTTAAACTACCATGGTTTGAGTTGGATTTCTGTCACTTGCAACCAAGAGCCCTACATGTAGTGAATTTATATCTATTTTTTGAGACTCAGTTCAGGCATACCTTCCCCATAAAGTCTTTCCATATGTTTGCCCTGCTTCCTCCAACCTAACTTGCTTAGGTGTCCTTTTTTGGTGCCTACTTAATTTCCTGGAAAAATTTATCTTATCACTGTGTTTACCCATTTTTCTATAATCATCTATGTATGTGTCCATCTCCTCTCTCCCCAGACATTAAGCTCCTTGAGGGCAGGGAGTATGCTGAGTCATCTTATCATCCCCAATGTCTAGAAGAGTGCCTGACACAAAAAGTGTTCAGATAAATGATTGTTGATAAGAAAAGTAGTTGGATACTTTGAAAGTTCTTTTGAAAAGCTTTTTTTTTTTTTCCCCTTTCTTTTTTTAATCCTTGCACAATCCTTTCTACACAGTTTGCTCAGCAAAACCTTTTCCTTTTCATATTTAGGAGAGACATTTCACTCCAATGGTAAAATTATCATATGTTCTGAACTGAGGTAGGGAGCACTGAGTTATTGCATTTTTGCTTTATCTATAAGCCACAAAAGTTCAAGGATATTAGTATACTGTGTTTATTTAAAACTGGAAATCAAGATGTACAGAACTGGTGAGTTTTTGAACTTATTTTTATTTTATTTTTTTAAGATTTTGGACCACGTAGTCCAGAGTTAGGAGTTCTGGGTTGCAGATCCAACTCTGACCTATCTGTGTTTTGTCATAGAAAGTCAACTTCTCTGAGAGTCCTTTTCTTTTTCAAATGGAAATGTTTTTATTAGTCCTCCCTAAATCATGGGATTGTTAGTGGGGAGCAAATGAGAGATACAATGTATAGTTGCTTTGAAACCATTCAAATCTAAGAGTAATGCAATATTATGAAAAAAGATCCTATGTCTTGATTACGGATAACTATATCTGAAAGTTTTGCCCAAGGCCATCTATCAAATGCAAAACCATGTAAAGGATGGTTTTCTGCTGATACCTACAAGATTTTGTTGAAGGTCTTTTTATCTGTCAGGAAGTTCAGCACTAAACATAATGCTCAGTTATAACCATTTCCGTGTAGGTTTTTTATTATTGTTATTATTATTTTTTCTCTTCTCTTTATGTTTATTGATTCCTTATTTCATTTAAGGTCTTATTGAAGATGCCCCTTTTGGGTATGTTTCAGTCTCTCAAATTGTGAATAAAAAAATTATATGCTTGTACTTTTATAGAGGAGTAGGCCCAGTTCTCATAACCACGTGCAATTCTAGTGTAAGAGATGTAAGATCAGGTTCTAACTACCAACTTAAGCCATAGAAAAATTGAATCCTTCTGTTTTCTTCCCAGCATTGCTGCAAATTTGGATCTGAGATCCCTCTCTTCACATTCTGATCACTTCTCTGAAACTCCATTGCTTGAAGCCCATTGCTTGAAGCATAAATATCCTGAGGAATTTAGCCTGCTTAAGTTGCAGACAAGTGAGTGAGTGGGTCATATGCTCCATGTCCACATGCCTCTACCCACAGGGTCATTTCTGAAGTCTTCCGTGCTGTTGGGGTTGATTTACTGAATAACCAGGCATTTGACACGCTGCACCTCTCATTCTTATAACAACCTGCTGGGGAGCTGTCATGACATGTTTTTCACACATAAAATGCCTTTACGTTAAAAAAAAAATCATTAAAGTACTCTAGCAAAAAATTAAAATCATAAACAGTTTATAAAGTAAAATATAAAAAGCCCTTCCCCTGTAATATTAAAAACACCCCCATCCTGCCCCATAGCTGTGAAGAGTTTTGATATATACCCTTCCAGAATTTTGAGATGTATATATGTGTATGTATACTTGTATATACACAGCTACATAGATACATAAATGTACATATTATAAATGGGTTGTACTCTACAAACTATTTTCACTCAACAGTAAATAGATCATGGACCTCTTTCTGTGTTGATTCATGTAGATCTATATGCTAATATATACCTACCCATTTTACAGAGAAGGAAACTGAGGCCTGGAGAAGTTCAGTCAACCGTACCGAGTACACATAACCAGGAAGAAGAGCAATGGAATTAGGATTCAAACCTGCCTCCCTCCAAAGTTCATGTTCTTTCTTGGCCACCATGGAGCCCTAGTGTTTCTCAAACAGCCTTAGAGCTATTAGGGGATCTTTAATTGTTTAAAATCACCTGTAGGGAGGACACAGGAGAAGTACAAATGAGGAAACAGCTACTGAGGTCTCTTAGCTGCTCTTCTCCTTTGGCATTATTGCACGTGTACATTTCCCTGTGTCACCCTAGCGCATGTGTCACTGTTACTGTCAACATCATGTTCTTTCCAGTTAAGATACCATGATTGGCCCAGCCATTCCATGGTTGATAGGTCTTATTCTTTCTACACAGTTATCAGAGTGAAGGATCAGAGGTGCTTGTACAACTGTTTCTGAGCTTCCCAACCTATATTTGACTTATAACCATAAAACTGGCTTTATGTTTGAAGGAGAGGTAAAAAGGAAAAAAAAAAAAAAAAATGAGGCCTCTTAGGTAGCTTTTCTCCCAGCTTCCGTGATTGCAAACTTTTGTGCCTAGTCCCATGGAGGTTAGCATGGTCCCTGATGTAGAACCAAGGAATTATACATGTTGATAAAGGTTGCACAGTGTCTGAGGAGTTTTCACAACTTTTTTGCCATCTAGTTGCACTACGGGGCTGGTTGTGTGCAAATGGAAGGATTTCTGATGTCTTGCAGAAGATGGGCAGCGACCTGAGTGGACATTTTACCCACGGTTTAGCAGTAACCTCCACACCTACCATGTTGGAAAGCAGTGCTTCTTTAATGGGGTCTTCCTTGGCAACAGGAGGTCTGTAAAAGAGAGGACGGTGGACAAATGCTTGGGGAGGAAGAAATACGGTAATGTTCTTCTCCTGGTTCTTGACTGTGCAAAGCCCCAAAACACTGTTCAGTTGTGATTCTGCAGGCCCAGCATTGCCCTGAGTCAGGCTGGTGGCCACCCTATGGAGTCACCTTGTCACCCTAGTGTATCCAGGAAGACAGTAAAGGAAAGGAGACAGTTGGCAGGCTATTCTTTTTGGCAAAGAGCGCGTGACATATGCTGATCCACATTTTTTGTTTTCCTCAGAATTTTGTAAAATGCTAATGTGACATTTAAGTCATGGAATAAATTCTCTTGGATACTTATTAATAGAAACCCTCATTGAAGTCCGAAGAAAATAATTTATATTCCAAAAAAGTGCTGCTTGTTATGTGCATTTAAATTGTATTTTACATTCTTTACAAGGAAAGCATCCCATAAACCTTAGCATAGAGTTTTTAAAATTCATGGTGAGATATAGTTTGAAAACCAACGCTTTTGTTTGGATGGAAAATGCACAAAATGCCAGACTAGATGAGCTGAAAGAGGAATAACTGATTTGGGGGTCTTGGAGGAATCCTGGACCCTTCCCCCAATTCCTGAGATCAAAATCTAGTGGGTGATAGACTGTGAGTATAGCTGGGGCTTTAGCCTCCAATTGTGGCTGAGGAGAACCTCAAGTCTCAGAAGTGGCGTCTAGCATGACTGCCCAGGAGAGGAGGGCGAGCTGTGGGCTGTGTGTGGGCAGAAGGCCAGCCTCAGGATCCTACCTGCCCCAGGGGATGTGGAACAACAGCTGCATATCTGTGTCCTGAGAAGATGTGGAAATTAGGACAGAGAAAAGGAATGAGAGAGAGTGAGAGAGCAAGCCAGAAGGATGGCATGGGTCTTGGAGCTGGGATGAGGGAGGCTGCAGTATGATGTACCATAAATCGCCAATCCAGGGATTGGATGAGGATAAACTTGTTTCACCTGATGCATCGTGGAGGGGAGGTGTCTTCCTGCGCATTGGGCTGGATGGCACATTTTAGTGGATGTTGACAGAAATATGTGCCATCTCTCAGAGACTAGAATAGACAAGGTGAGCAGAAGGTACCACTGTGGTTTGCAGACAGTGACCCAGGACACAAAGCCTTGATGCCACATAAGCCTGCTGTGCCATACCTCCTACCTCCTACCCCTACCTGAGATGCAACACAGGGTAGAAGGGGAAGGATTTCTTTAGCTGGTTTAAATCTGAAATGACTGAGAGAAACCCAGAAGGCACTAAATTTAGCTGTATATTACTTGGGTGTGCTCTTGGCTGCAAGTATGGGAAAAACCAAATGAACAGAGGCTTAAACCATAGGATAGTTACTGTGTACTTAATAAGTTTTGGAATCTAGGTGGCCTGGATGGTCTGGTTGCCCAGTAATATCATCAAGTGTATAGATAAGCTCATTTTGTCTTTATAGGTCATTATTCTTAGTAGTGTTGGATTTTTTTGTTTTCATGCTTGTCACCTCATGGTTATGACTGTAGCAGTTCCAAGAATCACATCTTTATTCAAGACACAAAGAAAAGGAAATCTCTTGTGTCCTTTTAGAAGGAAGGAAAATATTTCCCACATGCTCCTTAGGAGACTTCCACCCATGTCTCACTAGCCAGAATTGGGCCAGCTGCAAGTATATACCAAAAGTGAAGGGGGATTAAAAAGCTGAGGGGTGCTGCAGGACACCCTTGATTGTTAGGCTGGTTTGGAGATGGAATAAATGATTTTCCCATTCATTAAAAAAAAAAAAAAAAAAAAGTGAAGGGGGAGAAAAAAAGAAAAGAAAAGTGAATGGAAATTGTACATTTAATTTTCTGAGGAATTTTCAAACTGTTTTCCAAAGCAGTCACACCATTTTACATTCTCACCAAAATGCACTCAAATTCCAATTTCTCACATCCTCTCCAACACTTGTAATTTTCCATTAAAAAAAAAAAAAAAAAAAAAAAGCCAACCTTGTGGGTGTGGATGGCATCTCACTGTGGTTTTGATTTGTGTTTCCTTAATGACTAAAGATGGTGAGCATCTTTTCATGTGTTATGGGTCTATCAGCTATTGATACACTGTTGCCTGACTTTGGGCTGTTTTTGTGGAATATTCAGAAATTATACTAAATCCCATATTAAACCTAATAGTGTAAACAACCATGCCATTTCAGAAGTGTTAATTAGAAGATTTTCCCTAAAAGTCACATCTTATACTTATACCCAAGTCATCAGTTCTTTCTCCACTTGCTGACATTATCTTGTGAGATCTGTAACAGGTATTTCTAAGTGTTGTCGTCAGACCACCTGTATCATAATCAATGGGAGAGTTTGTACAAAATGCCAGTTCTTGGTCCCAATCCAGACCTTCTGAAACAGAATTTCTTGGGTTGGGACCAAGAAAATTGAATTTTAACAAGCTCCTTAGGTGATTTCAGGAATGCTAAAATTTTAAAACCACTGTTTATAGTGGATGGCATTTACTGCCTTATGGTATTATTTATCTCCTTATATACATGCCATCTCTCCCTAACCAGATAAGATTCCCTAGGAGGAGGTAAATACTTTAGCTATAAATTTATTTGGCATCTGAGCCAGCCTAAATGTGGTGATGCAGAGTATGGACTTTATGAACCCTCATAATAAAGTACTAAATTTCATTTCCCCTGCCATGTCAATACTTACAGCAAATCTGTGGATCATTTTCAGCTTTTTATTATTTCATTATTATCAAACATCTTCCACAGATATTGATCCCAGGAATGGAATCCCAAATTTAACTCCCGGGGATAATCCATACATGTACCCAGAACAGAGTAAAGGCTTCCACAAGGCAGGATCAACTCTTCCACCAGTGAGATTTTCAATGTAAGTGCATGCTAATACAAGGGTTATTTAGTTAATTTTATAGGAATTGTAGCTCTTTCCTCTCTCTCTCTCTCTAAATTATTTTTAAAGGGTAGATGTCAATAAGACAATATTCGGTGAAAACTAAAGAAATTCATATCCTTTAGTGAATGTGTGCATGCACATGTGTAATTGAAATTATACACAGGCTCTTAACTATAATTTAGAAGTGGTGGTTAAATTTAGTTCCTATTGCTATTATCACAAATTTGTCGGGTTTTCAATTTTCATACTGAATCAGATTGTTTGTTATGACTCCAATTTGGGTTGACTTAAACATGGAACTAAACTTAGACCAAAGTGATTGAGAAGAAAGGGAGGCTCATTAAGAAAAAGAGTTGGCATATTACATTTAAAATGTTATTTTAAAAAATTAATCCTGTGATGTTTTCTAAAACGATCAAAAATAATAATAACAATGGCCCTGACTGTTTTGAAGCCCATACCTGAAAATTAAAACCAGAAAGTTAGCCATCTTATTGAACACAATGATGTAATGATCTCTTTGCCATAGAAGCCACACCAATTTTATGGCTGCCTTTTCTTGTTTTTCAGAGTGCCTTATGAAAGGAAATTTGATACATTTATTCCACTTGAGCCTCTTCCACAAATTCCCAAGTGAGTTTTCTTTCCATATTTTCTATTATTCCAGCTTTATGAAAATATAAATTATTTTTTATTTTTTCCTATGGAGAGACATTTGGGGGCAAGTGTCTGAGTTTGGCAGCTGGGATGCCCACACATCCAGCAGGTATGATAGACAGACTACCAGATGCCACGTGTTGTGCTAGGTATGAACTATGGGAGGGTTGCATGGAACAGACAGAAAGTGTCCTTGCTTTCTCAAATGTAAGAGTTTTTTGGAAAATAAAGGCATATGCTCAAATGACTGTAGCCAGGGAGGAGGTTCAGAGTTTCAGGAGGCAGAGAGAAAGCCAACGGAGCACTACTGTATCTGAGTGAAGTATCGTTCCTCTGGTCTCTTATTTCTGCTCAGCTCCATTCTGAACCTCATTTATTTACCCAAAGTGATTTCTGACCTAGAGAGAGATAGTTGTCTGTATTAAAAAATTGACTTTTGAATACCATCCGTATAAATATAGAGTGGGCAAGTGTCCCAGAGTCTGACCCACTGGGGGACCAAATCCTGAAGCTCAGTGGGAATAAACATCTTCAATTACAAACTTGGGAACTTTAATACTTTCATTATACTGCATTATTACTTAAGGCTCACAATAAGGGTTTCTCATGCCTGTACTTTATACTTTTTATAAACACTATTCTGGAATATTAAAAATAATGATGATCATCTATAATCCTACCACCCCACCTATTCTAGCTTTCATACATTGCTTTCCATGTGCAAACAATGTTTTTACTTGTATAAATCATAGAATACTAATGAGTCTTGTTTTCCTGAAAAAGGTATATTTTTAAGGAGGACAGAACATTGTAGGACTAGCATATCCTTGTGTGCTATGGCCAGTAAGAGAATTGGGAGACTCGAGGCTTTTCCTCAGGGATCTGACAGTCACTTTGATGAAAAAGTCTAGTAATCAGTCATAGCAGGAGACAGGAAGGCTCTCATTTCAGTTTATGATGCTGAATTTACCATTTCTTGTTTCTTAAATTCACTGATATTTTCTTCTACAGTATCTAATGTACTGTTAATCCCATCTTGTTACTATTGTATTTTTCACCTCTAGAAGTTTCATTTGATTCCTTTTTATATCTGCCACTTCTTTCCTCACTGTTTTCATATTTTTATTTAAACTTTAACAATAGCTGTTTTAATGATTTTTTTGTCTGTTAAATGTCATCTTTGTCATTTTAAAAAAAGATTTATTTTATTTATTTCCCCCCTACCCCTCGTTGTTTTGCACTTGCTGTCTGCTCTCTGTGTGTTGTTCTGTGTCTGCTTGTCTTCTCTTTAGGCAGCACCGGGAACCGATCCTGGGACCTTCCAGAGTGGGAGAGAGGCACTCCATTTCTTGCGCCACCTCATCTCCCTGGACTGCTGTGTCTCTCATTGTCTCTCCTCTGTGTCTCTTTTTATTGCATCATCTTGTTGCGCCAGCTCTCTGTGCGGGCCAGCACTCTGCATGGGCCAGCTTGCTGCGTGGGCCAGCTTGCCTTTCACCAGGAGGTCCTGGGAATCAAACCCTGGACCTCCTATATGGTAGACGGGAGCCCAATCACTGTTTCCCTATCTCTGTCATTTTTTAATCTCTTTCTATTGAATGATTTTTCTCATCGCTATGGTTGACATTTTCCTGCTTCTTGGAATGTTTAGTAAATTTTGGTTGGATCCTGGACATCTGATTTTATGTTGTTGAGTGTCCAGATTTTATGATCTTCTTTTAAAGAATGTTGGGCTTTGTTCTAGCTGGCAGTTAGGTCACTTGCAGTTTAGTTTGATCCTTTTAGGCTGGTCAAAAGTAGCCTTTACTCTAGGGATGATTTAACCCCACTACTAAGACATGGTCCTTCTAGAGCAAGGGTTCTTAACCTTTTTTGTTCCACGGCCCTTTTGAGAGTCAGGTGAAAACCATGGACCCCTTTCTAAGTCCACACTATACTGTGTATTATTTAATAAATATATCACACCCACACCAACATGTCCCTATAAGAATAATGTTTTTTTGAATTTCAATTCAAGCTCATGGACCCTTGGTTAAGAACTCCTGCTCTAGAGTCCCTACCCTCAATGATCAATGAGGAATCTCCATTCTAGCTGGTTAGAACTTGAATGATTCCCAGTTGTCTGAGCTCTGGGAACCATTCATCTCACAATTTTCCAGTTCTCTATTGCTCAATGTTGTGGAATTTTACCCTACACATGTGTGTCTTGGTATTCAGCAAAGACTTAAGGGAACTGCTATGGAGATTTCTGGAGCTCATTTTCTGCATAGATCCTTCTCCAGAACTCTGCCTTGCAACTTCCAGCCATCCCTGAACTCTGATCTTTGGCTTCTCAAACTCAGAGAGAACACTGTGCTCTGCTTGGGACCCTTATTCCTGCTCTGGGGTCTGGAACGTGCCTCAGTGCAAAAGATGGGTGATCAGAGGGCTCTCCTCATTTGTTTTCCTTCTCTCCAGAGTCAAAGTCCTAAACTGCCTATTGTCTAATGCCTGAAAACAGCGAATTCATCTATTTTACCCAGTTTTCTAGTTGTTTAAGTCAGGAGAGTAAACATTGTCCCAGTTACTCCATTGTGGCTGGAAGCCAGATCCCTTGTTACCTAGGAATTCAAATTTTAGGGTTTCTTTTTTTTCCCCCTGTTATTTGATGGACTCAGTTTTGTATAGTTGTATTAACTTTCATTAAAGTTATTTATCTCTTAAAATATTTTGCCATTTGTGCCCAGAATTTTAAAATGGCAAATCTGCAGTTACAACACTCCAATTTTAAGATAGGACAAAACTTGATAACCAGAAATGTTATAAGACTTGCCCAACTCTTCCATAGTTAGTTAGTGACAGAGCCAGAACTAGAATAAAAATCAGGGAGGAGAGAATATTTTTGAAAAAATCCGTATAATTTGCAACATGTCTGCAGGGATTATTTAATCAACTCAATAGATATTAATAATGTGCTTTTTATGCACTTGGCCTATTGGAGAAGTGGGAAAGTGGCAACGTGAGGGAGGCAAGGGTCACAAGGACGAATAAGATGTAAGACTTGCTTTAATGTTCATTGTCTAGTGGGGGACAGAGATTAGTAAACTGGAAGATGACTGAAAGTGAACATGGTACTCTTTGTACATAGAGGTTGTGCACATGTGGGGAGTTTGGGAATGCATTGTAGAGGTAGAGGAGGTGATATTTGATCTGGGTCCTAGATGATAAGTAAACTTTGCCAGTGGAGAAGAGAAGGAAGACTGTTCCAGATAAGGTATCCTCCAAGGAAAAAGTATTATAGTTTGCATCTATATTAGGACACAATTTTTGTTTTTTACACATTTTAACAACTTTGAAATAAGGATACATCTCACAATCCATGTAGGGGAGGTATCCGTTGTGACATAGTTGTTATTCGTTGTCTTGTAGGACATGTTACCACATAACATGTCATATGTGGTAACACACATAACTATGGTGAACTTGGTCTTTATTCTTGGTGGCATGACTGGATGTATTATCAGGGTTCTCCAGAGAAACAGAACCAACAGGATATATATATATATCTTAAATATTAAGAGATTTTTTTTTAATAGGAATTAGCTCACATCACCTTGGGGATTGGGAATTTTGAATTCTGTAGGGCAGGCCACAAGTTGGAAACACCAATGAAAGTGATGTTGAATTCCCCAGAAGAAATGGGCTGGCTGAAGCAGAGATAGAATTGCTTCTTTCTGACTGCTGAAAGAGGCTTTGAAATCCTTTAAAGCCTCCAATTGGTTGGATGAGAAGACTCTCTTATTGCTCTTTTGTTGATTGTAGATGTAATCAGTTGTAGATGCAATCAACTGACTAATGATTTAAATCCATCTCTACAATAACCTCACAGTAACAATCAGGCCAGTGCTTGCTTGACCAAACGACTGGATGCCATCACTGAGCCAAGATGACACATGAACTCAATCATCACACTAGATAACTGGCAACTCCTTAATGTTTCAGTTCTCAACCATTTGAGGAAGGAATGGGAGCCCTGGCCTTTGTCTGAAAACCTTCTGTTGACCCCTTTTGGTAAGGTCAAGAAAGTACCAGCATCAAAACTTGCAGAAGGGAGCAGATGTGGCTCAAGCAGTTGAGCGCCCACCTCCCAAATGGGAGGTCCTGGGTTTGATTCCCAGTACCTCCTAAAGAAGACAAAACAATGAGCAGACATCGAGCAAAAACAACCAGCAGACAATGAGAAAAAACAACGAGCAAGACAACATGCAATGAATAGTCAACGAGCGAAAACAAATGAGTAGGGAGTGGATGTGGCTCGAGCAGTTGAACATCTGCCTCCCACATGGGAGGTCCTGAGTTCAGTTTCTGGTGCCTCCTAAAGAAAAAACAAGCAGAGAACAAGCACAAACAATGAGCAAAAAACCCCCAACAAAACAACGAGCAAACAGATGAGGGAGATGTGTCAAGGGGGAGGGAAACTTGCAGCAAGGTTTCAGTGGTTTGGAAAAAATTCCAGAGACCACAGTGGAATGTTCTTTTAACTCATGCTGTATCATGAATACTCTTTTTTTTTTTTTTATTATGGGTAAAAATCAAAATTCTCACAATACATACAAACATTTGTAAAATGATATATAAATATATATGCATATATGTGTATTTGCTTACAAAAATGTTATTTATATATATATATATACATATATTTTAAGAGGTGCTTAGATTACCTAAAATATTACACGGAACCCACTGGGATTCCCATGTTGCCCACCTCCCACACCTCCCACCACATCCCACACAAACATCTCCCACAGTATGGCCCACCAACCTCAATGAACTTACACATCCTGGAGCCTTGCCACCAACCATAGACCACAGTTCACACTGTAGACCACACTCTCTCCCACTCAGTTCTGAGTGGTGTGTGCTGATTTAAAATGGCCTACATCCATTGCCACAACAGTACTCAGGACAACCTCCAACTCCCAAAGAAGCCCCTGTATTTCAACTGCTCATCCCCTCCCTACCCAAAAACTGTCAAGTGGCCACTGGCTCCACCTCATTGTTATAATTTCTTGCATTGCAAGAATCACCATATGTGAGCAAGAGAAAACCATCAAGTCCACTCTAGTCCATAGTTCTTCCCCCAATCCAGAGGCGACTGGGATGGTGATGACCACTCCAACTCCAAGTGAGAGAGGGCTTATGTCCCATGGATATGGTACTCTTGGTGGCACAGACATTGGAATTCTGAATTGAAAAATGATGTGAAGAAGTTTTAGGAATACCTTAAACAGTTTATTTTGCTTATGTTTTCTCTTTGTGGTTATATAATTATATAAAGAATTTTTTTCTTAACTCATTATGGAAAATTTCCTTATTGTTTTCCCAGTAGATTTGAGATGCCATTGAATTTTCATTATGTCACTGAGTCTGTTTCTGGCCTTTTTATTCTGTTTTATCTATTTATGTCTCAAAAAAATTTTAATTCTGAAGACTTTTTAGGAGGTTTTAATGTTTAATAGAGATAGCCCTTTTCATGGTTTTGCTTTTCTGGATTTTCTTGGCTGTTTGCGCTTGTTTTTTCCACACAAAATTTAAAATCAACTTGCTAGCTCCATAAAAAGTCACTATGCTTTTTGGATCATGTTACATTTATATATTTATATATTAACTTGGGGATAATTGTCATCTCTGTGATATTAAGTTGAAAGAACAAGCGCTGTCTTTCCATTTGTTCAAGTCTACTTTTGTGTCTTTGAAAACTCTTAAAGTTTTCATCAAATAGGTTGTCTTTATTTCCACTGTATCATTCAGCCCCTCTCTTCCCACTCTCTGATCTCCTGTTGGTGCCTCCCTTAGCCAAACCCAACTCCAAGTTAGAGGGCAGGGAGGCTCCAAGGTGATGCAGGCTGCAGGGGTCAGCCTCCTGGGCAGAGAGCAGAGCAGAGAAGGGCAGGAGAGAAATCTGGGTTTGGGGCAGGGGCAAATGGTGAACAACTAACATGGGGTTTTATTTTGAACTGGTCTCGTAATTCAAGGTCTTCTTACTTTTGGAGCACTAAAAGTATTCGTGAATTTTGCTTAAGACAAATCCAGCCTGAGGGTGTCCTCTTCTCCCTACAGCTTGCCTTTCTGGGTGAAGGAGAAGGCCAACAGGCTGAAGAATGAGATAAGAGAAGTTGAGGAGCTTGACAATTGGCAACCAGCGACTCCCTTACTACACAGTTTACAACCTCCTGGTGGGTTTAAAGAGCATTCAAAACATAGTATAAAAACTGGAGGTAAGCCCAGAAGAGCAGGCTTTTGAGAGGCTTTGCAATGGAGAGGACAGCAGGCAAAAGCTTCTTTCTGAGCACATGGTGTCTTCTGCCCCAAGGTGGTGCCTTGGGCAGATGTCATGACTCTGCATCATGGGGCCACTGTGTTGATTGGCAGCTGTTAGTCTGTAATGGAACACAACTTTTAACTCCATGCCTCTATCCACAGGTTCTTTGGACATTTCAAGACAATCCTGAGCAGAAACAGGCCCACAAATCATGCACTGATTGCACTCTGGCGAGCCTCTTCCAATTGCTTGTTTTTGTCAGTGTTGCTGTCTTAAATCAAATGTTTGATTTTAATGAAGAATCACTGGGCTTTGCTGTTTTTAACTTTATATTTTGAAGACTTTCAAACTTATAGAAAAGTTGCAAAAACTGTACAATGAACACCTTATATCCTTCACCTAGATTCTCCAGTTTTAATATTTGTCCAAATTTGTTCTCATTTTCTCTGTCTCATATTATTAATGCTGTTATTTTGCTGAACTATTTGAGAATGAGTGGCAGAATCCTTAACACTTACATACTTCAGCATGCATCTTCTAAGGTCAAGGGTATCCGCAAACATAAGCACAATACAAATATCAAATTCAGGGAATTTACCATTGAAACAAGACTACTGTCTCTTGTACAGTCCACATTCAAATTTCATCAATTTTCCTAGTAACCTCTGTTAGAACAGTGTTTTTTTGCTGGTAAAGGATCCAGTCCAGCAATTCTGTATTACATTCAGTTGTCATGTCTCTTTAGTTTCCTTTAATCTAGAACAGTTCCATGCTTTTTTCCCACCCCCCCATAAAACTGACATTTTGGAAGAGTCCATGTCATTAGGATGTCAATGTTCCTCAGTTTGGGTTTGTCTGCTTAATGTTTCCTTATGATTAGTTTCAGGCTAGTCATTTTCAACAGGAATACCATGAAAGTGATGTTGCGTCTTCCTCAGTTCATCACCTTGTTTTCTTGTTGGTTCTAGAAATGCTAGTCATAGTGCATGCATTCATATTTGTTCTCCTCCTGGTTTTAAAAAGCAGAAAAAAAATTAAGAAGTGAAGCATACGTACACATATCCAAGTCAGAGTAAAACCTCTCTAAAGCTCATTACTAATTATAAGAACAGCTATCATGTCAGAAGTTTAGCCAAAAGGGTCACAAAAGGAGGCAGAACATCTGAGCTAGAGAGCTGTGGTAACTCATAGGGATCCACCTGACAGAAGGATGTTGATGGGTAATGAGGATGAAGCTTCTTTGGTTAATTGATCCACCAATCACAATGATGTTTTTAGGCACTTACTATATGTTCAGAACCAGTGCCTTCTGGGGGATTAGTAGGAAGTGTAAGGTGAAGCCTACTCTGTGCCAGAAATTTGCTAGCATTTATAAACGGTATAGGTATAGCTCTAGTGGGAGACAGTTTCAGTGGGAAATATATTGATCAATTAATTGGACAAATAATTAAAATTGTGAGAAGTACTTTGAAGAATGACAGGTGAATGAGACCTATCAAGCGTGACTTCCTTCTGGAAGTGACAATTTGAGATTTGAGGGATAAGTACATATTTACTAGTGAAGAGAGGGGTGTATAAGTTAGGATTAGTTTGATTTCCTGTTACAGAAAACATATAAATGGCTGAAATAAGAGAGAAATTCCTCTTTCTTCTCATAAAGGAATCCTCCAGGGAAGTAGTTCAGGACTGATGTGGCAGCTACATAGTTGCTCAACCAGAATCTGGCTCCTTCCATCTTTTTGCTCTCCCACCTTAGCATTTGGCTTTCATCCTCAAGGTCATATCACATGGTCCAAAATCACTGCTGGAGCTCCAGCCACTACATACATATAGGCAAAAAGGAGAAGGAAAGGGAAAAAGGAAAAGAGTAAGCACTAGTTATCTGTTTCTTCCTTAAGAAGCTTCCCATTCTATCTCATTGATTATTCTTAACTTCAAGGGAGGCTGAGAAATGTGCCTTTTTTCCCCCTATTCTTATGCCATTTTATATAACTTTTAAAAGAGTGCTTATTAAAAAATTCACACAAAGTTGTTAGAAAGCATTAAATTAATAAAAATGTCCTGAGTTTCTATAATATTCAGCTTTCTAGAAGTGCTCTCCAATCAATGGTAAAATGCAAAGATTATATGAGGTTTCATTATTTTTAGTAAAACTAATTCTTGTTTTATTAATATCCTTTTGGTATTTACTCTTATATCCACTTGGGACACATCAGGAAAACATGAAGGCTGTATCTATACCAGGTAAGTTTAATACTATTATCCTGTAGCTCCGTTTCTCACTTCAGTATTGTCTGTCTACATGGCTAAGTAGGGGGAGAGCTCCATGACCATCAGTCATGAGTCTTAGGGCTTCCCCTCAATCAAACATGGGGCAAACACTTGGAGGAAAATGTGGGAACAAAATACACAGCCAGGATGTGACATGGTCAAACTAATGACTCTCGGATTTTAGTAATCAATCTCCTTCACCGTCCAGTTGGCCCTGTTGTTGGCTAATGCGGGCTGCAGATCCCATCTCCGTCAGCCTTAAAATGGACAGGGAGAGTTAGGGCCTCTGCTGAAGAGCCCAAGACAGGAGGTGTGATTGTTTTTCCTGTCAAATGTTTGTTGTCTCCGAACACAGCCAAGTAAAACAGGATCAGAACATAGTACACTCGTGCTCTCTTCCTGTCTGCCTTTAGACTTACTATCAGAGAAAATGGTGCCCACTGCCAGCAACTATTCTTGGCCGCTCACTGTGTAAACATCAGAATATATCTGTGCTAATTCTCTAATCCCCGGCACATGAGGACCCCTACTCCCTACTCCCAAGAAAATCCAGAAAAGTAAATGAAACCAAATAATTTAGAAGGGGGAAGGGGGAGAGGTCGCCAACAGATTCTCTGGAATACACTAAGTTCTGGACAAAAATATATTTTTGTGCATCTATCACTTAAATATTTTTTAAAAAGTCAACTGCAGCAACCTATGTGGGTAGAAAATGGAAGATACACTGCCACTATCACAGGGGTAAGTTGGAACAGCCCAAGTTGCCTGGATGTGTGTCAGTGTTCCTGCTGATACATTTGGGTTGTTCCCAGGTTTTGGCAATCATGAGAAATATTGATAATGAGCACTCTTGTACCTGCTCTCAGGATATGTTTTCCTACATTTCTATTAGGCATATGCCTAGAAGTGGCATTGTTGAGTCACAGGATATACACACATTCAGGTTGTTAGATACTGCCCCACAGTTTCTGAAAGGACTGGATTTAATTTACACTCTCATCATCAGGAGATTTCTGATTGTTCCTTTTCCTTGCCAATACTTGCTTGGTATTATCAAAACTTTCTTTTAAAGTTATCAGTGTGAGGTTGAGTGTGTTTTCATATGTTTAATGACCATTTCAATGCCCTCTTTTGTGAAGTGCTCTTTCATTCTCCTTCCCATTTTCCCATTGGGCTGTATCTTACTGATTCATGGCAGTTCCTTACGTATTTTGTACATCATCTCTGTGTTGCACACACCTTTTCCCACTGTGACTTTCCTTTTTACTTTTTTTAAAAGGGGTCTTTTGTTGCACTAAAGTCTTACATTTTAATGTGATCTCATTTGTCAAGCCTGCCTTATAATGAATTATGCTTGATGTGTCTTATTTTTAAAATGTTTATATGTCCCAAGGTCATGAAAATTATAAACTGTGATTTCATTAAAAAAAAAAAAAAAAAAAAAAAAGAAAATGGAAGATACGACATAGAAGCAAAAAAAGTTATGCAGGAACTTCCTGAAGAGATTATCTAGATGGGACAGTAAACTGCTCTCAGAGGGTCCTCTGAGGTTTTGGAGAGGAGTCCTACATGGTAAAGGTATTAAGAAAAACAACCAAAATTCAGTTTCAGAAAGTTTATAGCAATTTCTAGGTTTTGATGAGAGAGAATTCCTGTGTAGCTATATTCTATACCTGAGTAGATATGATCTTTTCAAAATTAAATAACGGAACTTCTGAAGTTGCAGGGCCACATTCCAGCCTATGGAAATTAGGGCAATTTTCATTGGCTTTGGGGTTCTCTGTGGGCACATCTCAGTGGTTAGCTCTTATTCCATAGCACCCCTCAAAAGGGGTAGGTGAAGAGTTCCACCACTGTCTTTGGACAGGGTGTGTCGTGTGTGTGTGTGTGTGTGTGTGTGCATGTGTATGATACTAAGGCACAAAGGAAAACTCAGAAGGGAAAATATGTGAGGGTCGTGGCTGTTCCAGCTCTTTCTTCTTTCCAGACCAAAACAGATGGAACCTTTTAGATATGAAGATTCTCTTCACCTCTGTTTTAGTTTCCTAGGCTTTTGGAAGCAGATACCATGAAATGGGTCAGCTTAAACAATGAGATCTCATTAGCTTACAGTTTGAGGCCGAGAAAATGTCCAAATCAAGGCATCATCAAGGTGATGCTTTCTTACCAAAGAATCCTTGTTTCTCTGTCACATGGCAAGGCACATGGTGGTGTCTGCTCATTTCTCCCTTCTCTTTAGGGTTTTGTTGATCTCAGCTTCTTGTTTCCATGGCTTTCTCCCTCTCTGTATTCATTCTGTTCATAAAGGACTCCAGTAAAAGGATTAAGTCCCATCCGGAATGAGAAGTGTGGTACCTTAACTGAAGTAGCCCCATCAAAAGGTCCTACTTACAATGGATTTATACCCACAAGAATGGATTAGATTTAGGAACATGTTTTTCTGGGGTACATATAGCTTCAAACCACTACAATCTCACTTTAGGTTTAGGTTTTAGGTAAATAAAAATGAGTGTGTGTGTGTGTGTTTGGTAATTTCTAAATTTCAATAACTGAAGCTTGCCGGTTTAATAGAAACACATGACAGCACATGACATTTACAAGTATATTTGTTAGAGTAATCATTTTACACTGCACATGAGGTATTCTGATTTCAGATTCTGTGGACAGGAGGGAAAACTATGTTATACAGCTAGTGACACTAACGCCCAAGTCAGAGAAATGAAGTCGATTCCAAGACTGTTTCTATAGTCTCTGCACTCTAAGTTATTAAGACATTATATTATTAAACTTGTAAAAATCCACAAAGGATTTATGAATATCCTTTATGACTCTGCTAATTATATTTGGAATTTAAGCAACTCAGTTCATTTGCACTGTCTCCTTTTGCTCGTAGGCATTTGGTCCTCAAAAGCCAGGTAGGTAAGAGCATGGTTTATAAAATTTGTCTTTTTGAAGTATTTTAAAGTTGGAAACCCCCAAGAGCATGTTACTAGCCTACGGCAGCCTTTCCTTCCTGGTTGGAAAATCAGGAGAGAGTGACACCTCGACCTAAGCCTGAACAACATGCCAGGTGTGGACTGGTGGACCTTTGTGGGGAGGGGGAGTAGTTCTATGGGGCAAGTTCTCCTGGTGTCCTTCCAGTGCTGGGGAACTCCCAGAGGCCTTATGGTCTGAGCCCATCCTGAGGAATGGGCAGTCACTACTGGCTTGAGGAGTCAACACCGAAGTTTCCAGACCTGGCCTGGAAATACATACAGGACAAGTAAACATCTCTTGGTGTGCATGAAGAAGTCCAGCCTCCTTTCAAATGAAAACCCAAATATGCCCATGCTTTGTTTTCTGAGGAATGTTTTTGCCCCCACCAAATGTGGAGAGGTTGTGGGGGCAGTGCATGGCCTCAGCTTCCAGTGGCAGTGCTGTGAACATGGATGTCGCCATCTGTCTAGAAATGTGTTCTTCTGGCTGGACATATTGCGGGCTGGAGCGAAAATCAGGGTTCATTTAGAAGGGAGGACAGAATAGATGCATGGGACATAGTTATCCGAAAATTATTTGTTGTTTATCTAAAATTCAAATTTAATGGGTGTTCTTTTTTTTTTTTTTTTTAAGGAGGTACTGGGGATTGAACCTGGGACCTCATACATGGGAAGCAGGTGCTCAACCACTGAGCTATACCCACTCCCCTGTCCTGTGTTTTTATTTGATAAATCTTATAACCTACAGTGGAGGTGGCACAAAGGAGATAGATTTAAGGGCAAATTAGGAGGCAAAAGCGATGACTCTGGGATGGCTTGGGTATAGATGAGGGGAGGCAAAGGAGAAAGAAACATGACAACAAGGTGGATGATAGTGCTTTTGCCAGGGCCAGCTCTAGCTTATGTGGTATCTTTGCACAAATAGAGAAAGATGCCGTGTTGGTAGACACAGCCCTACAGGCACATGGCTTGGTGAGCAGTGTGCAAGTTGGATTTCAGCCCCCGTATTCCCTTTGAGCAGTAAACTTCTTGTACAACCAAACATGGCAGTCCTGTGCTATACAATGAAATAAGGAATTCTGGAGAAGACCAGGTTTGCTGGGCAAGCTCAATTTTGGGGAAGTTCAGTTTGAGGTAACTGTGAGACACACCAGTGGAAATGTCCAGGATGTAGTTGGATATGAGTCTGGTGTCTGGATATATGCACATAAAAAAAAAAGTCTCCCATGAAATGTAAATCCCAAGGCTGTGACATGTGGTTGCAGGGTCCAGATGTACATTACCTAATTGGAATATCGATTCCAAACCAGGAAGTGAACTCAAAAAGACTCTTGAAGCAATGGGGTCCAAGAAAAACATTTTCTGTGGAAACACTTTGCCATTTCAAGGCACAGGGGACTCCCTAGAAATAATACTCATGGAGACAAGCTCCTGAGAAAAATTCTAAACTACAATTGGATCTACCACGAGGAAGTGTTGGTAGATGAAACCAAGCCAATTTAGGTGACTTGGACAAATATGTTTAGCAATATGATATGAATTACCAGGATTGAAGGTGCATGGAATTCCATTTAGTAGTAGTAACACACAGACATCTGCTTTCCCCAGTGCTGGCTGAGGAATTTCAATAGGGTCAAAATCTGGGTAGATGGGGGTGTGGCTAGAGGAGTCATCTTGAAGTTGTATTTTCAGAGCAAGACTTTTAACTTAAAATTGGGTATGTTTATTTGGAGAGTGGTTTTATGGGGAGTGATGAAAATTACGGGGGTGATTAATCCTGCCCTCAGTCATGCCTTGCTATTGCCAAAGTGTTTTGCCCTTTCCTGCAGTTGCTTTTTTTAATTTTTTTATTTTTAAAGAAGCTTTAGATTACATAAATGTTATATAAAGAAATTATAGGGGATGGGGAATGGATGTGGCTCAAGTGGTTCAGTCCCTGCTTCCCACATTGGAGTTTCCAGGTTCAGTTCCTGGTGCCTCCTAAAAACAAAAAGCAAACAAGCAAACAAATGAAAAACCAACTCAGGGGAGCCGATGTGGCTCAGTGGTTGAGTACTGGCTTCCCACTTACAAGGTCCCAGGTTCAACTCCTGGTTCTGGTACCTCAAAAAATAAAACAAAAACAGGGTATTCCCATATGCCCCTCCCCCTCCCCCACTTTCCCACATTAGCAACATCTTTCATTGTGTGGTACATCTGTTACAATTGATGAACACATATTAAAGCATCCTGCACAGTTTCTTGTGGGTAAAGAACTGGACATAAGTGAAACTAGAATTTTGATTCTGTTTCCTCAGCTAAGTAAAAATGTTATCTCAGTCAGATCTAGCTCCCAAAAAGGGATGAGAGGTGAGGAAATGGAAGAGGGGGGACAATGCAACCTGAACACACTCTAGTTATCCCCATAAGTCGGATGGAGCTCCAACCTCCTCTTCCTAGGTCAGTGTCTCCCAAACTGTGTTTCCTTCATGTCAATAGGTACAATAAGAAAGGTTTCTGGGGTCAAACTAGCTTGGAAACTGCTATGTTAATGAGAAAGGGACAGGTGTCTTCATCTTACAACTTTTTTTTTTTTTTTTTTCCAGGAGGCACCGGGAACTGAACTCGGGAGACTGCATATGGGAGGCGGGAGCTCAACCGTTTGAGCCATCTGCTCACTGATCTTACAACTTTTAATAGGCTTTAATTGGTTACTCTGCAAGAGGGGGACAGAGTATGCAGCTTTTTAAAATTCAAGTAATCACAACAAACTTATTTATTTTGTGTGGGACTGGTGTTCTGAGGAACATGTTTGGGAAACAGTGGTGTGGGTGAGAGAGGAAGAAGTGCATCCTCTTTCACATTGAGCTTTTGTTTAGAAGTGACCACTCACTTTCCTACAGGTTCATGTGACTGACTGTAGTCTAGATTGCCCTGATGGTGGCTGCTTCTTAAGGCTGCCCTGCCAGAGATCCTTGGCCATCCCTGGAGTGCAGATGGCCTCTCAGTGAGGACCCCAGGCCTGGCTGTTGAGGTTGGGGTATATGGTGGGGAAGATTGGCTAATCCAAGCCATACTGGAGGATAGCCCGTGGTGTTTGTGGCTGTGGGACTCTGGTTTCAGACAATCTGGATCTTGCATGGTGGTGTTTTCTGAATCCTGAAGCAGGACAAGCGGTTTACACATTCAAGGATGCTATAGGGGACATTTTATTTATTTTCTATTTTTATTTTTTATTGTGGTAACATGTATACAACATGAAATTTCCCGTATTTACACGTTCAAGAATACAATTCACTGGTATTAATTACAATAGTGATGTGCTATCATCACCACCATTACCAAAGCTTTTCCATCACCTCAAACAGAAACTCTGTATCAATTAGGCATTAACTCCCCATTCTCCCTTCCCTCAGCCCCTGGTAACCTTAATCTATTTTCTGTCTCTATGAATTTGCATATTCTAATTATTTCATACAATAAGTGAAATCATACATCTGTCCTTTTGTGTTTGGCTTATTTCACTCAACCTGATGTTTTCAAGATTTATCCATGTTGTCGTATGTATCAGAACTTCGCTCCTTCTTATGGCTAAATAACATTCCATTTTATTCCACATTTTGTTTATCCATTCATTGGCTAACAGACACCTGGGTTGCTTCTATTTTTTGGCTATTGTGAACAATGCTGCTAGGAACGTTGGTGTATAGATATTTGTCAGAATCCCTAACTTCAATTCTTTTGGGTATTTACCTAGAAGTAATTCTATATTTAACTTTGTGAGGAACTGCCAAACTATTTTCCACAGCAGCTGTACCAGTTTATATTCCCACCAATGATGTACGAGGTATATGAGGGTTCCTATTTCTCTGCATCCTTGTCAGCACTTATTATTATTATTTTTTAATTATTTATTTTTTAAATAATAGCCATTTTCGTGGGTGTGAGGTGGTAGATCATTGTGGTTTTGATTTGCATTTCCCTAATGGCTAATGATGTTGAACATTTTTTCATGTGTTTATTGGCCACTTGTAGATCTTCTCTGGAGAAATGTCTTTATAGAAGACTCAGGGGACATTTGACAGGGCTGCCCCATGTGGATGGAGAGGTTGTATAATGTGCAGGAGAGCCAAGAGGGTGCAATTTACATCGTAGACATGAGATTTAATTTTACTGTAGTAGAGGGTCCTATTCTCAACACATAGTATTTTATGGCAATTTTCCAGTAGGCTGCAATAAAGTGTCTTAAGGGGCACATTTTTCCAGTTGGCACAAAGGTGACATATGGGCTACAGGTGGCCCTGAATGGGAAGGGGAAGACATCATTATGGACTCTAGGAATGTTAGATCTGAAAGGGCTCTCAGAGAGTTCTGGTCCAACTCTGGATGTGTTAGCATTATTGGTTACAAATAACAGAAAGCCAACTCCAACTAGCTGAAGCCAACAGGGGAACTAACCAACAAGACTCAAGAAGAGGGGTGCAGCTGGGCCTCAGGAACATACTAGATCGAGGGACTCCAACAAAGTCAGGGCCTGCTTCTCTCTCCACTTTCCTTTCTGCCCCCTTTGGTGCATCTGCAGACAGGCATTTTTCTCTTTTTAGTAAACATGCTAGCAGAAAACTCCTGGATGTCACATATTAGAGGTTCAGCAGCCAGCAGAGAGACTGGCCTGTTCTAGGTCCCAAAGTCAAAATTCCTGGGGAGGAGACTTGATGGGCTTAGCTTTAACCAGAACAAATGGCCAGTGAGTATATGTGAGTGAGTGAATATTCTGTAAACACAACAAGTGAGTGGATGGTGGGGGCAAGGTGGGCAGGAGGTACTGGACACACATCCTGCAGGGAAGCATTATTAACAGTGGTCCAGACACAGGAAATGGAATGTCTCCAGTCACACAGCCCACTGACAGCAGATTTAGGAGTAGACCCAGATCGTATATGCCCGAGTCTGTGTGCTCTTCATAATCCTATGCTGCCTCCCTCTCAAATGTGATTTTATTGATACAATTTCCCATTTCAAGATAAAAAAAATAACAAAAGTCTAATCAGAAAATTTTGTACAGCTCTTTCAGAAGAGGCAAATGAAGAAATATATAGAGAAAGGCACTAAATATTTACATAATTTCCTGGGCTAATGCCAAAGAGATGTTCAGAAATGGTGGCGGAGACTGAATAACTGGGAGGTGGGATGGCACAGAATTTGACAATCCCTACCTCATTGGGTTTTAGGTACATCTTGATTAATATGCTCCCAAAGTTTGAGGTAGATATGGTTAGCTTCAATTTTCAGATAAGGATCCTGAGATTCAGCAAGGTTATTTACCCCAGCTAATGAGTGAGAAAGTCAAGATTTCAACCCAATCCGAGTTTGTCTAATACCAGTGTCATTGGTAATTCATTAATCCACATAGACAGGTGATGAATGAAAAACCATTTACAATAAGCAATGGTGATGTATGAGAAACATGACATTTCTGTGGATTTCTGGGGCAACCACTGATCACCTGGGGGTGATGGGGTTGAAATGCCCTCCTTCTAAAAGTAGTTGCCATTTTTCCGGCACATACTAAGTTTCAATACTGTGCTAGGTCATGGCCTCATTTATTCCTTAGGACAATTCTGTGAGGTTGGCTCCATTATCATCTGTATTTTACAGATTAGGAAACTGAGACTTAAAAAAGCTATTACCTTTACCCTATTATTTTGTGAATAAATTCCTAATAATGAAATGCCTAATAAAGTGCCAAAGTAACAAGCCTCGCTAACTACCAACAGCAGAAACGCTGCGAGACGCTCGTCCCGCCCCTGGGTTACGTCAGGAACAATCCCATTGCTACGTTTCTGGCCAAGTTCCACCTCCGGTTTCTCGCGAGAGCCGTGGATTCTTCCAGTTTGTCGTGGACAAACGTGCCCGTAGAGCGCTTTGGCCAGAGTAGTTTGATGGTTTTCTGTCAGTCTTCCAAGACTAAAGCTTTAACAACAAGGCACTTCTTTCCTTTCAGACACCCGAGATCTCGCGAGATTTTCTATTCCGCTTATTTCCTCTTGCGCCTGCGCAAATCTCTTCAAAGCAGAAGGTCGCGCTTGGAGGAAGTGGTGGCTTTGGGACCCGTGGCTCCAGCGCCGTTACTACTTCAGTGAAGCTCCTCTCGGCCCATTGCCGAGACACCTCGTTGCCAAGATGCCTCGAATTATGATTAAGGGGGGAGTGTGGAGGAATACCGAGGTGAGTCTCTTTTTCCCGCCGTCCGCTGCCCTCCGCCTCCTCCGGCCGCTTTTGCGCACGCGCACAGAGGTCGCGGCGGCGAGGAGGATGCCCTGTGGGTCTTTGGGGGCGGGGGGTATCGAGGCGGGTGGAGCAGGGGTGAGGGCCGACCCTCTGGGCCTTCAGTCTGTGGCCGGCCCAGTGTTATCTGCACACCTCATGGCTGGGGACCAGGATTTAACCATCGAGCTACCCGGCCTCGAGCTCACTGCCAGGCACTTGTTAGACTCTCAATGAACGTCTTTGAATTGGGGAATTGTGTATTGGAGGAACTTGCAGCTTGGAGGGGGAATGGGACATCAGCGAGAGTTCGTCTTCTGGGGTACCCTCCTCTCTCAGTCTGCAAACCGACGCCTCTCTCTCATAGTCACAAGGAGGCAAAATAAAGAAGTGCCGTGGCCACAACTTTGTGTCTTCATTTACTTCCTTGCGGAGGTGAAGCATCATGAATGTCAGGCTGGAAGAGCCCATTTATGCCCACATCCCTCTGATTATCTGCTATCACGCGTAACCCATCTGTATTCCCCACAGAGCTCCTGGTCTGTCTCTTCCTTGTCTTCTTGTCACTCCCCCTCAGCCTGGATAGAAACCAAATGGAAAGACAAACTGCCTATAGCAGACTGTTTGCTTCCAGAAATGTAGTGGGTAATGCCATTGGTGAACCAAAGGCCAGTAGAGAGGGAGTAAACGAGAAATAAGATTTTAGTGCAGTTTGTGTTCGAGTGTACTGAATCAATCTGTTTCTGGAGCACATCCTGTTTTTTCATGTTTTGTGTGTTTTCACAACTTGTGCCTTCTGCTTTTTGGCGTGTCCTCCTGCTTGGCATCCTTCTGACCATCTGTATTAGTCAGTCAAACGGGGTGCTGATATGAAAATGCCAAACTGCTACACCATCCTTCAAAACTCAACTCAGAAACTTTTCTTTGGAGTCTTTACTTACTCAACCTGGCAGAATTAGTTGCAGCCCCAGTGGTCTTGTGGCGTTTCTTTCATATATTATAGCTTGCTTTGTCCTTGCTTTGTGTCCACACCTCCTGTGTGATGATGCTGGTTGAGTTTTTCACCTCCAGAGCCTCAGTATTCTCATTTCTCTAAGTGGGGCTGATAGTACCTTGAGGATTAAATTTGGAACACTTGGTACAGAGTCTGCCATATAATAGTCTTCGAATAAGTGCTAATTTTTATTTTTTTTCCCGCCATCATGCATTGCAAGAGGGTGGGACCAGGCTTGATATCCCTAGGACCTAGGGCAGTAAGCAACATGAAGTAGGGTGTTTGACAAATGTTCACTGAATTAACGTAGTAGAGTAGATGACTGCTATATATATTTAGTTGTTTAAGTACAGTGGTACTGTAACAAAGTTACAAATAAAGGCAATGAAAAGCTTGCCTCACAGCTTGCACTTAGGGAACCAGATTGTTTAAATTGGAGAAGAGATGATTTCTGGGGAGAGACAGATGTACAATATCAAGTGACAGCACGATTCCTATGCAGTGGTCAAAGCCCTGCAATCTTTTTTATTTATCTCTCATGATTTCGGAGATGGGGCAGGGAGTGGAGTGGTTCAAGCACAGTGTGGAGAAAAGCTCCCAAGTGTATTCATCCATAACTCCATCATCCTTGGTGTCTGTGGCTTAGCTTGTCAAACTGTCCTGAGATTGGCAGATTCCATATTGGGATAGGTACTCTAGTGAGAGTTTCTAGTGACTGGGGGAGGCTGGAGGGAGAGCTGAGTGATGGAGTGGGGGAGAAATGCTTGATGTTTAGATTATACCTGATGTAGATTCTTGGGTTATTGTGGGAGTTAAAGGGCTGGAAAGGAAATGTCTTGAGTGAGCTGGAGGCAGGAAGTCTGGACATGGGGAATGGATTCATCAGTGTTTCCTTGTTCTTGAGGGCTGGAATGACCCTTTGATTCTCTTTCTCCAAGTACATGGGACCTGGTATCAGGTGTTTAGTAAATGTTTTTTTTTTTTTTTGAGTGAGTGAATTAATGGATTACCTTTACTTTTTTTTTTTTTTTTTTTTTTTTAAGATTTATTTCTTTATCCCTCACCCTTGCTGCTTGTGCTTGCAGCGTCCATTTGCTTTTGCATTTTCTTATGTCTGCTTATCTCCCTTTGTTGTGTCATCTTGCTGTGCCAGCTCACCGCGCCACGTAGGCCGTCAGCTCACTGCACCGTGCAGGCCGGCTTACCTTTACCAGGAGGCCCCGGGAATTGAGCCCGGGGCCTCCCATAATGGGAGCCCAACCAGTTGAGCCACAGCTGCTTTCCTACCTATACTCTTGAAGAGAATGACAGGCACACATTGGACAGTAATTTTTGTTAATCGTGTCTCAGATTTATGGTTGTGTGGGACGGAAAGTTTGATGTCATTCTGAGGGATTTGCCCTTAATTTCTTGCTTTCTGATTCTGGCTGATACGAGGTTTTTGACCTTTTTTTTTTTTTTTTAACCTAGTACTTGTGTGTGTATATTTTTCTTTTTTTTCTTTGAAGTTCTTTAGCTACCCTGATAACTTAATTTATACTTTGTCTTTTCTCACTTGGAATTTTGTGATTGAATTGTACTCTATTCTATTTATTTGACTTTTTTCCCCCTTAGGATGAAATTCTGAAAGCAGCGGTAATGAAATATGGGAAAAACCAGTGGTCTAGGATTGCATCGCTATTGCATAGAAAATCAGCAAAGCAGTGCAAAGCTAGATGGTATGTACCAATTAGTGAATGGAAAACAGAAATGACCTTAATTATTATGAGGAAAAAATGTCAGTTCTTTGAACATTATCAAAGAAAGCAGGCATCGTGATATAACAAAGTATGGTGTGGGAGTTGAGAATTTGGGTTTTAGAGTCAGCTGTCACAAAGAAACAAATGGTTAATTTTCTAGGCTAGCTCACAGTCATTGAATTTCTTTATAATACATTTGAAATATTGTATATTTACTACTCCCAAACCATAACACAAGTTAATAGTATACCTGTGGTATCCCCTTTTAAATCACAGGGTAGTTGACACATTAAGCTATTTCCATATGTTCAGACTTGACCCACATGGTACTAGGAGGATATTTTGGATTGTACCTAATTTCCTAGGCACCTAGGGAACAGAAAGGATTAGAATGTATAGCCCGGAACTCAAAGAGGAAGATGGTCCTCAGCTTGAAGAAGTGGTTCAGGTTTGCATTTCTCTTAGTGGAGCCAAGCTCCTGCTCCAAAGTTTGGCAGCCTCTCATCCAGCTAAATAGAGTGGAAGGAAGAGGTGGGTCGGTGGGGCATTAGGAAAGACAGGGTGACATAGTAGCTTTACCTAAATTCAAAATTGTGCCAAACAGAAGTAAACATAGCAGTCTTGTTTTCAGGATGTTAAAAGGGATGTTTTGACCTTGAAAAGCATTTGATATGTAAGTTAAATGCTTAAAGAAGTAAGCCAAGGTGTTGTGGGAATCAAAGTATTAGAAATGCTATGAAAACTAGAAACACTTTAAAAATATGAGGTGGTATTGTCATATTTTTAAATAATTTCAAAACCTCTAATAAAAATATAAAATAGATAAAAACAACTAATAGATGAGAAAGAAGGCATGAGATCATGTTTCAGTGATGTTAACTTTTTAAATTGAGGAAGTGGTTCTTTTTGTTTTTTTATCATTATTATTATTGAAATAATGAAAATGCTTTAATAATGATTGAAGAGATGAATGCACAACTATGTGATTGTACCAAATACCATTGATTGTACACTTTGAAAAAAAAGCATTACTTAGCTTGCATAATTAAAATACAGAAAAGATCGATGAGATAGGGAATACTGATTGGGGAAAGCTTGATCTGATAGTGAATATTCTGTTGTAAAAAGAGCAGCTCTCCTAATTGAGGGATAAGAGTATGTATTTTTCCTAAGTGTATTCTAACGTGTGACTAGGATATTCATACTAGATGATTGATAAGTGTATAAAATGTTATCTTTTTTATAGGTATGAGTGGCTGGATCCAAGCATTAAGAAAACAGAATGGTCCAGGGAAGAAGAGGAAAAACTCTTGCACTTGGCTAAGTTGATGCCAACTCAGTGGAGGACCATTGCTCCAATCATTGGAAGAACAGCTGCCCAGTGCTTGGAGCACTATGAATTTCTTCTGTAAGTGAATCTCCAAAAACAGTGTAAAATGCGTGTATATCTTCTATATGAGGCTGAGTAGATTTTTAGCATTTCTTGCCTTTAAACATTTAATTATAGATCTGAGTAAAGCCAAAGGAGCTAAAGTTACTGAATTATACTCCAAATCTCATGGGGTTGATCAAAATTGTGTCTCCAATTATGTCCTTTTAAAAGGAATAATTAAAAAAAATACACAACTTATACATTTTCATCAGGAAATCTGGGAGAAAAATAGTAAAAGAGAAAATAAAAATCACCATAATCACACTACTGAGAGTTAACCATTGGGATATTATGTTTTCATACTAATAGTTTTTTTTATTTTTATGGTTGTACTGCGTTAATAATTACGGAGTTCCTTGGATTCTCTTTCATAGTGAATGGAAACACTCAAACTAGAGAATTTTAGTGCCATCTCTTTCAGATGAAGCAATAGTAGAAATAGTTTATTAATAACTATCTTTTGGGTTTTTGAAAAATAAGTCAGCTGGGAAACCTGCTATTTTTTAGACTAAATAGTGTAATAGTGTGACTGATTGATCTGGGCTTCTTTCTAGGGATAAAGCTGCCCAAAGAGACAATGAAGAGGAAACAACAGATGATCCACGAAAACTTAAACCTGGAGAAATAGATCCAAATCCAGAAACCAAACCAGCCCGGCCTGATCCAATTGATATGGATGAGGGTAAGTGAATGATGTGAGGAATTTATTTGGTAACTTTAAACTCCTCAGGCCTCTTTTTTATTTATTAATTTTTTTTAATTTTTTTAAATTTTACCAGGAGGTCCTGGGGATTGAACCCAGGTCCCTCCATATGGCAGACGGACACCCAACCATTTGAGCCACATCTGCCCCCCTCTCAGGCCTCTTTTTAACATCTTTTTTTTTGGAGGGGACTGGGGATTGAACCCGGGACCTCGTATATGGGAAGCTGGCACTCAACCACCGAGCCATCTTGGCTTCCCTGAGGTTTTTTTTTTTTTTTTTTAAAGATTTATTTTATTTTTTTAATCTCTCCCTACCCCCTCGTTGTTTGTACTTCCTGTGTCTGTTTGTCATCTTCGTTTCTTTATGAGGCACCAGAAACCGAACCCCAGACCTTGGATGTGGGAGGGAGGCATCTAATTGCTTAAGCTACCTCTGTTCCCTGTTTTGTTGTGTCTCTTATGTTTTTCCTCTTGTGTTTCTTGTTGCGTCATCTTGTCCCATCAGCTCGCCACGACTGCTTGTCATGCCAGATCACTGTCCTGTTTTGTCCTCTTTAGGAGGCACCAGGAATCTCTGCTCCTAGCTTTGTTGTGTGTCTCATTATGTTTTTCTTCCTATGTCTCATGTTGCGTCATCTTGTTGTGTCACCTTGCCACGCCTGCCCATACCTCCAGCTTGTTGTCTTCTTAGGAGGCACTGGGAACGGAACCACAGACCTCCCCTGTGATAGACGGGAGCCTAATCACTTGAGCTACATCCACTTCTCCCTGATTTGTTTTTTTGTTTGTTTGTTTGTTTTGCTTGTTGTTTGTTTTTGTTTTTTCTGGAGACACAGGGAATCGAACCTGGGCCCTCCTGTGTAGGAGGCAGGTGCTCAACCACTTGAGTCACATCCACTCCCCTCTCTTATTTTTTTCTTCACATTTTTTTTTTGTTTGTTTCATTTATTTTTTTCCCCTCTTTTAAACTTGTAGTTCCTTTTTAAACTCCTGACTTTTTAGAATCTGATTCTATCAGCAGTTGTTATTCTAAGCCTCTTTTCAACTGTGTCCAGTTATTTTTTCTGTTAAAGAGTAGTTGCTCTTTTTGGACAGTGTCCCTTTATTTTCTTTCTTCAATTCATTTAATAAATTAAGCAGTGTAAATACTACTAGATATATTTCCCAGAGGCTAGAGGTGAGTACTTGAGGATCCTGTATTCACATTCCCATTCCATGGATAGAGGCAACAAATCAGGATATTGGACCCCAGACTTTTTTTTTTTTTTTTTTAAGATTTATTTTATTTATTTACTTTTTTCTCTCCGCCTCCTCCGTTGTCCCCATTGTTTGTGCTCGCTGTCTGCTCTTTGTGTCTGTTCATTGTGTGTATATCTTTTTTTTAGGAGGCACTGGGAACCGAACCCAGGATGTGCCATGTGGGAGGGTGGTACCCAATTACTTGAGCCACTCCACTCGCTGCTTGTTGTGTGTCTCATTGTGTTTCCTTGTTGTGTCTCCTCGTTGCATCACCATGTGGTGTCATCTTGTTGTGTCAGCTTGTCGTGCCAGCCCATAGCATCAGCTTGCTGCCTTGCTAGTCATTTTAGGAGGCACCGGGAACTGAACCTGGGACCTCCCATGTGGTAGGTGGGCGCCCAGCTGCTTGAATCATCTGCTACTTAGTCTTTCTTGGTTAGTCTTTCTACTAACCACTTAGTTGAGTTTAGGCAAGTCATTTAATTTGTATGAGAAGGCAACACTGCAAGACCATGATGGAGACTTAGGATGATTCCTTGAGGCACTAAATCAAGAATCAAATGAAAGGATTTTAGACCCATGTCTGGTACTCATTAGCTATTTGGTCTTAAGTAAATTTTTAATTTCTTTGAGCTTTGATCCCCTTGCCTGCCAGATGGAGAATAATAATATCTGTCTTACTTCACAGGGTTGTTGTGAAGCACTCAATGAATATTTGTTGAGTTTTTAAAATGTAAAAGTTTGTAGATAGTCAAATGCAGATTATGGCTAGGCTGGCTGCATTATTGTCACATGGGAACCTTTTTAAAATGTAGGTGCCATGGCCTCTTCTGGAGAATCTGAGTCAGTAAGTCCCAGGGGGTGATCCTAGAATCTGAATTTTTTGAAAGTTCCCATGTGATTCTGTTGGACAGCCTTGTATAGGAGTTGGTCTAAGGTATCAGTAATGAGACTTATACTTTTACTTTGGAGAGCCATAGAAAATGTTTTGGAGAAGAGAAATAGGAGGAAAAAAAAATGTGTCTAATGAAGTTGGCAATTCCCTCATAATTAAATAATATTTTTTATAATATTTCCAATTTATGCTATACCATTATATCCAGATAATGAAGGATATAATTATTATAGCCACCATTTAATGAGTATTACTAGATACTTTATATATTTTGCTTTACTTGGCTTTTCTCAATAGCCCTGTGCAGTAGTTGTTATTCCCATTTTATAGATGGTGAAGCATACTCAGGGAGGATATATAGGAACTGGTGGGCCTTTTTTTTTTTTTTTTTTTAACTTTTTATTTTGAAATACTTTCAAACTTAGAGGACAGTTGCAAAAATAATAACAAACCCCATACAAGAGAACTCCCAGCATACCCCTATTTCCCCCAGATACCCAGATGCATGAATGTTACCATTTTTAGGCCTGGTTTTTAACCTAGGTTTCTCTGACTCCACAACTGAAGCTGTTTCCATTGTGCTGCACCATATAATGAGTTTATGTTTTTCTTGTCTTTAACATTAGGGTATTAGGGTAGTTGTTAGTGCTATAAGAAATAGTTTAATAATTTAAATGTTTGTAGTGTCTTTTTTTATTTATTGTTTTTTAAATGGTACTGGGGCCAAGGAATGAACCTGGGCTCTTGTAAGTGGGAAGCCAGCACTCAACCTCTGAGTTACATTGGCTCCCCTGAGTTGGTTTTATCGTTTGTTTGCTTGTTGTTTGTTTTTGTTTTTAGGAGGCACTGGGACCGAACCCGGTACCTCCCATGTGGAAAGCAGGCACTCAACTGCTTGAGCCACATCCGCTCTCCTGAATTGTCTTATATACTCAGTGCCTCTTATATGTTTTGCTTCTGTTGGAGAACAACTTGGTTTCTCTTCTCTTTATATTTGCAGATGAACTTGAGATGCTTTCTGAAGCTAGAGCCCGCCTGGCTAATACTCAGGGAAAGAAGGCCAAGAGGAAAGCAAGAGAGAAACAGTTGGAGGAAGCAAGGTATGCTTGTCTCCATCCATAGTTCAGCAATTAGTCTGTGCATCCTTAGGCCCAGTAAAAGCACATGATTTATTATCTTGTTAGGTGAGTAATAATCAGAATTGTCCAATGCCCATTTTTGCTAATATTCTTTAGCTTTTTTATTACTTTGAAAAAGTCTTTGTTTTTTTTCCCTTATAATTTCAGAATTTAGAAACAAAGCTTTTTTTTTTAATTTTGTAAAGACATTGCAGAAGTAATATCCAGGCGGTTCATGTGGTATGTTGGGTTTGTTCTGCCAGCATAGAAGAGGTTCATTTGTTGTAGCCATCTTGGAGTTAGTTGGCCAGAGGACATGAGGTTGTGTGACTTTTGCATGACTGCTAGTTAGTTACTCTCCTTGAAACAGGAAGCTTGGCTGACAAGTAGTTAATGAGCCTTGAACTAAATTTTAGGCTCTCACAGAAATTTGTAAATTCTTATTTTAAGTTAGTGAATATATATGTTAGTGTTGCCCTCTGTCCAGGATTTTTTCCTCTTTCCCCTTTTTTTTCCTTTTGGTTAGATCTATGATTGACATTGTTCCTAATGGTCCAGAAACCAAGATTAAGTGGATAACGCTTATTACTTTTGGGGTTTGGCCATTGGAAAAACCTCTCTGGCCTACAGAGTCGCCTTTTGTGGCCCCCAGCCTGGGAAGTGCTCTTGATGTGATGACTAGGATTGTATTGATGGTTTTCCCAATAATGGCTTTGAATTGTCAGATTCTTACATAAAAAAGTTCTATAGATGAGTGTGTAATACAGTTTGTAATAAATCCCTATAACTAATTTCTAATTTGGCTCTTTACATTGTATCTAGTAATTCATTATTATGAACAGTGCTTGCTGAACTGAAGTCCTTGTTCATGTTCTTATATATTTCCTTAGTTAAAGGTTAAGGGGTGAAATTGCTGGGTTAAAAACATGAAAAACTTAAAGCAGTTTAATATGTATTTCCAAAATTCCCCTTGGGAAGAGTTATACCAGTTTACTCTCTCATCACCAGTACATGAGACTGTCTACTTTTTGCACGCTTGACGTTAAAACAAAAAACTGAATGCTGTTAATTTGATGTGCAGAAATGGTGTTTGATTTAATTTGTGATTCTTTAAGTATTAGTAATTAAATTTTTGTTCCTTTAGCTATTTACATTTTTTGTGTGCGCGAACTGTTTATTTCCTTTTGTTCCTTCTTCCCCCTGGGGGAGAAGCTATTACATAGACTCTTTTATAGCTAACTATTCATAAAATTAATTGCAAACAGTTTTTCCCATTTTATTATTTATTAAGCACATTCCTATCCAGAGATAAGATATATATTTGCTTGTTGTTCCTACTGGTTTTTCTTTTGGCTTTATTTTTTATGCAAGTGTGTATGTGTGTGTGTGTGTGTGTGTGTTTGCAGGTTTGTGTGTACCTTTAAATCAAAACTGGAATTTATTTTGGTGAATGGTGTAAGGTGAGGATTTAAATAACTATTTCTTCTCCCAATACCAGACAGTTTTCTTAACTCTTGGATAATCTATTTCCTCTTCACAGTGTATGATTTTCAAGGTAGTTTTGCTTTCTCCTCCTTTAGGCGTCTTGCTGCCCTCCAAAAGAGAAGAGAACTTCGAGCAGCTGGCATAGAAATTCAAAAGAAAAGAAAAAAGAAGAGAGGAGTTGATTATAATGCTGAAATCCCATTTGAAAAAAAGCCTGCTCTTGGTTTCTATGATACTTCTGAGGAGAACTACCAGGCTCTTGATGCAGATTTCAGGAAATTAAGACAACAAGATCTTGATGGGGAGTTAAGATCGTAAGTTCCCTTTTTGATTTAAAAAAATGGAAAGATATATAGGAATTTTTTGAAGGGCCAGATATTATCCTTGTTGAGCCAGACTGTTATTATTTAGCACAATGTGACCTACATAGACTTATTTATTTAATGGGCTTCACCTTTCTGAGTAAAACGGTGACCTTAGCTGTTCTGTTTTAGCACAGAATGCAATGCTGTTTGTGTCTCTTGAATTGTCAATACTTGGCACTTAGGAGACTGTTTACTCAATCACAATCTTAACATTTATGTACATTTGTGAATAGGTTAGTTGTTTCACCAGGATACTTAGGGTTCCCTATTTTTTTAATAGTCTGTTGATATTTTAAGTTTGCGTTCTTGAATATAGTGGGCAGGTAAGGGTTTAATAAGCAACTTGAATGTATATAGCTTTTGTCTTTTTAAAAATTTTCTTAGAAATGGGGTTATTTGGTCAAAGGGTATGAGTATTTATTTGGCTTTTAATGTTATTGCCTGTATGTAATTTTTTCAAATGTCTTATCTACTTTTATCCATGACAGTGAAAAAGAAGGAAGAGATAGAAAAAAAGATAAACAGCATTTGAAAAGGAAAAAAGAATCTGATTTACCATCAGCCATTCTTCAAACTAGTGGTGTTTCTGAATTTACTAAAAAGAGAAGCAAACTAGTACTTCCTGCCCCTCAGGTAATCTGATAAAAGCAGTTTTTAAATTGTGTGAATTGACATGCTTATATTATTTATTTAGCAAATGTTTGAGATCCTATTGCCAGGCTTATGCTGGGTGCCCAATAAATTCACAGTCTAAGGGGTGAGCCATTAGAATATGGGCCTAAAAGAAATCATTGTATGATAAATGCTGGAATAGAGATCAGCACAGGTAAGGGTGCCAGCAACTGTCCTTGGGAGAATTTGAGATGAGGTCTCCAAATAGGAAGGGATAGTGATAGCAGGGAAAGTGTCCAAATAGCTAATGAGAGTAAATGCTTTTAATTTACTATATTTTTCTTGTTCTTTTGCTTGTCAAGTTTAGGGGTTTCGGGGAAGTGGTGATCCTTTTCAGTGTAAATAATTTCATGGTAGCTCTTGAGAATGGAACTTTGCACCTTATTTTCTAGTTAAACTCAAGATTGGGTGGATGAGAGGTGAGGTTTACACCCTAGTATTTCTAATATTCCTATTATTGATCTGGGTTGTATTACCTAGTATTTGAATTAGGAAATTATTTATTTCAGCTTAGAAAAATGATTTTTTTTTTCTTTTTTAGGGAAGTAGTGGGTTTACCGCACTATCATGCTTAAAATACAGGATTTCCATATACCAGCCTATTATTAACACTTTGCATTGATGTGGAATTTTTGTTACTGTTGATGATAGCACATTTGTATAATTGCACTATTAACTGTAGTCTGTGGTTTAAATTTCAGGATTCACTGTGTAGTATTGTAGTATAGTTTCTTGGATTTAACAAGAGTATAACAAGAGTATAACAAAAAGGGATATTTTAATTCAAAGTTTAGTTTTGTTGCTAAGGATGTTAAGAGTAGGTAATGATAATATAGAAAGGAGAGGGGAAGAATAAGGAAACGGAGGGGACCACAATAGGCTCTGTCCTATGAGCTTTATGGAACTGATTAAATTAAAATGCTTTAAGGTAGTGTACAGCTGTATTACAATTATATAACCAGGTCAGACTTGGGTTATGTTTTTTTTTTTTTTTTTTAAACATTAATTTTTAAAAAATTATTTAAATCTTTTTTATTCCATTCATTAGGCTGTTGAAGTTATTATCTCATGTATTATGATTTATTTTTCAATTTATTCAACTATCTATGTATCTATCCATCTATCTATTTATAGGAGATACCAGGGGTTGAACCTGGGACCTAGTACATAGGAAACAGGCACTCAACCACTGAGCTATACTCGCTCCCCCTAAATTTTATTTTTAAAGAAGTTTTAGATTACATAAAAGTTATATAGAAAATATAGGTGATTCCCATATACTCAACCCATCCCCCCCCCTTTCCACATTAACACCATCTTTCATTTGTGTGGTACATTTGTTACAATTGGTGAACACACATTGAAGCATTGCTACTAACCATGGTCTGTAGTTTACATTGTGGTTTACACTTTGCACCGCACAATTTTATAGGTTTTGACAAAATGTATGATGGCCTATATCTGTCAAGGAGACCAATTCCACTGTCCCCAAAGTGCCCCATGTTATACTTATTCTTCCCTCTCCCTCTCCTCAGAACCTCTGGTGACCACTGCCTTTATATCAGTGTTACAAGTTCTTCCATTAGTAGAATAATAATGTCTACTTTTGTCCATAGTTGCATTTCCCCCTTATGTTTGTTCATTCCTCAATCCTGAGGATTTTGGGATGGTGATTCCCACTCTCCTTCTGATTGAGAGGGGGCTTAGATCCCATAGGACAGATAGGTGGAACTGACCAGACAGGTTTTGGATGGTTGCCTGTTCGTTTTAAGTCTAGATTCAGGTAAAATTATTTAAGCATATTGCTGTATATGTACATAATTTTTCTTTTTAAGTTGATAGATACTTGCTCTTTAATTTTTCTCAGGGTTTGGTTTATGTTTGCTTTGAGTTTTGAGTCTCCATAGCCTTTAGAGCATGATTAAAAAAGGAATTTAAAAGCTGGGGAGGATTCTCATCCTTGTTGGAAGTAGCTGGCAGGAGGAATCTAGCCAATAGGAACTCTTTATGAGTAGTTATTGGCTCTTCAGGTATTTAACTAGAAAGGTCTTTCACTTCTGTAAGGGCCTTGTCAATATACTGGATTTTTCTGGCAGCTCTTTAGATCTTACTACCTCCTGTATGCAGACCTGTATTTATTTAGAGGTTCTGGAGCAAAGAGAATGCACTTGGGTCTAAATATTTTCCACTATCATTTCCCTTTCCCCCTAACTTTTAAAAACTTTTTTAAAATGGGGAACTATCCTCCCTCCATAAACAAGTCCTCTGTATAAATTATTATATCAGACCGTAAATTGCTCATGTGACGATTTAGTAAATAATTGTCAGTTTCCAATTTGATTCCCAATTGAATTTAACAATTCATCAGTAACTTAGAGCTCCAGGTCTCTTTCTTTTGTAGCTGACCAGAATAAAGGTATTGTTTGGCTCTGTGGGATTTTAAGTTACTTTCTTGCAGGGAATATTTTGTTTCATGCTTCTCTTTTTTGAAAAGACAGTGGCTGTGGAAATAAATATGGGAGTTGTGGAGAAGAGAGATTAAAAACACCTCATTCTGCTTATGATGGGCTCTCTTCCCTTGACTTAATTATAATTGGGCAGAAACATGGGAACTTCGAGTAAACTATTGTTTTGAGTGGTACAGTTCTTTAGATTTGTAGTAGAGGATGGACTTAGGAGACCAGAAGAGGAACTTTCTCCAAATGAGTCCACTGGCTGCTCAACACAGGATTCTTGGGCAAAAACAAAAAAGTCATTTTTTCATATGCTGCCATTCCTAGTGGTGATATTTCCTAAATTGAGATTTTCCTTGTAAGTTTTTTTTCCCTTAGTATCTTAGGATGTGTGTGTGTGTGTGTGTGTATGTGTGTAAAATTACTAAGATAACCCCTTATGATTTTCTTAAGGACTCTGATATTTTAATTGGTTTTCATCCTACTCCTTCCCCATTGACAAATGGTTTAAATACATATTTTTATATTCTTGGTGTTTAATATTTTGTTCAAAGTTAATGAAATTCGGTACAAAATTAATTACAAGGCTTTGCAGCTTGATTCTAAATCATACATGGAACTCCCCTCCCCCCACCCTTGGTCCCAGCCACATTATATAGGGAAGGCTTTTTAAAACTTCTTTGGAAACTTTCAAACCCCCAGAAAAGTAAGGAGGTTATACTGAATCCTGTATACCTATCACACAGCTTCAACAATTGAACTTTGTGGAATGTGGAAGTTATAAGCTGTCTGTTCTATGGTTAAAATGTTACTGACTGTGATAATTGTATCCTTTTAGATTTCAGATGCAGAACTCCAGGAAGTTGTAAAAGTAGGCCAAGCGAGTGAAATTGCACGTCAAACTGCTGAGGAATCTGGCATAACAAATTCTGCTTCTAGTACTCTCTTGTCTGAGTACAATGTCACCAACAATAGCATCGCTCTTAGAACTCCACGAACGCCAGCTTCCCAGGACAGAATTCTTCAGGTAAGTTCTTATGTAGTAGAAAGAGCTTTTGACTTTGTTTATTGTTCTTAAAAATATTATGAAGGAGAACATTAAGTGGTTAGGTTGTGTTTCTTTTTAGGGAAAACAGTTTGAAACTAAATCTTGAAAGCATAGATCCTAGAGCATGGCTATGGTAGGGAAGCTAAATCAACATATTTGATAGTTAGGTGATTTCATTTCTACATTTATTAATTCATACTTTTTATTTGAAGCCAGCTCTTCCACTTTCATTAGTCTTTGGTAGCTGTCAGTAAAGCACAATGTTTTTAAATTTTATGTTACCTAGTAATCCTAGAAAGAAATCAGATGTGTGTAGCCATTAATTTTTTTAGTATTTTTTCTAAGTCAGTAATTTTTAAAAATTTCTTGTATTTATGTACTTAGCTTGGCATAGTATACTAGTAGTACTACTTTCCTCCCTCTCTCCAACACAGGGGGTTTATAAATCTTTGTGTTCTCAGGGTGAATCTAGTAAGGAAATAACAAATCAGTTCTAAAATAAAAATGTTAAACTTCCAGCATCCTCTGATATTAGGCAGAAAACCAGAGTAATGCTACAGCCCACAAGTAGAAAGTGTGCTAATAACTCTGCCTGGACAACTTCTTTAGTGATGGCCTGGAGTGTTCCCCTTCAGAAAACAAGTTTCTGGGATACCCACTGTATTAGTCAGCCAAAGGGGTGCTGATGCAAAATACCAGAAATTGGTTGGTCTTTATAAAGGATATTTCTTTGTGGTAGAAGCCCACAGTTATCAGGCCATAAAGCATAAGTTTCTTCCCTCACCAAAGTCCATTGCCATGTGTTGGAGCAAGACAGCTGCTGACGTTTGCCAGGGTTCAGGCTTCTTGGGTTCCTCTCTTCTGGGGCTGTGTTTCTCTCCGGGCTTAGCTCCTCTGTTTCCTCCACAAGATCAGCTGTAGACTATGAGGTTCTCTAGGCTTTGCTTCTCTCCACAAGGCCAGCTGTAGACTATAAGGCGAATGGCTTGTCTCTAGCCCAGGGCCTTCTCTCCTTCCTCAAGACCAAGCTCTCTTCTCGGGGCTCCAGCTCAAGACTCCAACATCAAACTTCTCTTTGCCATGCCTTTTATATTTTATTCCCCACCCACCAAGGCGTGGGGCTCAATGCCCTACTGATGTGGTCCAGTTAATGCCCTAATCATAACTTAATCAAGCCCAGATTAGCAGACCAGTTTACGAGCATAATCCAATATATATTTTTGGAATTCATAATTACATCAAATTGCCCAACGTCTACCCCCACTTAGCTTCATTGGTTGGAAAAGGAAAGAATTTAACTCAGCTAAGTTCTTTGAAAAGAGAGACTCCTCTTAAAATGCCATTTCCCCACTAATTTATCAAAACAAAAATCAAAACAAAAAGGCTACTTTGCCTAATGCTGGATGGGGTTTTCAGGAAAGAAACTAACCTGAACACCCCATCAATAAAGACTAAAAACCACCTGGAGCATATAATATATGTGCCACTGTTTTTTTGTTTTGTTTTGTTTGGTTTTTTTTTTCCTTCTTTTTTCTTTTTTCTAAAATTGCCCAGGTGGGCTTAAGGCTGCCAGACTGCACAACCATCTACAGCAACAGGAGCTTCTTCTATTCCATTTACAACCTGTATCAGGGGAAAAAAGGGGAGTAGAGGAGAGATAAAAAGAGGGGGAAAATATATTCCTCCACCCCCCCCAAAAAAAAAAAAAAGAGAAGGAAGCACCACCACAGGGAGATCTGTGTGCCAAGCATAATGGAAGAGGGTGCTCCCCAAACAGATGGTTCTGCTGGTTTTCCTTAGAGACCTATTTTGAAAAGGTTAAAAAAGGAGATTTTGAAATAATTCAATCCTGGCAGAAATTCATACTCTAGCATTAGGACTAAATCCCTTTTTCTTTCTCTTTTCTTTAAACATTTTATTCAAGTTGTAGAGGGATTCCTTGTTTTGTTTGCTTTTTTCCCAATCATGAGGAGAGTGGTTGAGGAGTACTGAGTCCATTACTACTTTGATGACTCGGTTAAGATTCCAGATTCTCATTTCCATATACCTAGAGTTCCCTCTAAATGCCACAGTCAAGTCAGCCTTTGTTTACATTACTTTCTACTGAACACAGCAATGCCTTTTGGTAACTCTAAAGCCGGGATTCTTAACCTGTTTTGTTCCATGGACCCCTTTGCCAATCAGGTGAAAACCATGGACCCCTTACTAAGTCCACATAATACCGTGTATTATTTAATAAATATATCACATTCTCATCAATACGTCCCCACAAGAATACTGTTTTTTTTTTTGAATTTCAGTTCAAGCTCAAGGATCCCTTGTTAAGTATCCCTGCTCTAAATCATAATCTTATCTTAGGTCAGCATTTTTCCAGGTAAAGCAGCTGTTTGGAATTGAATACTCCCCTTCTTTTTTGTTTTATAAATTGAACTGCATCTTCATATTTAATTCCACATTCAGTCAAAGCAAGTGCAACCAGCACAGATGCCCTTTCCAGTCTTGAAACACATTGCACTGCAACACAGCAACCTGGTTCTTCACAAAATTTGATTTTTAATAGGTTTAGCCAGTTATCTGCTATCTGATTAGGTGGTGGAGCTCTATCATCAAACGGCCAATCTAGAAAGTGGGTTCCTTCTTTTTTAGCTGGAGCTTTATCATATTTAGCATAAAAAATTCAACCAAAGTTGTTACTCCATACTTCTTAAGTTCCTCTGTGAACTTGTTGAGGGTAGCATTGGTAAGGTTGTGAGTTATCAGAAAACGCATGTCATAGATCTCCACAGGGGCGGGGCAGGGCGGTTCATAAAAAGTGTGTGCATGCTTGTGTGAGGAGAAAATGGGGGGAGTTAGGAGAGAATCAGTAAATCTTGAAATATTTCATAGCAGAAAACATTAAAAAAAGACCACTGAAATGCCTATTATCGATCACTGTTTTCTGTTTTCAACTTATTTTATTCCTTAAGAAGCTTCCCTCTTAAAGATATGCAGAAGGATTTATTTTTATGCAAAAGCTTGAGAAATTGGTCTTAACTGTGTGAGCTTTTATTAATTGGATGTGTTCTGTGTATGATACAGATAATACCTCTGGCTACTGCTATGTGTAGCACAGGAATATGAGGAGTTGTTGGCTCTTAGCCTTCTCTTCTTTGGGAAGAATAGCCTAGGGTGCAGCAGTCGTGGTTCACTTAGGGGAGAGAACCACTTTGACTATTATAGAATAAAGAATTTATTATAGGAATTAGACCTATATACAATTGTGGGAAAATAGGGAAGTAAAAGTCTCAGAAGAGGAGTTGGAGAACCAGCCCTGGTGTGGGTGATTGTGTCACAGCTTGCAGGAAAATCTGGAAGCTAGGCACAAAGGTGGCTGGTATAGAAATCTGTGGAGGGTTGTTGGCTCTCTCTGGCTGTTGTTTCTGTGAGTTGCAGCTAAAAGTCTGGCGATGAGCCTGAGGATGTTGCTGGCTCATAGGCCTGGCTAACTCTTGAGAAGGAGAACTGGACATGGAACAGGGAATTTTAAGGACACACTCAAATTTGCCAGCACCTTTGTGTGTCTCTCACTATCTCTAACAGACAGTGACTTTTAGAACATATTGGTTGCTGCTTCACCTCTGCCTCTTAAATATTTTGCAGTTTCACTTTTGACAAACACTAACCCAGAAGCCTACAAGGAAAGGTTTCTGGGAAATGTCCTAACATAACCAAGTTACCAATAGATCAGTCCACCACATAGGAAGTAGCTCTCAGGTGCACTAGTATTCTCCTGGGCCATCTTTATACTGGGCTAAGCTCCCCAACTCTGTGGCCAGACCATTTTTGTGGGTCTTTAAGTATAATGTATATTTTGTTTTTCTCTATTTGTAATGTTGGCATATATGGTCTGGGATATTACATCTACTTTTCTGAGAGTATATGCCTTACAACTTGAGCCTTTCCTCTTTTTTTTCTTACGCGAAAGATCTAAGTCTGTATTTGTAAGTTATTTCCAGGAAATGCTTTGTATTTGGAATAGCAAACAGAACACACACAGTACTTAAATAATGTGAAATTCAATGTTCTTCCTCATGAATGCAGAGATAGATGAATACATACAGAACAATGGAATAAGCCTTGCTCCAGTTCTTTGTTTTGCCACCAAACTTAGTGGTTTAAAATAGCCATTTTATTATGTTCATGGCTTCTTTGGGTCAGGAATTGAGACAGGGCACAGAAGGAATGGCTTGTCTCTGCTCAGTGATGTCTAGGGCCTCATCTAGGAAGACTTAATGTTGGGAGTGACTTGATGGATAGGGGCTGGAATCATCTGGAGGTATCTTCTTGTCCTGTCTGGTGGTTGATGCTGGTTGTTGGTTGGGACCTCGGCTAGGGATGTGAAGTAAATCGTGTGCTTGTTACCTCTGCTTGTGACTTGAGCTTTCTCACAGTGTGGTGGCCTCAGAGCAGTGGAATTTCTTACATGGTATCTCAGGGCACCAGCATGAGTTTTTTTAGTGAGCTTGGTGGGAAGCTGCATTGCCTTTTTTTATCCTAGCCTTGGAGGTCAATCAGTGGCACTTCTGCTGCATTCTTCTGATATCAGGACAGTCACAAGCTCACCCAGATTCAAAGGGAAGGGACACAGACCCCACCTCTTGATGGAAAAAGTATCAGGGTTGGATTGTAAGAAGACTCTTTGGGATAAGAAATATTTTTGAGACCATCTTTGGAAAATACAGTCTGCCACAAACCTGAATTGTTGGGGGTAGAGAGCTGTATAGGCAATTATAATGAGTGCAGGGTTATAGGAAATAGACTGAAGAGGTCACAGTCAGTCCTGCCCTCTTGAGTTGTTTTCTTGTGAAGTGGATGGGCCAGCTGGTATCATCTGAAATTTCTAGTAGAAGAAACTGAGGCTCAGACACTTTAATGAAGACTGGGTTAAGGAATTAATTAGGGATGAAGCAGACAAAAACCCACGTGTTCTGACCTTTAGCCTAAACTCACATTGGGAAATTTGAATTCTTAGTTCTTTTTGACTGTAAAGAGAATTGGTATAAGTAACGGAGAAGGTTTTGGGTAATGGTAATTTAATATGTGAGGACACAAAATTATGCCTTGGCATATAAAACTAATCTGAAACTTACAATGTGGCATGTTAGGTTGACAAAGAGAATGGAAGTATTGAATTATATTATAGCCCAGTATTCCTTTTTTCTCCCTTGGTTTTCATTGAGAAAATGTGTAAGAATGCCACTTGCTTATATAATAGGACCAGTAGAGAAGATTCTCCTATCCTGTTTAAACTTATTTACCTTTTTGTTAATTAGGAAGCACAGAACCTGATGGCCCTGACTAATGTGGACACCCCATTAAAAGGTGGACTTAATACTCCTTTGCATGAGAGCGACTTCTCAGGTGTGACTCCACAACGACAGGTTATACAGACTCCAAACACAGTTCTTTCTACGCCCTTCAGGTATTGCAAATAAACTCATGGATTTTATATTATAGAAAACCTTGAATCCATGGTCTTTAATAACATGTTTCCTTTAGTAATGTTGACAGAGAGTGGAAATGAGTATTCTGCTTGCCTTTTTCATCGCTCACAGTAATAAATAGCATGTAACATTACCCAGGAAATGGTAAAATACGACACAAGCCTGAATAATGGAGTTTCTTCCTTTTTTCAGAGCTTTTGATGCTATCTTATTTTTGAATTCTTTGATTTGATTTGAAAGAACAGATTGATCCATTGTTAATGATCATTTGGTGAATTTTATAAAAATTGTAACCCTTTTGATGTATGTATTACTATTGTATTTTTCCCAACATTTTATTATGAAAATTTTCAAATATTCAGAAAGGTTGAAAGAGTGGTGAACATCTGTATACCTGCCACCTAGATTCTACAATTAACATTTTGCTTTAATTGCTTTATCACATATCCATCCATCAGTCCATTTTACTTTTTAGTGCATTTCAAAGTTGCATGTAACAGTCCATCTCACCCCTAAATACCTCAACTTCCATTTTGTTAACTAGTGTTGCATATTTGTTTACATTTCTTTTGTTTTATTTTATTTTTTAAAGAAGAATCTTTCAGATATAACTGTTACAGAAGCAAGTTGTGTTAAAATGGAACTTTAAAGATTTGGAAATATTTGGGGTTTACTTTTAATTTTAAGCAGTAGGATATATCTTCCTACTTATTGTTTAATATAGGAAACATCTCAGACTGTTACAAATCAACGTGATAGCAGAATGAAGAAGCATTGGCAGCCAAATCCTTATATAACATTTAAAATTTCTTGCAAGGCTTGTAAGAGAGCCTAATCCCTCTTTTCCTGTGTATGTCTTGTCTCTCAACTAGATTGTAAGCTCCTTGGGGGCAGGGACCATGTCTTATACGATAACACCTCACCTATCGGAAACAGCTGTCTGGCAACGCCACCTGTCTGGAACACAGCCAAGAAAGAAACAGGAAGTAAGCAACAACCCTCCCTACTACCCCACCCCAAAAAAGGTTTTGAAACAATTAAAAATATCAGTTGCAAAGTCTATTGACTTTATTCTTAGGAGAGTCTCTTAGCTCGTACTCAGAACCTATTTGTACTTAGGCCTGATTCTAAAAGCTTGGTTTTGGTTTCCAAACAAAATGTAAAGAGAAGAATTACTTAAAGTGTGCACATTGATGATAATGATGTGATAGCCAACGACTTGATAGCCAGGGAGGAGACAAACTGAAAACACTGAATTCAGAGAGTCATCTGGAGTCATTGAATATGGTGACAGATTGCCCTGTCCATTGTAATACTGTGTGTGCTTATTCACCCTAACACATCAGAAAAAGGCTGAAATGATGTTTGGTGGACCTAGGCAAGAAAGGCAAGAAAATGTGAAATGAAATGACTTTATTTGAAGTCATTAAAATAAAAATACTGTGCTTAAAGGGTAATTGCTAAGAAAGCTGGACTTAACTTTCATTTTAACTTAGAGATCTTACTTAAAACCAGATAGGGAAACAGAATTTCTGGAATCTTTGTTTCTTTTTTCTACTTTCCCTGTGAAGTAATTTATGTGAAAAACATTTGAAAGTACAGTCCAAATATAAGTGACACTTTTATTAATTAGTATTTCTATCTTTCTAGGACTCCTCATGGAACCGAAGGGCTGACTCCTCGGAGTGGGACAACTCCCAAACCAGTTATTAACTCTACCCCGGGTAGAACTCCTCTTCGAGACAAATTAAACATTAATCCCGAGGATGGAATGGCAGACTACAACGATCCCTCTTATGTGAAGCAGATGGTAAATGTCAATTCCCCCCCCCCTTTTTTTTTAAATTTATTCAAGTGTATCCACTCATACATAAAAATACAGAAACAATAAGTTTATAGTAGTAGTTGTGAACTTAAAAAACAAACATACATAACATCATACAGGGTTCTCATACCTCAGCACCAATACCTTGCATTGTTGTGAAACATTTTTAACTAATGCTTAAGGAGCATCCTCAAAATATTACTACTAACCAAAGTATCTTACATTTGGTGTATTTTTCCCCCACCTGCCCTATTATTATTATTATATTTTATATCATTTATATGTGAACATATATAAACAATAAGTATATAGTAAAAGTTGTGCTTTTACCACCAGGTCTTGAAGATATTTTCCTAGATTTTCTTCTAGAAGCTTTATGGTTCTTATTTTTATATTTAGATTTTTGATCCATTTTGAGTTATTTTTGTGTCAAGTGTGAGGAGTCCTCTTTCCTTCTTTTGGCTATGGATATCCAGTTCTCTCAGCACCATTTGTTGAATGTACTCTTCTGCTTGACCTGGGTGGATTTGACAGGCTAGTCAAAAATCACTTGACCATAGATGTGAGGGTCTGTTTCTGAATCATCAGTTCTGTTCCATTGGTCTATGTGTCTGTCTTTATGCCAGTACCATGCTGTTTTTAACCACTGTAGCTAGGTAATATGATTTAAAGTCTGGAAGTGAGAGTCCTCCAACTTCGCTTTTCCTTTTTAAGATGTTTCTGGCTATTCAGGACCACTTACCCTTCCAAATAAATTTGATAATCATGTTTTCCATTTATTTAAAAAATGTTGGAAGAATTTTTATCAGGATTGCATTGAATCTGTACATTAATTTGAGTAGAATTGACACCTTTTTTTTTTTTTTTTAAATAATTGACATCTTAATGATATTTAGTCTTCCAATCTGTGAGCATGGAATGTTCTTCCAATTATTTAGGTCTTTTTTTATTTCTTTTAACAATGAGTTTTAGTTTTCCGAATACAAGTGCTTTATATTGTTGTTGGTTAAGTTTATGCCTAAATATTTGGGTTTTATCTTGCATATTTTATTTTCACCATTCTTTAGACACTTTTAGTTACTTTTACTGATATAATCTTCATTTCTAGATGCTTTTGCAAGCCTCTCTCCTGTCTTTTCTTTTCAGGCTGTAACACACCCTTTATTTCCTGCAAAGCTGGTCTTGGTTACAGACTCTCTCAGTTTCTGTTTATCTGTGAATATTCTAAACTCGCCCTCATTTTTGAAAGACAGTCTTGCCAGATCTCAGATTCTTGGCTGAAGTTTTTCTCTTGTAATATCTTAACTATATCATACCACTGTCTTTTTGCCTCTATGGTTTCTGATGAGAAATTGACACTAAATCTTTTTGGGTATCCCTTATATGTTATGCATTGCTTTTCTTTTACTGCTTTCAGAATTCTCTCTTTGTCTTTGGCATTTGCCATTCTGATTAATATGTGTCTCGGAGTTGGTATATTCGGATTTATCTGGATTGGAGTACGTTGTGCTTCTTGGACATGGATATCTAAGTCCTTCAATAGGGTTGGGAAATTTTCTACCATTATTTCTTCAAATATTCCTTCTGCTCCTTTTCCCTTCTCTTCTTCTGGGACACCTATGACATGTATGTTTGCATTTCTCTTGCTGTCGTTTAGTTCCCTGAAACCTTGTTCAGTTTTTTTCTGTTCTTCATCTCTTCTTTTGTATGTTCACTTTCAGAGTCCATTTCTTTAAGCTCACCAATCTTTTCTTCTGCCTTCTCAAATCTGCTATTATATGATTCTAATGTATTTTTTTTTTTTTTTAAAGATTTTATTTATTTATTCATTTATCCCCCCCTTGCTGCTTGTGCTCACTGGGTCAGCTAACCACGCCATGCGGGCGGGCTTGCCTTCACCAGGAGGCCCCGGGAACCGAACCCGGGGCCTCCCATATGGTAAACGGGAGCCCTACTGATTGAGCCACAGCCGCTTCCCTCTAATGTATTTTTAATTTCATTTATTGCACCTTTCATTCTCATAAGAACTTGTATACTTTCAAATTTTTCTTTGTGCTCATCCACTGTCTTCTTTTTTAAAAAAAAAAACAATTTATTGAAGTATATCATTCATACATGAACATACATAAACTAAGTGTTCAGTAAATATCGTGAACTTAAAAAACAAACATGCATAACATCATACAAGGCTCCCATACATCACCCCTCCCAAACACCCTGCATTGTTGTGAAACATTTGTTAACAAATCATGAAAGAGCGTCGTCAGAGTATTACTACTAATTATAGTCTGTATCTTCCTCCCCTGTACATTTTTTTTAAGGATTTATTTATTCATTTATTTACTTTTATCCATTCCCACCCCCCCAACCCCCAGTTTTTGCTGTTTCTGTGTCCATTCACTGGGCAACTCTGTGTCTATTTCCTGCCCTCTCTTCTCATCCTTCTCCTGTCTTCACTGGGATTCAATCCTCGGAATCTCTGCAGGAGAGCGGCGTCCTACTGCCTGTGCCACCTTAGTTCCTGTTTTTTCGGTCCATCTCGTCTTGGCTGTCCCTTGTGTCACTCTCATGTTACGTCATCATATTGCTGCGGGGCCTGGTGGCCTACGCGCCTTCTATATATATATTTTTTTAATTTTTACTGGGAGGTCCCGGGGATCGAACCCAGGTCCCTCCATACGGGAGATGGACGCCCAACCACCTGAGCCACATCTGTCCCCCTACTATATCTCTTAAGGTTGACCAAAGATATCCAAAGTTAGTCTTTTCCTGTACAGGATGGTCATATAATAAATCATGCTTATTTTATTCACCAGCATTCTGAAAACCAGACCTAGGGAGAAAAACTAGATCTGGGGACACATGCATGGTTTCTAATATGGGGAATGTTTAGCCTACACTGATTAGCACAAAATCAGCGAGAATATTCGCACAATGTCGTCTTAATATCCTTAATCTCTTTAGCCCTCTCATTGAATTTATTAAGGAGATTTGTTTGAACATCTGTAATTAGTTATCTCAACTCCTTTATGTCATCTGGAGGCTTGTTTCTTTAACTGGGCTATATCTTCCTGTTTCTTGGTGTGGATTATAATTTTTTTGTTGGTGTCTTGGCATCTGACTTACTAGATATGTTTATTCTGGGTGCAATTTCTCTCTTTAGGGTTTTCTTGCCCTTTTTCCCTTGCTGGTTGTGTAGTAGGAGCCAAGGATGTAGTTGGTGCTGTAAGCTGTGGAAACTCAATTTACCCGCTTTGCCCCAGGGACAGATGAAGCTTCTCCCAACTTTCTCCTTTTTCAGGGGTAGGGACAGAGCCTCAGCCATGTGTGATAATTCAAGTTGTGCAGGTCTAGACAGTAGTTGCCCAGAGAGACTGATGAAACTTCACGCCCCTGTCTTCCCCTGCCTGCGGCGGGGATGGAGCTGCATGTGTGGGCAGCAATCTATGCACTGCAGTTCCAAGATGACTGCAGTTGCCCTGGTGGATTTGGAACTCTGTCCAGTTGAATGTACCTGCAGTTACCAGGAGAGTCTGGTTCAGGGCCCGCCAACTTCCTCCCTGCCAGTGGTGGGGCTGAAGCCTAGGCTAAGGTTGCAGGCTAATCTGGGTGAAAGAAGCTAGTCCTATGGTCACTGTGATTTTCAGTTAGCCTCTCTTCCTCTCATGCTGGGGATGGAGTTAAAATAGTGGCTCCCGGATTCTTTCCGACTTGGACAGTTCAAAATTTAGCTGTTCTTAGGGTTATACTTCAGCCAGCCGAATTTACTGATCAGTAGCTGAAGTCGGTGGCCTGGTGTCTCTCCCTCCTGTTTTTGGGAAATGGAGCTTCCAGTTCCAACCACAGATAACTCCTGAGGTGGCTTGTGCCACCAGAGTAGAATGAGCACTGGCCTCTGCAGCGTGACCTGTATTTTCCTGGAGAGGCTGGCACAGGTTCCCCCAGCTTCCTCCCTGCCCGAGGTGGGGTCTGGGCTTAGGCTAGAGCTGCAATCTGATCTGGATGGAAAGAAGCCTGTCCCTACCAGCACTGATTTTCAGTCCGCCCTGCTTCCCCTCATGCCAGGGAAAGAGTTAAAATGGCGTTGCCAGCCTCTTTCTGAATTGTACAGGTTCAAACTTTAGCTGTTCTTAGGCTTATACTTTAGCCCACTGAGTTTACTAATCAGTACTGAAGTTGGTGTCCAGCTGTCTCTTCCTCCCTTGTTTTTGGGAAGTGGAGCTTCCAATTCCAGCCACGGAATAGCTCCTGAGGTGGCTTGTGCCGCCAGTGGAGGATGGGCACCAGCCTCTGTGTCATGGAGTGCTCTACTTACGAATCTTCTTTGCAGATGGGCAGTGTCCTCCTTCCATTCTTTCAAGGATGTTGCAGGATGCCCTTCTGGTCTCCTGGAGCCCCCATACAGGTGCTTTAGATAGCTCTGGGTGATTACTAACTGCCCTGTAACACTAGCTGACTCTAGAAGCTCCTTACTCTGCCGCCATCTTCCTGGTTGTCCTCAATTCCCAATACTCTCCCCCCCCACCCCCAAATTTTTATCTCATTAGTGCCAAATTAAAATTTTCACTGTCAGTGTATATCATATATACCTTCAGAATCTATACACCTGTGATATCAGAAAAGGAAGGTTATTTATAGGACTTGATGAGAGGTCTTGAGAAGAGGTCATAAACCTACTTCTTATTTTTAATATGTTTGTAAATATCAGTGATGCTGATAATGTTCCTTGTATCTCTTAAGATTTTATCATTTATTTAATTCATACTTTACTTTCTTGAAAGAGTGATAGAATTATTTTAATTTTTTCTAGTTATGTAAATTTTGAGTTTTGAATGCCTCATAAATTATATTTTGAGTCTTGATTTCCTGTTTGCTTCATACTTTTAGAAGACAATCTATATTTCAAAGCCAAGTTAGTATGATGTTTGTTGCTGAATCTCAGTGAAGTTTTCCTGAATATATTTTGCAATGTGATGTAGAAAGCCAATTATAAAGGTTACAGTTCTTCTCTCTAAATTACTGCTTTTATTACTTCACTATTGGGCCTTACAGCCTTAAGCCACAGAAAATCAGTGCAAATTTTTAATTTAATGAGTGCTAATGATTTTGACCTGTCTTCAGTTTACAAGTTCATTCTTAACTTCTCGTATAGATTTGGTTAGTCTATAATTTTTTTTTTAATGCCCAAATTGATATGAACTATTGCCAACTCTAGTTAAGAATTAAACAAATTAAGCTTGTAATGTGTGCAAAGCATGGGTCTGGACACTTCACAGGATCTAAAGTTAAAGATGTTCTTTGTCTTATAAAAGTTTATAATCTGAGAAGATTGGCAGCACTAAGCCAAGTCCAAAAATAATTGAAATATGATAAAAAGCAGCCCTTTAGTAAAACAGACTTGTTTAGGGTGGTCAAAGGAAGGAGAATCACATTTGTTGGGTGGGTATCAGGAAAGCCTTCATTGAGGAGGTGTGCAAAAAGAGAGTGGGGGCTGTTCCAGGTGGAGGCTGCAACACAAGTAAACATGGAACATCCTTAGCATCCAGAGCAGCTCATCTGGTGTTCACATCTAGCATACATATAATGGAGCAGTGGGAAATGAGGCTGGAAAGGTGAGCCAAGGATGTATTAGGAAGACATGGGATATGAGGCAAATTCCTTTGGGAACTATGGACTCTGTTTTCTCTGGCCTACATGTGATCTAGTATTTTCATCTTAGATTCATGTATCTGAAAGATATGTTTTATTAACCCAAGAACAAATTGCCTTTTGAACTTGTTCTTTTCATTTGCTATTAAGTTTCAGTGCTGAAATATATTCCTTCAAATGAAAATATGGGTCCTCAAGGATTTATTTTTACACCTACAGAGGCAATCTGGGACCTTCTATTAGAAAATCCCAGGGTATGGTATCTTCATTGATCATAAGTCAAAGTTTTTGATTGGTTTTAGTTTAAGGAAGAAAGGGTAATTGAAATTGAACAACAACAACAAAAAAACCTTGGACTCAGCTTTGAAATTAGGGATTATTTTTCTAGAATTAATATTAGGCTATTTTTTTTAGAAACTTATAGAATAGTGGCTGAATATGTAATGTGTATGAATTCAGAAGGACCAATTATTTTCTACAGGAAAGAGAGTCCCGTGAACATCTTCGTTTGGGTTTGTTGGGCCTTCCTGCCCCTAAGAATGACTTTGAAATTGTCTTACCGGAAAATGCTGAGAAGGAGCTGGAAGACCGTGAAATTGATGATACTTACATTGAAGATGCTGCTGACGTGGATGCACGAAAGCAGGTGGGTAACTGTGCCAGACAAAAAGTGTGAATTTGGCTTAATAAATAGTAGCTAAAAATGTCTGAAGTTACAAGTTTTTTCAATATTAAAAAAAGTTATACTAAAGTAAATTAATAGTATACACTCACATAATTTGGAATAGACTCCAAATATACTTTCTTAAAATGCATATACGTTTAGCAATTTAAATACCCTTTGTCTAATTCATACACATAAGTAGGCTTTTATTTGTTGCTTTTCTGTTTAGCTAAGAAAAGATGTTAATGGTTAAAAACAAATACATTCTTGGATTGGTTGGGCTAATGGTTTTAGGTCATGGTAACCTAATAAACGATGTGGATTTGGAAATTTAGAGAGAAGTGTCAGACGAATATTAGTAACACCTTGTACTAACACATTTTATAGTTATTTTCTCATTTGTACCTCACAGCAACCCTGTGATGTAAATAGGGTAAAGCTCCAGTTTAGAAATAAGAACACAGGAATTAAGTTAACTTTCCCAGGTCTCATGGCTGAGAGAACTGTGAACTAGTTCAGCCTGAACTAGAACTGAGGTTATTTGACCCCTTTCACTAAGTCATGCTGCTATAATCATTTCAAGATGATTTTAGGAAGCTTTAATCTCAGGGGATTGGAATGAGAATGGCATTGATAGAAAAGAAAATCGTATTTTAGAGGGAAAGCATGTGAATGTGCTTTCATATGACCTCATACATGGGACCTGGTACATGGGAAGCAGGCGCTCAGTCACTGAGCTGCATTTGCTCTCCTAACTCTGCTTTTTGGTGTGCAACATAGGATAATAGTTTTTGCATTTAGTTCTCTCAGCTAGTTTGAGTTATATTCAGTCCTTCAGAAATGGCATGAGATTTTAAGTGTTATCTTGCATTATACATAATTTAAGATTGTTAAACAACATATTGGCCGGGGTTTTGAATTCAAAGTCAGTAGTTCTGGGTGTGAAAGGGAAGGGTTGTATTGCAGGAGGAATAATCAAGAGTCTTCTTTAAGTTTAATATTCCATTTTTTTTTTTTTTTAAAGATTTTATTTATTTATTCATTTATCCCCCCCTTGCTGCTTGTGCTCGCTGGGTCAGCTAACCACGCCGTGCGGGCAGGCTTGCCTTCACCAGGAGGCCCCGGGAACCGAACCCGGGGCCTCCCATATGGTAAACGGGAGCCCTATTGATTGAGCCACAGCCGCTTCCCTAATATTCCATTTAGACAAGAAAAAAATGATTATCTGATGGATGGAACCCTCTCCCCCACCATTTGAATTTGGAGAATGCCCTAGATGTTGGAAGTTCTTAGTTAACTGTTGTAATAAGAGAATGAATAGGATAATTTTTGTTGCCTTAACATCCTTTTTACAAACATAAACAGATTTCTACAGCTTTAGCGCTTAAACATATATGATCTTATAGATTATTATTTTCAACTTCATTGAGATGTGTCAAATCCTGTTATAGCTCCAGTAATGGATATAAAAATCATTTTTTAGGCCATACGAGATGCAGAGCGTGTAAAGGAAATGAAACGAATGCACAAGGCTGTCCAGAAAGATCTGCCAAGACCATCAGAAGTAAGTATTAGAATGTCTGGATTGGGAAGTTTTAAGTTTCTTTTTATGTGGTTGATGCTTTTTATATCATTCATGAAGACTATAAAACAAAATTCCATCTACTTTCTGGAAAATCTTTGAAAAGGTAATTGGTATTTTCAAATCCAATCTTTAAAATGTTTCACTGGTACAAATAGGAATTTAGAAAGAAAAAAGGAAATTGCTTTTGAAAATGTAAAAATTTGCCATTTCATTCTTGCTAGCACAAGTAATAACATCAGTATGTTGCAGTGATATGTTTGCTAATTGTACTTGTTTTAAAATTTTAGGTAAATGAAACTATCCTAAGACCTTTAAATGTCGAACCACCTCTAACAGATTTACAGAAAAGTGAAGAACTAATTAAAAAAGAAATGATCACAATGCTTCACTATGATCTTCTACATCACCCTTATGAACCATCTGGAAATAAAAAGGGGAAAACTGTAGGATTTGGTACTAATAATTCAGAGCACATTGCCTATTTGGAACATAATCCTTATGAAAAGTTCTCCAAAGAAGAGCTGAAAAAGGTATGATTGAGTAGGAATATTTGTCTTGAGATTTATTTGTTAAACGCTGTTATCATAGACAAACGTTAACTTATTTTTCCCACATTGATATTCAGAAACAACTGAAGCGTATGGTTGGGAGATAAATGTTCATAATAAGTGTTATGAGAAGGACATGGTTTAAATCCCTCCCCCTATGGACCTTTATCAGTTAAAAACCTGCTTTGGTGAAAAGGTGTTTTTCTTCATGGGTTGACATTTGCCACAATTGCCATTTTCTGTGTTCTTCAACTCTGTCATCTCTGAATATAATTGAATGCCCCCCTCCCCGTTTTTAAATTTTGAGATTGTTTAAAACTTACAGGACAGTTGCAAAAATAATACAAAATCCATACAGAGAACCCTCAACAAATCATTCATACCCTGCTCAGATATACCTAGTTTTAATATTTTGCCACATTTGCTGTGTCTTTCTATCAATCTATCTTATCAGTTATCTAAACATCTGAGAGTAGATTGTATACATCCTGCTCCTTGAACACATAATACTTGCAAGTACATTTCCTAAGAATAACTTACATAACCACCTTTAGTAGTACACTTACCAAATTTAAGAAATTTAACATTGACATAAAGCTTACAGTCTATATTTCACATTTTTCCTTTGTCTCAACAATGTTCTTTTGGGCCTTTCCTCCATTGTTAGGTCCAGTTCAGGATCATGTATTGCATTTAATTATCTTTGTTCCCTTAGTTGTTTTTTTTTCTAAATTGTGGTAGTATATACAGCATAAACTTTCCCATTTCAACCACTCTCAAGCTTACCATTGAGTGGGATCAGTCATTTTCAAAATGTTGTGCCATTCTCACCACTTTCCATTACTAGAACTTTTCCATCATCCCAAACAGAAACTCTCCACAACCATTATGTATTAACTACCCATTTCCCCTCCCCACTCTGCCATTGGTAATCTATACTCTCCTTTCTGTCTTTATGCATTTGCATATTCTAACTATTTCATGTTAGTGGAATCATACAATATCTGTCCCTTTCTGTCTGACTTATTTCACTGAACGTGATGTCTTCAAAGCATGTGTCAGAACTTCATTTGTTTTTAAGGCTAAATAATATTTATTGTATGTAAATACCACATTTATTTGTTCATCTACTGATCGACATTTGGATTGCTTCTACCTTTTGTCTCTGTGAGTAATGCTGATAGGAACATTGGTGTAGAAATAACTGTCCAGATTCTTGCTTTCAATTCTTTTGGTTTATACCTAGAAGTGGGATTGGTGAATCCTATGGTAGTTCTGTGTTTAACATTTTGAGGAACCACCAAACTGTTTTTCACAGTGGCTACACCATTTTACGTTCCCACCAACAATGTAAGAGGGTTCCTATTTCTCTGCATCTTTGCCAGCACTTGTTATTTTATTTAATTAAAAAAAAATAGCCGTTCTAGTGGGTGTGAAGTGGATCTCATTGTGGTTTTGATTTGCATTTCCCTAATGGCTGATGATGTTGAGCATCTTTTCATGTGCTTATTGGCCATTTGTAGATCTTCTTTGGAGAAATATCTATTCAAGTCCTTTGCGTTTTTAATTGGATTGTTTGTTTTTTTGGTTGAGTTTTGAATGTCTAATAATGAAACCTCACTTATTTTGGCTAATGTGAAAAAGACAGGAGTATATATATTAAAAATGTTTGTAGATTAAACCTTTAACCTATTCAAAGAAAGGAAATATTTCTTTTACTGTATTTATTCCCTTCACACAATTTCCCTCTACCCTGGTTTCCTAGTTGGAAGCAAGGTGGTCATTAGCTTAGAAGTGTTTATTCTTTAGCTGCCATTCTGTTCATCTGTTTGGGAAGCCTTTTTTCTTCAGGGAGAGTGTGCTTGGTCTATCCCAGGAGCACAGTTAATTTAAAGGCATAATGCTTGCTGGGATGGCAAAAGGGCACTGAGCCAGGACACTCATTCCTGGTACTCATATTCCTTTCCCCTACGCCTCTCTTTTCTCTTTTCCTTTTGCTCTTAGTGACTACTAAGCAGAAAGTTGGTACATCTGGGGATATCTTTTAGTTTAGTTTTAATCCCTTAGCTCTGAGGGGCAGTGATAGACCCATTGACATGGAACGGGCTGCTCTATACTTGAGAAAAAACAATCAAGAAGATTCTCCTTTCCTGGGTCTCCCTCTTTCTCTTTTTCTTACTTTCCATTTTCTTTCTTGTATAAATAATACATGTTTATTATAGTATTTTTAGAAAACGGAATGGAAGGAGGGTTTAGATTTTTCTTTCAACAGCTTGCCCCTGATTTCTGAGTAACTTTGAGTTACTCTTCTTTAGTAAGTGGGATAAGGAAACCAACAACTATTGAGTGCCTGCTCTGTGGCAAAGCACTGAACTGGGGTGAAGAATTAGGCTATGAACTTGGTACTTGCACAGTTCTCCCTTTATAAAGTCAAAATATGAGGGGAAGAAGTAATTTAGGAAATAAGGTATATATGGAAACCTGAAACATGGATAACACTGTTGCTTATAGAGGTTCTGTAAGGGAGGGATCCTAGTCAAATTTTTAAAAATAATTTATAAGTAGTGCTTTGGAATTTTTTGAAACCATTGCAGAGTAGTTTAAATATTCTCTTAAATTTTACTTAACTGCTTATATTCTCTTTGTTCCAAAAAGAATTTGAAGCAGATTCTTATGGACATTTTAAAGATAAGTTAGTCTGTATACTCTTTTAATGATTATATGAGCTAAATTTGTAAATTTTTATCTAGTACAATTTCAGAATGGCATACCATTTCTCTAATAATAAAGTGGTGGTTTTTCAGTAAGTAGGCTAAAATTGCTTTGTTTCATTATTTCCATTAAAGTATTGTTTAAAAGAAGCCATTTGCTATGCATCTTCTATAGATGAGCTTTTGCATTATTTTGTCTAATTTTTTTTGTGCCATGGTTATTTCTGTTGATTTTTGGTTGGTGTTTATTTTCCAACATTACTAGAAACACTGAAAGCTTTCTGTAGGGTGCAAGAGGTTTTTTTGGTTTTGTTTTTTTTTGAGGTGATTATTGCCTTTGTAGTTTTTGAGGAAAACCAGGGGCCGGGGAGTGAACCGGGTCCTTGTGTGTGGGAAGCCGGCGCTCAACCACTGAACCACATCAGCTTCCCTGAGTTGGTTTTTTCGTTTGTTTTGCTTGTTTGTTTTTGTTTTTTCAGGAGGCACTGGGAATTGAACCCAGGACCTCCCATGTGGGAGGCGGGCACTCTACCGCTTGAGTCACATCCACTCCCTGCAAGACGTTTTTCATGAGCCGTGAAGCAAAGGGTTGGAAAACGTTGTGTGGTGTGGTCATGGAGTTCTGTGTGCCTGGTGTTGGGCTAAGCTCTCTACATATATGTGTCACTTAATTCTAATGACAAATATGTCAGGTATAGGTATTATCCTCATTATAGATGAGAAATGGACTCAGAATTTAAGCAAATTCAGGTGGCTACTTAAATGGTGAAGCTGTGGTTTAAACCCAGGCCTGTCCAACTCACCATCCCCTTCATTCTGTCATCTTAAACTGTTTGTTTACTGAACAGAAACTATTGATTATATTGAACTATAGCTCAACATTATTTGACTTGTGCCCCCAAACTTACTCTCTGGCAGTGTCAGAGGCATTCCTTCAGAATGAGAAAAAGGCACATGTATTAAAAAAAAATGCTTTGTTCCACATTCTGGGATCCTGCAAGTTCCTGAGTGTAAAGTGGAATGGTACAGTGGAAGGAGCACACCAAAGCATTGATGCTGTTTAGCTTGGGTGTGATCTGCTTTGTTTGCTTACTAGCAGTGTGATCTTGAACAAGTTATTTAATCTCTCTGAGCCCTAGTTTTATCAGCTTTAAAATGTGGCTTATATTGCCTACTTTGTAAGGTGGTTGTGATGATTGGCAATAATATGGGTAAAACTCATAAACCTAGTTCCTGGCACATAGTTGATGCTTGAGTAGTAGTAGCTGCTATTATAATGAGTGAAAGCAAAGGATGTTTCTATTATTGGGGAAACATGAATGCTTGGCTTTATTTTAATCAGGCTATATTGATTTATAGGCTTCTAAATTCATTTTGTGTAGGTTTGTGACCCTCCCCTTCCAAAAAAAACAAAACAAAACATCAACCAACTAAAACCAACTCAACCTTTGCCTAAGAAAGGAGGAAAAACTAGTCTTTTTAAGCTCTCTGGGGATGGCAAGTATTTGTAGTACTCAAACTTACTGAAATTATTATTATAAACAGGCCCAGGATGTTCTGGTCCAGGAGATGGAAGTGGTAAAACAAGGAATGAGCCACGGAGAACTCTCAAGTGAAGCTTATAACCAGGTGTGGGAAGAGTGCTACAGTCAAGTTTTATATCTGCCTGGGCAGAGCCGCTACACACGAGCCAACCTAGCTAGCAAAAAGGACAGAATTGAATCACTTGAAAAGAGACTTGAGGTTCGTATCCTTTAAAAATTCTAATTTAAATGTACCTTGATTGAAATAATAAACCACATAACATCACTTAACACAATAATTCCACCGGAGACAACTTCAGAAAAATAGACCTGAGGTGATTATTGCCTTTGCAGTTTTTGAGGAAAACTACAGTGAAGTGTTTGATCTACCTTGGCCTTGTTCACTAGGGTTTTTCCAATTTGTTGGCTATCATGCATCCTTCAACTTGACCAATGGTCAGTCAGAACCTTTTAGGTGTAGGAGCAAGGAGCTAAGAAATTAACACTATTTGCTTATAACTATGTAGTCCAATTCTAGAAGAGCCTTTTTTCTCAAAGAAGGGACCTTAATAATACCAAGGAGTTTTCCTTCTATAGCCAAGAAAGCAAATTTACAAAACTGTGATGCATTTCTGCCCATTTTCTGATTCGTGTAAGTTTAAGTTACAGAGAGAAGGCGTCCATGGCATCCATGATTTTTCATGTCTCTGAAAATACTGAAACATACTAGTTGTAGTTTCATATTATGTGTTTCTTAATATCATTTTGAATGTTTTGAATTTCAGAATCTGTGTGGCATTTTGCCAGTGGCATGTAAATTGTGGTTCACAGACCACCAGGCTGCCTTGTGGATTCTTAGTGGTGATCTTCAAGGATATTTTTGAGACCAAAATGTGCTGGGAAGGAGAAAGGGTGCATTGGTCAGTCACATGCAGAAAATGGCCCCCATTTCCTTTTTTATGTAATTTCCAGTTTCTCTTTAGATAAAGCAGATTTGAAAATATATTTATTTAGGGTTCAAATCAGAAATATTAAAGTCACTTGTTGGGTGTTGGCGTCCATGTGGGCCTGGGAAAATGGTCAGGAAAAAGCAGTGTCTTCTAATTTGAAAATTATTCTAAGTCTTATTTTTACCTTTAAGAACACATGTATTGGCTAATGCCCATGAACCTCTTTTATCAGTTAGTGGGAAATTTAATTTCTTTCTGAAGTAATTCTCATCTTGAGTGAAATCTTAGTGACCCAGTGCTGCTAGTAACTCTAGTTATACTTACTAACTCCCAGCAGGGTGTGCTGTTGCTCTGTGTTTTAATTCACATTTGAAGTTGGGGAAAGTAGAACATCAGTGGTTAAACTGTAAGCTATATTTTGTCTTGCGTAGGTTTCATTTCTTATAAATGGTGTTTAGCAGTGTAATTTTGATCTAAGGTCAGCACCACACTTGATTGGAAAGCTATTTGGAAAGCCTCCTTGTAACATTTATATATAAATACTTAGATTTTGTATTTAGTATGAAAAGTTTCTTATTTGAGGTTGGTAAAATCTTTCTGCCTCAGATGGCAAATATTTTGTGCTGCTTAAAATTAAAAAAAAAATAAAAAAGTTTTTCCCTAAATCTCATTTTTTTGGGTAGAGGCCCTAACTTTCATGGCAGCAAATAAATGTGTCACAAAGTGAGTGGTGCCATAAAGTACAGTAACTTTTAGTTCAATGGTGAATTGGTCTTGTGAGTTTTGAAGGGAATAATATAGAAAGAACCACCACTGTTCTTTCGGAGATTTATTTGGGTCGTTTTTGAGTAACCATTAAAAACATGTGGTTCTTTTTGTTCAGTTCAGTACCGGGAACTGAAATCTTCCGTTGAACTATTTATGTTGAAGGATTGGTGATTTTGGAAAAATATTCATAAAACAGTCTGAAGTAATTTTTCTTCATTCTTGGATAACTTACTTTATTGTTTACTTTTACTAGTTACTAGTAACTTTTAAAGAATACTTGACCAAATCCTTTAATTAAGTAAACTATACTTATTTCAAATGAAAGTTCATTAAATCTTTAAAAAGAAGAAAAACTCAAAAGACCCAAACAAACAAATCCCCCATTTTATTTGTATCCATCCCTAGTTCAGAACTAAGTTTTTCTTAGCTTATTTTAGCTTTTGTAGGCATAGTTCTATTGGTTTGAAATACATAAATATTTTATTTCAGTTGTGGTAATTCTTTCATCATTTCAGCTGATTGCTAAATTATAAACATTATTCAAAGTTTGTTGTGGGGAAGGAACTCCAGTTATATTGTATAAACTAAATGCTGTACTTAAATTATCCTCTCCGCTCTTAGGTTCAGAGAGAGATGCCTTTTTGTGCAAGCCCAGTTCACCATGGCTGCCAGGGTATTTGATTTTTGCTGCCATGAACTTTGGAGCAGTGAATCTAAATTATGGCCCTATCTCAGCCTATCAAGCAAGATGAAATCCAGCTTTGTCGTGGTTGGTGTCTCCCAAATGGATTTAAAAAATATGTCCTGAGGTTTATATTGGAGCTAGTCTTTGAGCCGTTACTCATGATCCCCTCTCCCATATTAATATTTGAAACTTAGAACTTAGATGAAAATCCTTAAGATAATCGTTTAAAACTAATAGAACCATCTCAGATTTTATGTGGAATGTGTTGGGGGTGTAAAAGGAGTCTGTTAAATAAATAGAAGCAGAATGTAATCACAGATCAGAATTAAGTGGGAAAGACTTCTGAATTGTAACCAAGTCCATGTATTTTATTCTGCTTTGGAGGCAGAATTAATTTTAGAACTTTGCCAGGCATTTGTATGTAAAATAAGGCAGGAGTAGCAAACAAATGACAGCTAATATCAGAAAGAGAAAAGTAATGAAAGCATAGTATGCTAGGGCCATTTTAACAAGGTGGCAAAAAGCCCTCTGTATTTTAATAGCTTCTCAGGCCATTTCAGGTGTAGGGTAGGAGAATAGAGTGATTGCTGTTTATAGTGATACCCTAGATTAATAAGAAAAGCTTAATTTTTTTTAACATATCGGTTTTATTGATAGATATTAATAAAGCATAAATCCACCCAAAGTGTACAATCAGTGGTATTCAGTGTAATCACATATTTGTGCATTCATCACTTCAGTTATTTTTAGAGCACTTTTATTATTCCAATAATAATAATAATAATAAAAACCAACAAAACTCATCACCTCTCAGTCTATGCTTCCCCTGCCATACATAGCTGCTATTCTTTTTCATTCTCTCTAGTATATTTGTATTTATATTTTGTAAAAACAGTCTTGTATATGCAATATCACCCATATTCGTGTTTTACATGAGGTTTTACTCTCTTGTACAGTGCCATGTTACAGTTTTTAGCTTTCCTTAGAAAGACCGTAGACTTTCCCTTTCAATCACTGTCATATCCGTATGCTAGTTACAAGCACCATGATGTGCTTTCATCAAGGAAAAGTTTAATTTTGGTTCAATGTTGTGTTTTTTTAAAAAGGAGGGATAGTTTAAATTCATTTTAGAAAAATTTTCATCAAATGGTTAAAAGAGCCTTAGTACTTTATTTATTCACACTTTCATGAATATTACTGAGCATCTGTTGTGTACTAGACACCGTTCTAAGCTCTGGGGTACAGCAGTGAACAAGGCAGATGAGCTCTCTCCTCTTGTGGATTTTAGTTATCTGGAAAATGCTTAATGTGGAGAATCTCATATTCTGATGATGCCAGATAAATGAGTCATTATTATATTTGGGAAGTGCAAATAGAATTTGAAGTGTTCTAATTTGTTTCCACTTTAAGTGGAAATGGGAAATTGTCTGAAGACATAATTATTTTGAGTGAAATAATTTCCAGTAGGTGCAAAAGTGAAACGAGAAGTCTGAATTGAGGCCTGCCATTAAATTTTAATAGTATTTGAAATAAATTTTAATCTAAAATGCTGTGTTGAGGAAGTTTGGCTGAAAAGTAGATTTTGTCATGTTAGCTATAAAAACGGAAAGGCTTTTCCAAAGAAATGGAAACTAGGTTGAAGTAAAACTTCTCCCCTTATTTTATTGGCACAGTTAACTTAGTCAAGAAATATTATATAACATTGACTTCTTGGAAATAAAGTAACTTAAAAAACACAGATAATGTATTAAAAACCATTCTCAGTGTATTTGTAGAACTCTGAGGACCATTAACTTTACTGAATGGTTATATTTCAGCAAAATTGGCTACACAGTAGATCCCATTTTCCCAGTGATTTTCATTGTAAAGTCATATTTTTACAGTAAGAAAATTCCCTTAACATTTTAAAGAGTGAAAACGTAGGGTAAGGATTAATGTGGTGGGCAATTATATGCAGAGGGTTACATTTTAGTATCTTAGCAGGTTTATGTTTACATGTCCCTGTGTGTATGTCTGTGTGTGTCGGGGGGTTGTGGTGAGGGAGAGGAGTTAACAGTACTTTGGAAGATTCTCTCCTAAGTTCTGCTTTCTGCCATGAAGACATGAGCAGATTTCTTGGTTGTTTCCAGCAAGAATTCTCAGAGCTGGACCAGAGATCTCCTTGGTGCACCCTTGTTGCTCTGTTTCTGCCTCAAAGTTGAGTTGAATTTGTTTTATGCAATTTGTGTGTTTCATTTCCTATCTTAATACAGATGCAAAGTGCTCTCGGCATTGCTTTGTTAGTGCATTGCTGCTCTTGGGAAGATTTTTAGGCTCTAGAAGACTACAAGTCTACGATATGTGTGAGCTTTGTTAGGAGTTTCTTCTAAGGTTAATGCATAACTAGTTGGTTACTGCTACAGAGTCATTACCAATGAGTTCATCATTTTTTTTTGGCAGTAGTTATTTGCTTTCATGAAATTAGGCTAATACTTGCTTTATTCCTTAGCTTGCTTTCACGGATGCAGTGTTATGGTAACTGATAGATGCAGACAATAATCACTCACTTGGATCTGGACTTCATTAATATAGAGAAGGTTCACTGATAAATCTTAATGATACTGAGCAGTATAGAGATCAGAGAGTCGCCATGGAATCTTGTTGCTTGCAAACGTTTTGGTGATTGAACTACATCTTTACTATTATAGAGATCATATTGCAGAATGTTGGACGAAGAACTAGAGCTGCCATTAACTGTGTATTTATTTTGGGTATCCTTAAACTCTTTTTTCCAGTGGTATAAGGTTATAATCTGGGCCCCCAAGCAAGAGTTTCAGTGAGGGATGCACTTACTGTTTTTGAACCTCACTGTAACAGACTCTAACTGAAGACCGTATTGGAGAACCAAGAATAATGTGTTTATTTTGGAATTACTTAAGCTTAGTAACTTTAACAAACTTAGTGAGCTTGAAAGTAACAATTACACTTTTATAAGTCCCATACAGCCCCCTTTTGTAATGACCCGAGGAAACACTTACGGTTCCACTGATTCATCTCCTGGGGACCATCAGTTTTCCACTGGGCTCAGGCCAGTCTTTTTTAGACAGTTTCTCTTCTATGCATTTAAAAAATAATATGTGTAGGCATTTTTCTAAAAATAATACCTGTGCTTTGTAGAAAACTTAAGAGAAAAAGAGAACCACAAAGAAGAAAATAAGTGACCCATAAGTCCATCTAGACGTAATCACCTTAAACATTTTGATGTATATGTATATATGTTTTAATTGTATTTTTTGTTGTTGTTCTGCATGTAGGTGAAGGGAGGAAGGTATATAAAAACTAAATTGAGATCTTCCTGTACTACTTTCTTCATTTAATAGTATAATATTGTCTGTATTTTTTAGAAAAAGAGAAACCTGATCACTTGCTCTCATTTAAAGTCTATGGTAAAGATTAGCTTTGATGAAATCTCCCAAGTAATTAATTATAGTCTGCTCTACTTTTCAAGAAGTTGTTAAATGTAAACTTTCCCTCCTAAAATATCTGAGAGACATTTGTTTTTCTAAAGTATATTGGGTCGTCATAGATTGAGCATTTTACAAAGCACACACATATCTTCCTTCATATTTTAATAGCTCACATAGCAGATATAACTAAGAAGCTAAAATTGAATATTAAAGGCTGTATTCCATTTCTTATTTATATTTCTCATGACTAACTTTGTATTTTAATTTGTTCTGTACTTAAATTTTTTCTTCTATAATTTATTTCATATTTGCTTGAAATCTTAGCACAATATTTGAGTCAGAAGACTTATATAAAGCTTGAGCTTAATAAATTAAGTAAAATTGTTGACATTAAATGGAAGCTGGCAACTTTGCAATTTTAGTCTTTGGTAGATTGGGAATAATAAATGATTCAAATGTATGACATAAGGTAATTCCCAGATATAGGGTAGCAATAATACTAAATGTACCTTGATTACTAATTAAACACTTTCTGAGCATAGATATTATGCTGTTATATCAATTGGAAATTGGAAATCCATGGAGCACAGTCATTGTGTAACTAATTGAGTTATTTTAACCCGTGCAAATGTTGATTTGTATGACTGATTTGAAAAAGCACTGTATGTATTAATTTGAAATTGTATGCTGTTAAGGTTTTTGGAATGTGTATTTGAATATATGTGTGATTGTGAGGATCTAATTTGGTAATTCTCAGAATATAAGGAACTTGATGGGGCTTATGGATTTAGTCTTTCACTTACTAGGAATGAGGAATTTTTGGTTGGTGTAGTTATGTAAAGGCTACGGCTAAAATGGGTTCAACATCCCTATTGCCTATTAGAATTATCTAGGGGCTTAAAATAAAAGCCTGAGGTCATTTAAATCAGAATCTCTTGTAAGGTTAGGACATGGGCACAGGTAGATGTCTGAAGCTCCACAGGTAATTTTCATGTTTAGCTGGGTTGAAAACCATTGGCTTAAAAAATGACATGCTCTGAGAATATTTGACTTGGGAGAGAGTGAGAACAAATCACTGTCTTTTCTCTGTGTTGTAAAATGTATGACAGTGAAAGTTTTTTCTTTATTTTTTTTTTCCTTTTTAAAATATTCCTTCCCCCCTCACGGGGAATACATTTCTTGGATTTTATATCCAGCAGTATTAATGATGAAGATTTTCTTTTCTTGAAGGTAATATTTCTACTACCTGTTTTTTTTAATTATTTTAATAACAGCTTTATTGAGATAATTCACAAACCATACAACTCATCCTTTAATATGCACAGATCTGACGGATGTGGCTCAAATGGTTGGGCGTCCGTCTCCCATATGGAGGGACCCGGGTTCGCTCCCTGGGACCTACCGATAAAAAAAATTATAATGTAATATGCACAGATCATTGGGTTTAATATATTAGCAGAATTGTACAACCATCACCACAGTCAATTTTAGAACATTTTCTCACCCCTCAAAAGAAGCCCTGTACCCATTAGCAGTCATACCCCATTCTCGCTTAACCTGCCCAGCCCATGGAAACCACTAATCTACTTTTAGTCTCTATAGATTTGCTTATTCTGGACATTTCAGATAAGAGGAATCATATAATATGTTGCCTTTTTGACTGTCTCCTTTCACTTAGCATAGTGTTTTCAAGGTTCATCCATAATGTAGCATATGTATCAGTACTACATTCTTTTTTATAGTACTTATCCATTGTATGGATAGACTATATTCTATTTACTCTCATCAGTTGATGGACGTTAGGTTGTTTTGGCTGTTATGAATAATGCTGCTATGAACATTTGTGTACAAGTTTTTTGCATAGATATGTAGTTTCATTTTTCTTGAGTTTATACCTGGAAGCAGAATTGCTGGTCAAATGTACTTGGATGCTTTCTTCAACTCATCTAAGTCCAAATTTGAACTTCAGGGCTAGAAAGTCTTCCCATAATGTTGGGAAGCACCACAAGGCCATATCCTAATTGCATTACATTGTAGGAAGAGGTTCAGTGCATGTTATTTGGTCTGGTAGTCCTCAGAGGGGCAAATTGCTCTCTGAAAGGAAAGACCTGCCTATTTTTTCTTCTTTTATTTCCAGAAATAGGTAGGTCCACATGGTCTTTTATTAACGTTAGAATTTTAAAAAAAGTTTTAAAGCATCATTCTTAGACATTAGAGAGGGGAGTAAAATGATTTAACTTTCAGTACCTGTAAAATAGTAACTGTAATCAGAGCTAACATTTGTTGACTGCTTACTACATGCCAGCCACTGAGTGGCTAAGGGCTTTTTACATATATTATCTTATTTAACCCTTTTTTACATATATTATTTAAGCCTCATAACTTTTAGCAATGGTTGTCATTTTACTGATGGAGAAGTGGAGACACAGAAGTTAAGTAGCTTGTACCAGCTCAAAACAGCTCCCAAGTGGCAGTGCTGGGTAGATATGAATGACTATTAGTCACTAGACTGTGCTGCCTGCCTTCAATCAGTATTTCCTAACTCTGTCTTAGAAGACATGTTGTTGCCATGGAGCTTAATTTTTCTATTAGAGGAAAATAATTCCTTTTTAAAGGACAGTGACCGTTTTTACATGGATTTATTCTTGAAGTAAATCGCAGAGGAATAAAAGCTTATTAACTTTTATAAAATGCTGAAGATATGAATGGCTTTAAATAAGCTTTATTTAAATGAATTCTACATCCATCTATACCTCTTGAAGTTCTCATATATGTATACCTTTCCACCCTACTTTAGGCTTATTTGACTTTGACTTCTAATAAAACTAAGGTGGAAATGGATAATATGAAGTAGTTGTTATGGAAAGTTATATTTGTTTTGGTGGTTATAATTCTTTTTTTTTTTTTTTTAAAGATTTTATTTATTTATTCATTTATCCCCCCCTTGCTGCTTGTGCTCGCTGGGTCAGCTAACCACGCCGTGCGGGCGGGCTTGCCTTCACCAGGAGGCCCCGGGAACCGAACCCGGGGCCTCCCATATGGTAAACGGGAGCCCTACTGATTGAGCCACAGCCGCTTCCCTGGTGGTTATAATTCTAAACATTTTTTTTTTCCTTATAATGAGGACAGTATCCCTTTATTTATTTATCTATCTATCTATCTATCTATCTATCTATCTATCTATCTATCTAT